>VXBT01000645.1:0-88061 GCA_013400235.1 Oriolus oriolus
GAAAGCGGGGGAGAGAGGCACCATTCATTCCTTGTAGAATGGGAAGTCAATTCAACAATGGGTAATTAGCGTGGGCCATGGATTCTCAAAGGCACTGAGGACACTGGACTCTTTCTCTCACTCTGATGTTTAGTGCGGTATTGTGGACCCCTCATTTAATTAGTGCACTTTGATACCCACAGGAGCTTGAAGCTCCAGGGCATGCTAAACACAGACTGACACCAGCAAGCTTCTGCCTCCTTCCAGTCTAATTAGAGACACAATGAGCTGCAAAGACAATGTTTTACTCCAAGATTTCTTCTGCAGATACCTCTGGCAGGAAACAATCGTTTATTTTGTGTCTATATTGGTATTCAGATTAAATTGTTAGCATGCAAAAGATGAGCTAAGGGCACATATCTATTAAAAATGCTTAGCAGAGTTCAGAAATGATGGAAGCAATTTGTGGGGAAAAAAATGTATTTTCCCCTTTGGAATTTTTTTTTGTTCTCTTATCTAATTAGAAGTAAATGATTTGAGTAAGAAAACCAAAATAGGCTGGACTCCAAAGCATCTCTTATGAAATGATTTTCCCCCTTTCCATTAATAGTTTCTACCTCTCAGAAAAGAGATTTTTAACTTAACTGTTTGCAAAAGTGAAAGGCAGAAAAAAAGAGGAAATAAAACAATGAGTACTTCCGTTACAATTGTCTGTTGAAATGAACATCCACCGACTTTAACAGGACACTGTCCAGAGAAAATGTTACTCATATTTGCAGCTCTTTAGAGAAGAAATCCCAAAAAGTTTGTGGCAGTGATTGTGTGTGTGTGTGTGCTGTGTGAGTATATAAAGTTACTTTTGATGGACAGTTCTATGCTTATTGGAAGAATATAAATATCCCAAGGGAAACTGCGTATTGAAAATTAGTCTCAGCATACACTAAACACTTGCATGTGCTGCTTAACAATAGATTGGAGAAGCAGTACTCCTAAAAATTCAACCTCTTCTACATTTATAGTATCATTACTTTCCTCTTTCTCAGGTAATTAACGAGAAACAGACCAAGATGTATCAATGTGTCGATTCTCAGACTAGAATGGTACTCTGCTGGTTAAATTATGGTAATTTGGATAGTTACACAATTTAATAAGTGGTTATAATGGGAGAGGGAATGGATGTGAAAACACAGGAAAAGAAAACGCAAAAAAATATTTCTATTCAAGTTTTAGATCTATGAATCTAACTAATTGTGGGCAGGTTGGACTGAGGAGGAGTGAGGGGAACAGTCTTGCCCTGTTTCCTGGTCTCAGGTGTAAGATCCTTCCTACTGCTTTTACTTGTCCTTTGGTGACCCCTTGCAGGCTGCTTCCACTGTCTGGGGATCACAGGAAGGTTACAGACATCCAGCTACCCTCCTGTATTCCTTTGCAACATCTGCTCCAATGAAAAGAGTCTTCACTAGCCCCACAAACTGAAACCCAAGAAGACTAAGGGCACATATCTATTAAAATGTGCAGAGAATGGCGATGAATGGAGTTAAGCACAGCTGATGGCTGGTTACCAGTGGTGTTCTCCAGGACTCCATATTGGGGCCAGTCCTGTTTAAGATCTTTATTAATGATCTGGACACGTGCATCAAATGGACCCTCAGTCAGTTTTTAAATGACACCAGGCTGGTAGGAGTGTTGATCTGATGAAGGGCAGGAAGGTTCTCGAGGGATCTGGACTGTCTGGATTGATGGATAGAGGTCAGCTGTATGAGGTTCAGTAAGGCAAAGTACCTGGTCCTGCACTTGGGTCACAACAACCACATGCAGTACCACAAGCTGGGAGATGAGTAGTTGGAAAGCTCCCTGTTGGAAAAGGACCGAGCGGTGCTGGTCAACAGACAGCTCAACATGAGCCAGCCTGTGCCCAGGTGGCCAAGAAGATCAATGACATTGTAGATTGTGTCAGAAATTGTGTGGACAGCAGGACTAGGGAAATGGTTGTCGCTCTGTATTCAGCGCTAGTGAGGCTGCGCCTTGAATTATGTGTTCAGTTTTGAGCACCTCACTACAAGAAAGATGTTGTTTAGCCTGAATAATAGGAGGAGACCTCGCCTCTCTCTACAACTGCCTGACAGGAAATTATAGCAAGGTGGGTGTCGGTTTTCTGCTCCCAAGTAACAAGTGATAGGGCAATAGAAAATCGCCTCAAGTTGCACCAGGGAGATTTAGATTCGATATTAGGAAAAAAGTTATTCACAGAAAGAGTTGTCAAGCATTGCAACAGGCTGCCCAGGGAAGTGGTAGAGTCATCATCCCCAGGGGTATTTAAACATCTTGCAGATGTGGCATTTAGGGACATAGTTTAGTGGTGGACTTGGCAATATTAGGTTTATGGTTGGACTTGTTGGTCTTAAGGTCTTGTCCTACCTAAACAATTCCAGGGTTCTGTGACCAACATGTCATAAAGTCTAGCAGAAGAGAAAAGCAGGCTCTGGCCCTGACCTAAAAATGCTTGTCCAAATGTGGAAAGATTTCTGAACAGAGATTTTGCCTCTGTTGGAACTCTCATCCCAGACTCAGAGGCTATGTCTGTATTAGGAAGCTAAATGTAAGGAACATAGTTGCTATAAACCCTATATAGATATGATTTTATGAATATATTTAATTAGTAAAACTTTTAATGCTTTCTTTCTTTTACAGATATTTAACCAAAACATCTCAAGCAAGTTTGTGGTGACACGATAATGAATGCTGACATAAATTGAAAACCATATATCAAAATGGATTACACAGGGGTATTCCAGGAAAAGATTTAAGTAATCTTGGTTCTATGGTAGTACCTGCTGTAGTAGGCCCAGTTCACAGACTTAAATTGTGGCCTGCTGTCACTCAAGGCATTGTACACTTTTGACTTTTGCCACCTAGCATTTTCCCAGGTATCTTCAGACACTTCCTTAAGACAAGTACAGGTCAGAGACTACCCCAAAAAAACCTTATAACATGACCAGCTTCTTCACCATGCTAGAGTCCTCCAACACAACCCAAAAGTCTTTGTAATCTCTAAAGACCCACTGGTTCTAATCCCACATAGGGAGGTTTGAAAACAAGTAATCTGTTTTGGACTAAAAACCTGCCAGTAAACCAGGCTGTAGGGAAGCATTCACATTATTTCATGAACTTTGAAATGAGGAAGGCACTTCCCCCAGGTAATCAGCATGTTTTATGCCTATGACATTCAGTGACATCAGACAAGATCCAGAAGCTATATAGTGGAAATGTAATCAAGGGGCACAGCTTGACCAAGGACCTGCAGCTGGGTCATGATCCCTGCTGTTTTCTCTTTCTGAGTGAGCAGTGGAGAGGACAAGACATGAGCTGTCTATTACGAGGTTTGTGAAAAATGATTCCATTTCCTAGTGAGGGTTGCTGTCACTGTCATGTGACATTCCTTTTCTCATATGGAAACAATCCAATAGGATTGTTGTTGGACAGAATTTAGATATGTGTTACTTCTCATTTAACAGTTTTGTAACAGGCATATGTTACAGAGGACCACCTAGATGGCTTACTTTTGGGGGAGGCTGTAATCAATGCTATAAGCACATGGAAGTGTTAATTTTTCTTTGAGATACCATTTCAGTTTTCTTCTTTACATGCAATTCACTCTGGTACTCCTGGCCCTAGAGAACTCGCCATTGGGGTATGACTGATGAGGTTCCAAGGCCTTTGATGAGGGCACTGAGCTGTGCTCCTGCCAGCTGTCCACCTAATAGTTCATGATTTCACCAAAGACCAGAGAAGGTGGGTCAAGAAGGACCCTGAAGTGTGACAAAGGTAGGAAAGAGCAAATGAATTTCCCTTTCCACTGTACCCAGCATGAGGTGGGGTTGACAGCTGATGGCAGTAAATCCTTCTATACTCCAGAACCACAACTACGGTCATAGGACTATCAGGCAACATCTAGATTTGGCTGGTTTGTTTTTATTTTTTTTTAATGAAATTTAGTCTTACCAGTCTGCTTTCCATCTTTGAACAGGGAAAGAAATAGCAATGACTATGTGCGGTGGATATCTTCTAGTAATAATCCTTTGCTATAGCTAGACTTTAAAAGCAGGATCTGTTCTCCCCAAGGCTACTTATTCCCTATCTGAAACATTAAAGTAACTGCTGAATAATTAGCCGTTGATACCTTGGAAATTAATGTTTAAAATGCAGAGGAAAAAAATGGTACATTTTCTTCAAGAAAAAAATTCAAGCTGTAAGTTGAAAGTGCCTAGTCCTTTCAAACATCCCCCACTTCCCAAGAAAACAAAAGAGGTGATATTATTACTATTTACTATATATACCAAGGTTTTTGTTATTTTTGGTGCATTTCTGAAAGCTATAAGGCAATTAATTAGGCAAACTCTAGGATTTCAATGTGTTATTGTTCACATGCTGTATTTTTCTGACATGATAACATGCATGATATATAAAAATCATAAATAGGTAGAGGAGACTAGAAGTGAATGGAACAACTGAGCAATAATTAGGTTTTAAATATTTAATATTGTTGAGAAATAATTAGGATTCAAAAGTGGACGTAGGTATAGTCAACAATGAAACCCAAGAAGCTTTCTTAGGTGCATGTGGGCTTTTCAACCATTTACTCCTGTGTAATTAAAGCTGTCATTCTGAATACACCTGTCTGAAAGTAAATCAATGGAAACATGTCTTCCTGAGTATGTACAGCTTCAGAGCCTTTGCTATTTCTTATTGGTTTGCACAGCCACAGGAAAATTAAAACAACATATATAGTCAGAATCTGTAAAATAACCTCAAATTTCTGCTTCTGTTTCCTGAGAATACGGTAAATTATCGTGTGGGGTCTGAAATGTGTATCTGTGGTTGGAAACTGGAATTTCATAAATTGGCCTCTTCACTGGAGAAAATCTTCAAGTTGCTGCATTCGCTGTGTCTATTATAATGTAAAAGACAGGTCTGAGAACTCCAGCTCCTAAGCAGACCAATATCTCAGGAAAAGGTTGCTGAGTATTTCAGTAACTTACACTTGCCAGCAGTAGCTGGAATCCTGTGACGGAAAAGAGCTTCTGATCAGTTTGTACCACCATGTGTCCTTGACAGATGGTTCCTTGATACATAGTTATCCAATATGACTAAGTAGGCTCTGGTCAGTAACTGGTTCTTTTTCAAGTTACGATCAAAGATGACAAGGTCCTAAATCCAGGAACCCCCTAATTACATAAAAATGTTTAAAATAATCTCTGAAAAAAGACTGACTGACTTGTACTACAGGGCTACGGCTCTGTTTTAGATGACAGTAGATGAATTTCCAAAGGGAAGTATCAGCAATAAGAACCAAAAAAATAAGAGGAAAAGGGTTTTATGCTCTCCTTGCTTCTTCCTTATTGTCTCCCTTATTTTCATTTGAATATTTTCTCTGCCACCCCTCTTTCTGCTCCTTTTGTTTAGAAATTCAACTCATTCCCTCTTGAATTCCATGATGCTTCTTGCTTCAGGGGCCCTTTATAGTAATTTATTCCATACACTTCTAATCCTTCTGTGTAAAATAGTTATGCCTTAGCATTTCTTTTCTTGTTCCCAACTTTCTCATTTTTAGATCATGTCTTCTAACTTCTGTGGTCTTGCTAGTGTAAAGAGCCTGCTTGGATCAATTTTATCAGTCTTCTCCATAATTTTTAAAACTTCACTTGGGTTACATGAAGTCTCTTCTTTTCCACTGAGAATATGCTCAACTTTCTCAGTCTTTCCTTATAACTTAAATCATTGATATCTAGTATCATTTGTATAATCGCTCCACACTGCTCCCCTGAAGAGCAATTAAACCTTTACAAAGATATAGAGGCCAGCACTGTATAAATTACTCAAGGTAAGGATCTGAAAGGTAAAAATTATTCTTAAATAAAATAATTCTGATTCTCTTGATTTAGATAGAAGTTCCTCTAACATCACTGTTCAAATTCCAATTCAATTTGCTAAATTTTTAATTTCATTTACATAATGGAATGAAGAATGATTTAAAATTATTTCCTATGTATAACAGGAAAATTGAAGGAGGAGGAAGAGTTTTCTGCTGTAAAGATGATATAACAAGGAAGACGAACGAAAAATTGGAAAACAAAAAGTTGTGACCCAATTGCACTTGGTTTTAAGGGCTTATATGCCCTTCCCACCTTTCTAGGGGTCAATGACTCAAAAGAGTAGTTCTAGTAGCGAAAATAAAAAAGCCCCCCAATTAAAAACCTTGGAAAGAGCACACTTCCAGAGCTCGACACTGTCTATACCTCATCCTGGTTGTCCAGTGCATTTCAGCTTAGGTATAGAGAAAAATACCTGTGCTCAAACCTGGCTATAATCACTGCACTGACTCACACACCTTTCTCTTAGTAAGCACGAGCTTTACCAGGAAGCACATTTTTTATTGTCTCTTTATCTGTGAGGGTTAGACTTGCTCACACCCATACTTATTTTACTGTGCTGAGTACATGTCATTTGTGACAGAGGTTGAAACTTCTAGACAGCAGAGTGGCACACTTAGGTGCTTCTTATCTGTTGAATATAAATATAAGTATCTCTCTTTAACTAGCCACATATACTACAATGCTGTCCCAAGGTATGAGGGACATTTCAAATATGCTCATTCACACTTTTTTGCTAAGTCAAAATTGTTTAAACCTTTCTCAAACACCTTTACTAATCACCATTTCCTACAAAATAAAACAAAATACTTCTTTTTCAAAGCCCTTCATTGACTGACATGTCTTTAGAACACTGAGGGGGCTGGATGGCCTTAGAGGACTGCACTCAAAAATTTTGTGGAAGCGTATACTCTTTACTGTTTTCATATTTATGGGAGATAAATAAAAGAAAGAGTGCATGTAAAAATATGTATTTTCCAATATGTCTCCATTTTCTGGGCTGTTCTTCCTCACTGTTGTCCACTCACCTTTCTGTGATTTGATGTGCTCTGCCAACCAAAGTTTGTGACTCAGCAGTTTTCTTCACGCTGCACATTTCCCTTGCCATTCACTTGGCAACTCACTCTTTACATATTTCACTTATCTTATTCCTGTTCCTCTTCTTCCTCTCTGTAGGCTCTTCTCAGCTCTCTTCCATTGACCTCCTTGCTGCTTCTCATTTTCCACATTTAAAATTAACCATGTTTCATTGATAAATCTCTAACACTCATTTATCCTCTCAATGATCTCTGTTTCTCTTCTCAGCTTCTCCACATTCAGCTTAAGATTCTTAATTGATAAATATCCATCACATATACAGTTCTCTCTAAATTCCTCAGTTTTCACAGCTGTGTGCAAGTCACATCTCCAGCAACTGATGGCAGAACCAGGCTCACTTCAGAATGCCATCTGTTTCATACAACAGTGAACACTAGTATAAACTGATGGATGCTTCCTTCTAGCACAATACAACAATTTTACAGGAAATCATACAAGTAAAAGAAAGCCATATGAGTCTCATGGTGATAACAAATTTTGAGTGATTGGCACAATATACAAAAAGAAAGGCACACTGTCCCTTTGCAGGTGAAGCTCTTTTGTGGATGCACAGCTCCATTTGAGAATGCCCAGATACAGAAAGACCCTTTCCATAAAGGCTCACAATGAATGAAGCAAGGAAGGTTTCAATTCTGTGCACCTACATAAGCAACATAAAACTAACTACACTCCCTATGAAACCCTGTTGAGAGGAAACTTTTGGAAATCATGACCAGGACCAAGAGGGGAAAATTAAATAATACGATTTTTTAGCATTTCCTATTATTTGATTTATCTGAATTTTGGAATGTCCAAAGTTGGACAAGCTTCTTTTTTCCTCTAGTATCCTATGTTGACATAAATCATCACTTATAGGAACAGCTTTTCTAATATATGACAATGCTAAGATAAATTGATAATTTTTATCCATTTAGAAGCCTTTCTTCTGACTTACCTGGAAGACCTCATGGTATCATAGCAGTGTATGAAGATATGTTGTTAAGATGCATGTGCTAATAGAAGGAATTACTGGTTTCTGTTCACACTCATCTGCAATACAGAAACAACTCTTTTATTACTGTTTACAAACGTGATATTCTTATATATGCCATAGATTGGAACACAGAGACTTTAACATGGTTGGATCTACTCAAACCTGTGAAAATTTCTATTTGTTGAGATGCTTAAACTTTATTGCCCTTTCTCTGTACTTCACAGGGTCAGCCTAGGAGGGAATATCTGTTCTGTGAAAATTTCCTCCCCCAGCCTAAGACTTTTTCATTGTCCTTAATCTAATCTTTTTCTCCTATAATTGTTTTCCCTTTTGACAAAAAAAAATTAGACCTGACAGTATTTACAGTAATTCTGTAAGGAACATCTATTTAACCATTCATTTGTGCATGGTATCTTAGTATTTTCCTCCTGTATGTTTTTCATTAGTTGGTTCTATCATACTCTTACCAAAAATCTAAAGAATTGCTGTTGCCAGTACTGCGAGGTGTTTCAGATTGGTACTGAGCTGCATTTGTAATGACCCAGAGTTAATTCTGCTGATTAACGCTCCACAATGGAATTGTGCTAAGGCCTTGTAAGGATGAACCCAGTTGTGATGTACAGCTGATGGTAAGTGGCAGTCCCGGTGTGCCAAAGAAAGGCTTGTAGAGGAGAAAAGAGAAGAAATACAACTTCCAGGATAAAAAAGACATATTTTGCTGTGGAAAATAGACTGTAACAGGGATAGTCAACAAGTGTCAGCATTCATATCCTCCTCTAGATTATTCACAGCTGTAATGAACAGTCCAGGTTCTACTTCTGATCTTAGAAGTACCACTAATAAGTAGCCTCATTTCCCTAAAAACTCAACATTTATTCCCGTTCTTGCCTTTCAATTTTTAAAGCAAACTTTAATCCATGGCAGTCCTGCATTTCTAACCCTGTGGTTGTCAAGTTTCTTAACTGAGTCTTATCAGGCATTTTATCCTAAGGCTTTCGAGAATCAAATGTTAATTTGCTTTACTTGTTCAAATTTTAGTAAAGTTTTTAGAATTTGTAATGTTTTTTATTACAATTGAGAGGGTTTAATTATGTTGCAGCCAAATGAACTGCCTTATAGAGATTTTTTTCAATTAATATAATTTTTATTAATTATTTTTATTTATTGTGGCATATTACATCAAGGGAATGTCCTTTATTCCTTCAGTGCATTTCTCATTCTATGATACTTGCCTAGGACTAAATAATGAAACATTGTCAAAAGTAACTGGAATGTTGGTGAGAATGATACGAAATCTCAGAGAATGACGGTGTCAGACTCTTGGTCGGCCAACACCCAGGAAATAGACACAATATACAAATAGAAGTAGACCAGTATGGCAGATATCACTGGGATATCTGCAGCCTTTTAAATACAGACATATAAATATGTGTATATTGCTAAGACAAATCTTATTCAAATAAATTTATGTTACTAAAGACACTCTTGAACTATGAGGATTTTGACATGAAAAATAAGAACTACAAAATCTTGGGGAAGGTAATTTGCTTTCTGTAATATTTATTTTTAATTTCTCCTGCATACAACTTGTCCAGCAAAAGCACCTTGGAGTATTTAAACAACATATTTGGTCATGAGGGCTGTTTTTATTTTTATTCTTTTGAATGAATGTGCTGTGCCTGTTTTTCTGTTGTCAGAGGATGGAAATCATCTCAGATTCATACAGTCAAGAGAAATTCTAGAGTGTTCAAGTTCAAGTAATTAAGATTCCTGAAAGAGAGAAATATAAATATTACACTTTCAAGGTGAGAGGGCTTATATATAGAGTCATCCATTCTTTTTTCTTATAAATTATGACTCCTGACACTTGTGGTAGACAGACAGATGAACTGGTTTGACTTTTTAACTTTTGCTGATTTTTTTCATTTTCTTTCTGTCTTCTCTCTTTCTTCTCAATCCTTTATTGTTTTGCTCTTTTTTCCTCACTTATCTCCTTTCCTCTCTGTCTCTTTTTCACTATTGCTTTCCTTTCTCTTCTTTTCTCCTTCACACAGAGTGTATTTCAGGTATAGTGCAGTTCTTCTTATTTTCCCTGTGGAAAATACTAAAAAACACCCGAACTCTTTTAAAGAAATTTTGGGAAAAGGCCTTTTTCATTGTGCCTTAAAATCTAGAATTTACAGTGGAATCTTCTTCCACCTCCTCTATATTTTTATCATCATATCAAAGTAACTTAATGGGTAACAAGAACTAAATTTTGATTTGAGAATTATTTTCTTATTTACATGAAATACTATTTATATCAGGTTGGAATTAGGTTGGAAAGGACCTCTGAGATCATCAAGTCCAAATTACAATAATACTTGTTCACTGTGCATATATGTGTCACAAAATCTATATTCTCATAAGGTTATGCTCTAAAAAGACAAAAACAGTGTAAGAGGTGGAAGAATCATTGTTGCCCTGATTTTCACAGTTCTTCAGTGTTTTTAATTCTGTAGATAGAGTTCTCATGCATTTTCTGTAAGCATAAGCCATGTTATGCTAACCTTGCCAAGATGTTTTCATTCTTTCTCCTAAGGCGGAGAAGTTTGATGGATTTCTCCTTTGACCTATGTGGTTGAGGGATGGTTATTTCACCCTCCAATCCATGGTGTTTTCTAAGAGTGTATAAAATAAAGAGTGCTGGTCCTTTCTGGGCCTTTTGGCGTCTTGTCTTGACAACTGACCTGTGTGTGGTTCTTTCGTGTCCAAGTGTGACAAATCATCATATTTATTTCACTAAATATGGTCCTTGGGTGCGTTTAACTACTTACCAAAGTCAAGTCAAGTCAAGTCATGTAACCGCTGATCTCAGGTCTCTACTGTTGGTTATGCTTAATATGTTAGCAGCCTTTCCCTCACTTGTCCCTGGATTTGGATGGAGGGTGAAACCAATTGGCTGCTGAGAAAGCAGAGTCCAGAGCTGCCGTGAGGAGCCCTGCCCCACGATGCCCTATGTAATTCTGTGTCACAAACATAGCACAACACCACAGAGCCATTAGTAAAATGTCATTCTCTGTCTGAACAACTTTGGTGTTGGAAATGTTTGAGGTCTGGGTGACCAACACACTTTGTCATGACAAATAACTTTTCCGAGATAAAATAGGAAGTTATTTTAAGTTGGTTTGTGCTCTTGATCAGATACCAAAAGTCCTTCTTCTCTGCTTGGTAAGTATATTCACTTCACACACACAAAATACTGAGACACCAGTAGATTTGAGTGAGGC
The DNA here is from genome assembly GCA_013400235.1 of Oriolus oriolus. Taxonomy (NCBI): domain Eukaryota; kingdom Metazoa; phylum Chordata; class Aves; order Passeriformes; family Corvidae; genus Oriolus; species Oriolus oriolus. Next base: position 11,250 of record VXBT01000645.1, read on the forward strand.
CTTCATATCTCATCATGTGGCTTCGAAGAAGGGACTATGTTCTCACCAGGATGTTTATCCATATTTGGCTCTTTTGATTTGAAAGACCTTACATTTCTTGAATTTGTCAAATTGCACCAGAATCAGGTACTGTAGGACTCCGACTTGGAGTGTGAAATACCCTCCGGTGTTGTAGGAACAGTGACTCCAGAAAGAGCTAACCAGAGATTTTGCACCTGACACAGAGCCACAAAGCCCCAGTGAAACTGTCCCTTATGGAAAAAGTAGAAGGCTGTAAGCTTCTAGTAGAAGCCATTTGCAAGGTGGGGATTCAACTGCTTTTATTAATATATAGTGTGATCCAGAATTAAAGCACCACCCCCCAGTGCAGGTTTAATCCAGGAGATTCTAGTGTTTTCTGTCTTGGGAAATCTGTGAAATTTTGAAACTGTCTCTGTGAAACTGCACCCCATTTACAAAAATGACCAAGGCTCACAGGCATTTGGCACATGCTGATTTTTAGGTAAAAGAGGATTACTCTGAATAAAACAGAAGAGAAAACCTTACAGCAACTTGGGGAACAATCACCTGTCATCTTAGAACAGGGCATATAATAGAAAATCTGCTTCAAGTCCTCTGTCACTTCCTCTGAATTTAAATTCAAAGGTAAAATATAACAATGTTATTCCTTTTTGCTGCATAAAGACTTCTTTCTACTCATAACAAAAATAAGAAAAGATGGCTATTACATGCAGCACTTTGGCAATTTTAATCTACACTTTCCATTTTCCCTTCCACATCTAGAGGGCTATTGTATGTCCAGTGGTTTCAACATATATTCCACTGAACATATAAAGAAAGAAACATATATCGTGCCAAAATCATTTAGTTTTTATTACAACTTTTTCCTTCCAATTTTCTACTTATAATGAGTGCATAAAAGACCCCTTTTCACCCTATTGTTTTTAGTCTAAAAGCCACTTTATTCTTAATAAAAGGAATAATAAGTGCCAGTTGTAAAATACTCTGTCAATCACTCCAGCACTTACAATTGTGTAACACCTTTCTTTAGGACCTCTTAGAGTGCTTTAGAAAAGATAAAAACAAATAAAATAAAATTACAATTACATTTAAATGCAGAATTAGACTATCAGTTTTAGATCACTTGAATTTTGTTACTAAAGGTTGAAAAGTGACAATGTGCCTCTGAACACCCTGCAAGTAGCTGAAAGCTGCAGTAGCCTTGTCCATGCTGATCTTTGAATGAGCTGTTTCACAAGACCCTCATTAAAAGCAGCCTGAATTCTAACAGAAAACATCTTCTTTTGCCCTGATTCCCCATAGCTGATACTCTTCATCTTATATTATTTCCATTTTCCTGTTTTTCTGCTGCATATTGTTTCCTCTGTGTGCACTGGTCATGGTGGGAGAATTATTTCTTGAGATAAAAAGGTAAAATTTGGATTCCTCAATAAATCCTATATTCAGGTTAATTGGAAAGAATGAGTAGTGAAAACTAGATTTGATGAAAGCTCAGTATGCTGGGACCAATGCTTAGCTTGTGTATATGGATATTTAATTTAGGTTTTGAGATGAATGTAGTTTATAAACTCAGGAAAACAAAAAAGTGAGTCAGAATAGACAATATTCAGTGACAGCAAATGCTGGCTTTCTTTACAGTCACTAGTTAAATGCATTTGAGACACTTAAATTAGATATCTACAGGAAGTGTTCCCATGTCTTTTCAAAAGAAGCAGTGCAGCTGTGGGTCCTCAGAAAGGCATGTCAGTAGTTCATCATTCAGTTACCCTTTTTTGCAGCTATTTTTGGTAGCAGAGGTCTCATTACAAGATCATAATCCATGGGTTTATGAAACTACTTGTTAAAGGTAATGGGAATGTGATAAAGGTACTGTGCATTTTTGTTTTATTTTGTTTTTACTACCAGACAAATCAGCTCCTTGAGATATGCTGATTTCTTCTTGAAGGGCCCCTTCAGATTAAAAACAAATGACGATCATCTTAATTTAATGGTAAGAAACCTGGTGAAACAGATTATATCCATTTTCTTTCTCATGCCTTAAAGTTCAGCAAGTCTGAGGGGAATTTTTCAGTGCTTTTTCAATGAAATACATAAAACACTGATGAAGGCTGTTAAAACTCATGCACTGTTGGAACATAAGGAAGCCATCTAGCCAGATCCCATAATCAAGGCCATGCAATGTCTATTGTATGGTTGATCATCTGTATTAACCATAAATAAACAGGGAGATGCTCATAAGAACTGACAGTATTTGAGGAAGGAGTAAAAGAAAACTGATCCCAACCTACAACCAACAAAAAATTAAACAAAGAGTAGAGGCTAGCTGACTTGGGACTTACGCCATCTGAGATGCCCTAGGACTTCCTGTCTGACATTTACTTTTCAAAAGGGCACAGGTATTCCATAGGTTCTGTGGAGAATTTACCAGCTCCATAGAAAGATGTCAAGGCACCTCAAAAAACAGCTGATCCATATTCTTAGGCAATGGAATGGTGCTATTGCCTCATGGGAGTTTCCACTTGTAGATATCTAACTTAAAAGTTCTGTTTAGGTATCTTTATGCCAACTTGGGCATTAAGCTCAGCAAACAGAGATGGCTAGCACCATTTGAAGATCCTTTGCCTGTCTGAGACATCTAGAGAAGGCTCATACATGTGATGTGGTGGATCTATATCCTTCTGGAGATAGCTGGCAGAGATAGGGTATGTTATTTTTGGCATTTTCAGATGACACTTCAGAGGCCTACATTTCAGAAATTGAAAAAGATTCCTATATCTCTGTAGATTATGAGAGCAATCTAGGAGACTAAGTTTCATGCTCTAGGCACTGGATACTGACTTATGTGCCCTAATCTAAATAAAATTCTTCCAGTTGCAAAGACGTGCTATCAGGGAGAGGGCAGTGTGGTGGAGTGGCAGCCGCACACAGTTTTCTGGGCCCCAGGATGTGACCCTGCTATGTGGCTGACAGGGCTTCCTTCAGCATCTTCTCCTCTCCTCAGCTGCACAATCTCATTCCCACATCATGACCTCTGCTATGCCAGCAAAACCTGTTGTGGGGCCCTGAAGTAAATCAGAAGGGGAACTGATCCGTTTCTGGTGGGTCATTTTTTACTGAGTCCAAGTCCCTGACTTTGTTCACCATGCAGCTGTACAAACAGTGGTGCCAGCACTGGGAAGGGGAGGAGGGAGAGAATGAGTTGTGGACTGCAGGAACCAAACTAAGTAGGCTGAAATGCATGTGTAACCACAGCCTCCATGGCTCTCTGATCACACCCCTGTTCCGAATATTTTCCTTTTGAAACTTTCCTTTTGCGAGTTTACCCACTGAGACAGATCAGTCACTTGGCACCTGTTTGCTTCCTGTATTTCTGCTTCTATTTTTCCCCATGATCAGTGACTGAGCTGTACTGTCACTCTGGCAGCAATTAAAAATTGCCATTGGAATTCCTCCAAAAAAAGAGCCAGTTGATGCTCTCAGTTTGGCATACGTTGGGGGTTTGTTGTTGTTGGTTTTTACCATCTTTTCTTTCTTTTGGACAGCTGGTGCTTAAGATAGCTGTTGCACGGGGAATGAACACTGTCCCCATTGTAAGATTCCAGCACAGGGATGCAATCAACATGTCTTCCATGTCAGTGAGCTCATGGTGCCATCAGTTCATTTTCATTATTTCATTTGGCTTTAAGAGAGACTGTCCATACAGTCATAGTCAGCCCGTATGAAGATGCAAATTAATTTAAGACCTATTGCAGTGAAGCTCTTGGAAACATATGCAGGACTCTCAGAGCAGCGGTCAATGAGATTTAAACCCGCGCTTAAAAGAAAGCCTCCACTTAATTCCTTTTTGTGAAAAACACTTATACCTGCTGTATATTCAGGACTAGTTCATCAAAATTTTAATAGTTTCAGATCCACTCTTTGCTGGGTTAAAAACTGCCTGGACTGCTGGGCCCAGAGACTGGTGGTGAATGGTGTTGCATCACATTGGCAGCCAGTCACTAGTGGTGTCCCCCAGGGATCAGTGTTGTGACCAGTCCTGTTTAATATCTTTAGTGATGAGGAGATTGAGTCTACCATCAGCAAATTTGCAGATGACAACAAGCTGGGTGAGAGTGTTGATCTTTTGGAGGGTAGGAGGGCTCTGCAGAGGGACGCATTTTAAAAGTATTTAGTGTACAAGCTAATAGTCTGCTAACGTTCAAACAGCAAATGTCTCTATGTACAGCAGTCTCCAAGTTTGACTTTGTATGAAACAAAAAAGTTAAAAGCTTATAAGAAAAGCCAGCCAGTGGAGAAGATAAGTACTAACTTGAAAAAAGAAGAAATAAAATATATATATTATATGGATATAAAACAACCCAAACTCAAATTCAGCCTGTAGGATACTTATTATAAAAAAGGGCTATAAAGATGCATCTCCACTGTTTTTAACACAGAGAAGTAAAAGATTATTTTCTTTAAAAAAATACTGTGTTATGCTTGTAATTCTATACAACTTCACAGTATTAAGTAAAATTTTTAAAATTTAAACCATGCCATTTTTATTAATGGTCCATTTTAAAACCACCAAATATTTTAATGTCAATTACTAAAACAAGGTTTAACGCTGTCAAAAAGCATTACTGCTAAAAACAGTCATCTTCTCAGTGTTTTCATCTGCAAAGCATTATAGTTTATAAAACAATTTAACTTGGAATACGTAAGTCTCTGTACGAAGGCTTCCATATGTTAAAAATTTTATTTGTGTGTTTGATTTTAAATTGCTTTGGAAAAACAGACAGTTGAGGTTTATAGAAAGGAATCTTTCTTTTAGGAAATAAATGTCTCAAAAGTACAGGGCACCAGCAGTAAAAACATTCTTACCACAAATCAGAAACACATTGAGAAGGGTTTGTCGAGTACACCTTCTGAAACCAGAATTTGTTTCTATTTGCCGGAAAATTGAAAAATCTGTTGTATCTTGGCAAGCTTGTTTGGCCCCATCCCAGGCTGTTCATGCAGTAGTGGCATTATTGTGCAATAAGGTTTTCAGGACTTATAAAGCTTTCATGTTCCTCTTCCATTAAATTTCTAAAATGCAATGTATTTGCCAGTGGTCTGCATAGAACCCATGCCGACACTGTTATTTTATGAAGCGAAAGGCAAAAGTGTGTATTCCATGATATTTTATTTTTAATAAAATATGACGTATATTTAAGAAACAAAGACAATTAATCAGTGTCTCAGCTTCTGCATGGCACCTAGCCAGAAGCCACCAAGCAGACACTTGAAGTTTAGAGATTGTTTTTGCAAGGCTAATTTAAGGTGAACTTAGATGGATTCAAGATTTATAAGCACTACAAAGTCTTGACTGGAGCAAAGTTCAACTAAGTAATCCACAGCTTACTCTGCAGATGAAGTGCTGCAGCTGAAACTTCCCTATGATTTAGTCTACACTCAATGAAAATTTTCAAAACAGGCAGAAGGAGTGAGTTTCACTGTTTCACTTCAAAGGTCTCCTAATAACTGAGAGGATTAAACTCTTTTAACCAGTTAATAAGGTTAGATGATTTTGAGTGAGTAGCTTTACATCCATCAATAATTCTAAGTTGAAAGTTTAAAAATATCATAAGCACGTATGTCCTTTAACTCCTTCAGGGTTGTAGTGCAACAATGCACCTGTTTTGCAACCACATCCAAACTGCTAAATACATGACAGCTGTTTTTAAGTTGCTCTACTGAAGTGAAGTTATTGGTAAGAAGATTAATTAAATTGCTTTACTGAAACATTTAGTAAAATTAAGAACCTTTACACTGCTTCTAAGAGACTTCCTTCTTTCCTGGCTAAATAAATATATAATGCCTGTTTTAAATCATTCTAATGTGAGCTGTGTAGACTTTGATGTTAGTACCTTTTACCTCTAGCATGCTAATGCCATATGTATATTTTATCAAATTAGAAATAAGTTTCAAATGCTCAGTTCCAGTGACAAAGGTACTGCTGAAGTAAAAAAGCTGAGGATTGTCAAACTGAAATGAAAAAGGTACATGCAGGAAATGGCTATAAATTTCTTCTTTTTACAGGGGAAGATGGGAAATTATACATGATAATAGTAAAAGAACTATCCTTTATCATATCAAGTGGTTCTTCTTAAGTTCTTTTTGCTCACGTTTACCATTATTAGTGCAGTCAGAGAGCCTGGTTAATAAAGAATTACTTCTGCATTATATGATTGTACCTCAAATCTTCTGCAGAGAAGTCAGGATAACATATGTGCTGTGAATTCTGAAAGAATGGGTGACAACTTATTGTGAGTTTTACACAGCCTATATTAGCATTAGTCCACAGCAGTACCCTAAAATAATTTTTAAAAAACTCTCAAAAGACAGAGAGGAAATGAAGAAGTGAAGAGAAGGCCATATAGGACTGCATACACTCGATCCAAAATCCCGTTAGTATTATTATTATTAACAGTAAAAACAACCATCACATATGTAATGCCTAGGAGTCATAATACTTTTTGAATAAAATATCAGAGACAATTGGGAAAGGTAATTACAATTTTGATTGATTGAAGGACCACCCATATCTTCTGTCTACCCAGCAAGGTATGATACAAATGGACTTAATTTCTCAAATTGAAAGCTGGAGTGGGAAATGAGTCAGATCTGTTATTATGGATTTTAGAAACGACTGAAAACAGGAAACATTTTCTCTTGGAATGTCTCAGACCCAACCACATCCTGCTTCCTCAGCATCACCAGCTTTCTTTATAATCTTACATATGTGAAATATAGAAAAATACATCTAAAAAATGGGAACTATGCTTTAAAAAATCAGAATACTAAAAACATCTGACGTAATATCTCATCAGCTCTTGTTCCTAGCCATGAAAAAAGAATGGAAAGCTGTTGATTTTTTTGTTTGCTTTGTACATATAAGCTTTCAAAGCCCTGACAATCTTATTGATATGTGTTAGTGAAAAGCTAATAGATATTCAACTCAGAGCTATGATCACATAGTAATTCATACAAAACTTAGGAGGAACATAATGTCAATAGCAATTGCTCTTCATAGTCTTTAAGCACTCAAAGTTAACCTTTAGCTTCTATGCAAATTACATATCGGGAAGTTGAAAACAAGTTTTCATGTTCTTAATCAAAAAAAGTGGTTTTGTGCTCTGACATGGCTCCAGAAACATGCTCAGAGCTGCATATTTGTAAGAGTTTTGATAGCAATTGCATAAAACATGTTTCCAAGTATTTAACATATCTTTTGCAATTAGACTAAGTGAAGTCATGCTCTGTTTTATTTGTTCCCTTGTTTGCTCTATGAACCTTGCATTTTTAAATACTCTGTGTCCTTACTTGAGTGTTCTATGGTGCCTTTGTGGATTTTGCCCTTAACTTTTCATTGCTCTCAAGTTTTCCATATTTAGTGAGGCATTGTTGAAACAAACATGTTAAAGGCTGAGAGACACAATAGGCTGCAGCCTAAGTAGTATGGGTAGACAGTAGCCCTGGTTGATTTCTATTGAACTGATAGAATTTGGTGAGATTAGGGAGAATTTTGCCTGATCTGATGCTTTGCTGAAGTGTCAGTTTATTATCTTGAAGTGTAACTGGTGTGCATTTTGGGGAATACATTTCACCCTGGAGAAGTTACTCATATTTTAAATATTTTGATAATTAAATGTGTCTCATTCCAGAACCTTTAAAGAGGATTTGAGACTTCATTTTCCTTAATGATGTGCATAAAAATAAACAGAGCTGTTAGACGGGTAAATGGGATCTAAAGGGAAAAAACAAAAAAGAGAAGCTTGGCTGGGTGAACAAATCTGAAAAGGGTGACTTAATAAACATACCTTAATGAAGCATAAGTGCCACTGAATGTGTTTGTTTAATTTCATTATTATTTTCCACATGGCTATTTATGTGGTTTTCAGTTTAACTGGGACAAAACCAGTACTTCATTGAGAAATCAGCTTCAAAGGCTGATTGTTGGTCAGTGCTGGAATATCTCTTCTGTGTAAGAGGCACAAAGTGATGTGGCTCCTCAAGGGTGCACTTCAATCACTCTTAGAGAGGGGAGCTTTAGGCTGGGTGAATGGGAGTCCCTGTGAGCAGCACTCATGCATTTTGCTCGTCAGAAGAGTGGATAACGTGTTTTTTCGTCCAAGATTTCTTAGGCATTCTAAAATGTTACTTTTTTATCAGTAGGTGGTTCAGCCTGCTTGGTAGTGCAGCTGCTTCATTAACCAATGCCTGACCATGCCACAGAACTGCTGGGGGTTTTGCATTAACACAGTCCTGCTTGGCAACAAGGGAGGCAGCCGGTGGGAATTGGCAGTGCTAGGCACTTCCTGAGACGTGCTCAGCACCTTCCAGTACTGAGCCCTAAATAATGGTCTGGAATTAAAACAGCATATTAAATTTCACAGCTTTTTTCATAATCAGGTGGGGGAAAGGTCGTGATATATCCTACAATGCCTTGACCCTAGCAAAGCTCCATCTATATGTATGAAAAACAAAATAGAGTTTAAGAAATGTACTTTAAAAATTGATCTAAGGACTGCAAAAGCACTGAAAAGGCTTTAATACTGATTCTTTTGCAAAAGTGGTTCTAGAAAATACAGATGGCTAAGAATAGAGTGTATACAATAATTTATCTATGGAATGTTAATCTGGAATGAGGAAGTTTATTATCTTTTTAGTGAAAGTGAAGCAAGTGAAACAGACAATCTTAATCTTCAGGAGATGAATATTTTAATCATTTCACAAGGAATTGAGATAGTACTGTGGTATTTATTCAATGATAATTTCAATGCTCCAAGTAATATTCTCTCCATTAGAAACATTTTTTTCATATTTTGAATTAACAAGTAGGAAAATAATCAATTACAGGCATACAGTATGCACATTTTCCTAGCATTAATGTTACATTTGAAGCTTTTTCTGACAAAACAGTAGAAGGATTATTTTTTTAATATTATTAAGATTTTTTTTTTCAGACAATTTCTGAAAATTTCTAAAAATCTGCAGTCCTTATGTAGGCAAAACTCTCAGTGAAGCCAATAAATATGTTCTAAAAAAAGATGTTGCCAGAGTTTTGACTACAACTATATAATTTTATCCCCTAAAACTACCTCAGACCTTCTAGGGAATGGGTAGTGCTCTACTATACTAATTCATTCCGTAGCAAATTGCTCTTGCAATACAGTTGCTGACTGGGATCAAATATGGACTGAGGCATGGAGGAATTTGGCCCAGTGTATGTCATGACAGTACAGTCCTGACCAGCCATGCATGTACTCATTTCGAGTTGCTGTCTGAACTGCTGGAGTATTTTGCGCTCTTAAGCTCTTTTCCAAATTTGATACCAGATATTAGTCCTACTGAAATGGATGGAGAATGAGAAAAGTATCAACTTACCACTTTTAAAAACCAGATCTCAAGTCCTTTTTTAATGTTCACCAACTTTTTTCATGGTGAACCATAAAAAAAGAAGAAAATCTTTAATAAGGGGTTTTTTCCACACAAAATAGAATCGTTGAGAACTCTACCGTATATTTGAAAACCTTAGAAATGTTATAAATGTTTTTGTCTCTAGCTTTTATCTCTTTCAACTGTCTCAAGCACTGTGGCTGCATTACATCTGGTGAGACTGGAGGGTTTTCTGATGCTTGGGACAGATGAGTATTTCATACCTGTCCATCTCTGCAAATAATCCACAAAAATTTAAACCAGAAGGAAAACCAGCTGCTGCCATTCAGCAAGAAGTCTATTACGAATCCCTAGGTGGCATGGAAAGCATTTAGACTCATTTCATTCACATGTCAGGTAAAGACTTTCATTTAGAAGTGAGATGAATGCTGAATAATGGACCTTTTGAATAATGTAATTAAGAATTCATTAAAGCAGCCCTTAAAATAAAATCTCAAGAATTCAATGCATGTATATTTCCCCCCCGTTAATGTACTAGAGGATCAAATGAATGAATGGAACATAATATAATACTGATGTTTACAAAATTTTCACATTTAAATTAGATGAACTCTCACTATAATACAATACACAATTTTTAATGGCTTCTGAGTAGGAACAATTAGGATTCTTGAAAGAGATTGGTGTCCTTGTTAGGAGAAAAATTAACGTATCCAGACTGGTGCTAATCTCTCAAAGTCTGCCTTTTTCAATACATGTTTACTTGAAAAATCTTGACACCACTGAACTCTATGGAAACTCTCACACCAATAGTTTTGTTTCCTTCAACATGTATACAGCTGTTATGAGCAAGCAAGAAAAAAAAAATTTGATATGAATTTGTGCACTACCTTTCTGATTTTCAGCAAAGCAGATCTCTTTTGTGAAATGTCCTCCAAGTTGTACTCTATATCCCACCCAATCAACTGCGAAGATTTTGTCTTAATTGTACACCAAACAGGAAAATGTAGCACGTGCTCACAAGCTGGTATCCAAGAAGACACTGAGTTATACACCCAGCATCCATTTAGGGTGGGACATCACTGAGGAAAAGAAGGTCATCTGTATGTTCTGGGGGTGTATTTCCAGTTCTTGAAAGTGGGAAATCTGGGATGAGGATTGCAGAGGGCAGGACCATCCTTACCAAAATCAGACTCTCCCCTGCATAACCTCATCTGTCCATGAGCAGGACAACATCCAACATCATCAACATCAGGATTTTGAAGGGAAGTCTTGGATTTTTTTTTTCATGTTCAATTTGAATTTGAAGGTGAACTTGGATTGTTAGAGGGTAAAGACTTGGTCCAATTTGCTCACACTGATATGTGCAGAGGGACAGGGATGGTTTAATGGGCCTTGACCTCTGGCATTCAAGAATAGGAGTGTCAAGGAAGAGATACATTTCTAAGGATTTAATGATGACAGAGGCCCTTGAATATGCATAAGTGGCTAAAATCAGGGTGGAATTTAAATGTGTGACTAAGAATCTAAGCAAACAAGACATTTATGTCACTGTTGAATGGTGTAGACTTCATTCCTAAATTTTAAACAGCCAGGGTTAGTTAAGATGAAGTTCATTTAGATTTGTCTTCAAACAAGACAAAAAAGGGTGATGAATAGATTGAACAAGTTTTTATGTTGACAGAACAGTAGTATCTCAAGATAAAATGTGGAATAACTGCCTTGACTACATTTAGACTTATTAATGCAAACGTTCCTCTCAGTACTCAAACCATTTTCTGTTTTTTTTCAAAGAAAACATAGTTTATAGAAAGCAGGACTAGATAGGGCTGGAAGGACTCTTCATTTTTAGGGATACTTTGCAAAACATTAGAAGCTCTTAACAATTCAGAGAACATTGACGCTGCATTTTTAGGAGTGAAGTATTAAGGCCTGACTAATGTTTCCACCTTTTCTCAGGCTCAGTTTTGGAAATCTATCTCTTCTGTACCACAATAAGTCTATAATCACAATTCTACAGGCCTCAGATGATGGAGGTGGTGACGTCTTTACTCCTTTTTCTCTTTGCAGTAATGTATTCAGAAATGTGGAAGGCAAGTCCGTCCTGTTACCTGTACGTGTAGTGATGCTGAATGAAAAACCTACCACTACAGCAATCTCTGACTATATTGTCCATCACGTTTCTCAGACTTGAGAAGTCCCCATACAGATAATAGACAGATCACACAGGCAGCACAAATGGAAAAATAGAATGGAACAGACCTCAATAGTCCACTGCCGGATGCTTATTTTTAAAGAACAGAACCTGGCAAAGAGCAATTTTATCACACTTGTTGCTGGAAAAAACTGAGATTCAAAGTACACAAATCTTTTCCTAGGCCTTCAGAAAAAGTAAAACCAACAAATAGAACTGAAAAACAAAACCATCATAAGCTGGCATTATTACAGACTGCTTTCACCCTAGGTATCGATGTGCAGCTTCCTGAATGTTTTCAAAAGACTTGTTCCGTTGTTTACAAGGAAGATGATTTTCACTCTCACAGGATGCAGATCAGTGGAAGTTCTCAGCTGATGCACTCACGTGTGAAATCTCCTGAACCTTACCTTCCTCAATATCTTTAAGTTTCTGGCATGTATCCCTTGACTGTGTTTAGCATTGACACTCAAAATTTAACATAACCGATTTCATCCAGTTTGCAAGAGACTAGGAGTTCTCATGAAAGTGATGATTACATCTCAGAGGATATGTGGAAATTTCCAGCAGTCACTTTTAAATAATTTCAATTTGGTAGCTTTCAATTATGAACCCATATTCAGATCTTCTGCATGCACAGCCATTCACTGAACTTCTCTTCGCCCCTTCTGCTTTCTGGGCTGAGTGTGCTAGCACACTGCAATGCTGAGGTCACTACTTTTCATAAAGCATCTTACAAAGTTGTTCTGAGGGAAGATACTACAGAAGCAGAAAGTGTTCCCATTGTGACATCACTTTTGGTGGGCAGAACAATTGTGCACCAAGAAATTTAACAGGAGGACCAGCAGTGTCAGAAGGAAGGTAGACAGCTGTCAACAATACAACCATTTCCAAATTGCTCATGTAAGCAAGACAAAGCAGGTCATTTCTCTAAATCATTCATCTCACAGGGAAATCTCTGTCACTGCTTCGTAAGAAGGTTATTACACTGCTACATGGGAAGCTATGGAGCCTTCAGCTCAGACCACATGGGCCTAATGGATGATTCTGCCCTGAAGGGGAGAGTCCATCGTTTCATTAGGAACTTAGAAAAAAGGCTGTATTTGATGACAGTCCCCCAATGTCACTTGTAGTTAATCAATTGCCATATGTGCCAATCAGGCTAGGTAGAGCTACAGGCAACTCTTTTTATTTGTGTCTGAGAGACTGGGAATAGCCTATGCAGCTGGGAAGCCAAGCAGACCAAAGGATGTTCCAGAAGCCAGCAGTCAAGGAGGCAATTTATTGAGGGAGAAACCCCAGAGCAAGAAAATAAAAAAAAAAAAAATAAGGTAGTGATATGTTTTACATTACAGAATTTCTCTTGGTATGGGTATCAGCTTCTGAATATTTCAGCAACATGACATCTCATCTCTAATCTACATATCCATTGAGAAGTTTTCAGCAGAAATTTGTTCTGCAGCACAGAATTAAGCTGACTTGCAACTCACTGCTATACTTGGGACCTGAAAACTGAATACACTTTGTGATGATTTCAGAATGGTCTAGTCTTTACTTTAGTCAAACTAAACTTCAGGATTAACACATGAAACTTTTTCAAATGTCCAAATTAATCACACATGACAATCAATCCTTTATTCTACCCAACAGGAACAATCTGTTTTGTGTATTTTTGGGGATAAAGGGGCTTATTTAGTAATGGAATTCTATGATTTGTGACAATGCTTAGAATTACATATCATCTTGTCCTGGGAAACCACTAAAAATAAGATGTCGTGCTGTCTCCTCGAGAGGCATCTACTTCTGCTTTCTTCTTGTGTGTGTATATCTAAGTATGTAGCTGTGTTTGCATTTATGTATATATCTAGATAAAGGAATTCTTGCCTGTTTACTCATCTAGGGAATAAGAAGGATGCAACACATTTGATACTGATGATACAGCATAAGCTGGAGCTAAGTGCTTATATTAAGAACGAGGCACTTCCAACCATTCATGTCAGCGGTCATACCAACCCACGGTCAATTGAAAAATTTAAGATAAAGTGCTGCTTGCATTTTAAGCTGATCTTGCTTTAGAAATATAGATGACAGTTCCTAACATTAAATTGACAGGATTCTATGTAGACACCATGTTCTTCATACACTGAGAACCGAATCTTTAACTTTTAGGTTTATGGTCATTTGAACTTTGCTAGATGCCAAGTGTTCACCAAAGCCATTCTATCTTTCCCCTCCTCAGATGGACAGGGGAGAGATGAGTTGATATACAGACAGAGAGCAATCCCTTAATGATTACCATCACAGGTAAAATCAGAAAGAAAGGCTTGGGGAAGTTACTTGAATTTTTAAGTAATCAAAATCAGAGTAGGATAATGAGAAACAAAAAAAATCTTAAACACCTTCGCCCCTACCCCTCCCTCCTTCCCAGGCCTAATTTTAGCACTGATTCTCCACCTCCTCCTACCCAGGAGCACAGAGAGGTGGGGAATGGGGATTACAGTCAGTTTATCTTGTTGTTTCTGCCGCTCCTTCCTTCTCATGAAGAGGAGTCCATCCTTTGCCCCAGTGTGGGGTCCATTTTTCCCCATGAGGTGCAGTTCTTCAGTAACCAGCTGCTCCAGTGTGGGTGCCTGTTGGAGCCCCAGGTTCTGACAGTCTCAGCCTTTCAGTACTGAAAGGCAGTGATCTCCAAAAGCATGCTGCATTTGACCTGAGACCTTGGGAAAGACTTCCTAAATCGTGTGATAACACTGGGATTTTTTCTGTGTAAGTAAAATTATGTCACTGAGTGGAATATGTAGAAATGTAGAAATTCAGTAATATATATATACATACAGGTGTGTGTAACAAGATGGAGGGTTCTGGGTGCTGGCTTCTTGTTCTTTCTTTCCTTCTTCTTCTTCACTTTTCTTGGTGTCCTGTCATTGGGTGAAAAAATCCGCAGTGCAGAACATAAATGAACAGTTACTGGATTAAAAGTGAAAATACATTAGTTGGCATTTGTTAATTGGATAATTTGAAATATAAATGACCTCAGAAGTGAGGATTCTTCACCATTTTCCTGCCTTTTCTGCCCTGTTAACTTAGCAGGCACATTCCATGCAGCTGTGCTGCTGATAAGAACTAATAAACACTAAGTCCGAAAGAAAAACATCTCCTCTCTTGCTTTTAATTCAAACTCTGGGTAAAAGGACTCATGAAAAATAAGGAAAAAATAACAAGAGGTCAGAATTTCACAGGTCCCTTGCGGTGTGACAAGTCCTGACAGCAAACCTGCTCCAGTGTGTGCTCTTCTCTCCACAGGTCCAGGTGTCCTTCCAGGAGCCTGTGCTAGTATGGGCTTCCCATCAGCTGCAGGTGAATATCTCCTGCAGCACCTCTTCCCTCTTAATCCTTGGAGTCTGCAGGGTTGTTCCTCTCACAGATTCTCACTCCTCTCTTCTTCGGCCACAGATGCTTCTGTGCAATAATTTTTCTCCCCTTCTTAAATGCGTTATCCCAGCAGTGCTACCACTGTCACCAATTGGCTCAGTCTTGGCCATCAGTGGGTCTGCCCTAGAGCCAGTAGGCATTGATTCTGTCAGACATGGGGGAAGCCTTCAGCATCTTCTCACAGGAGCCATCCCTATAACCTCCCCTGTTACCAAAACCTTGCACCAAGAAAATACAAATACAAAGCAATACTTTATAAACAGTTATTAAAGAAAAGTTAAGTAATGGTGGGAACAGTTCCCCGAGTTTCCAAAAACTATTTTAATTCCCCAAAAGCAAAGATTGTTTACAATTTTAGTCTGTTATGGGTTAGGAGACTGTCCGACCAGGACAAGTCACAGCTTGAACACCTCTGAAAAGAGACTAAGGATTGAGAATAGTTGTATATTATATATCATGGAATTAGTTACTTTATATATGCCAGGTTCTAGAGAATAATCAGTGTGGTTTTTGACTGGCAGTTAGATTTCTGGTTTTTCTTTATTTACATATATGGTAAGACGCACCAAAGCAAAGAAACCTATACACATCTTTAAATTGTTTTTTCTGTGCAGAAGAAAGGCTGTTTCAACCTTTCAACAACTATAAATCACTGAAAATTGTGAATCTTCAAGTGCTAATCTCTATTTCACTTGCACAAGTAGTGATATTTTGAAATATTCAAACCAACATATGACTTCGCTATGACTTCTCTTTAACCATGTGAATAGTAAGAATAGTTCCACCATAGGAACAAACTATTCCAATATTAATTGTCTTTGTTAATGCTACCAGTTCATGGTGACAAAGAGCAATGAATCACAATAGAAATTGTGGAACTTCTTCTGGATAATTAGAACTTCCCTAAAATCATCTCAGCTACATTTAAGGCCACTTTTCTCTCATTCAGACAATATAGTTTTCGTATAGAGAGCGTGGTCTATTGTAACAAGATCCCTAAAGAACAAATGAAGAAATACTTAAATATTTGCTGTAGTTGATATGATGAGTATTGCTAAGGAAACAAAATGGTTATCCTTAGACAAAGGGCTGAAAACCCTAACAATCTTGTGAATCATTGTTTTCTCCTGATTTTTTCCCCGTAACCTCATTTTCTATCTCTTCTTTATTTCTCAGTTGTTGAAAGCAAAATACAAAAGACATGTTCATATAGATAACCAGCAGGACACCAGACAGGGCCTTTTTCAGTGAGAAATGATGTGTTGCCCTCTGGATAATCAATTGTCCCTGCAACACTTTAGGATTTTTCATGCACTGAGATGCAAACTGAGCAATTTTTTCTTTTTTTTTTCCCCTATATAGTTTGTTAATACTGGAAAAGCAATTGGACAGTGGGGCCTCCTTATTCTTGGCACTATTTCAAAAGCAACTTGAAATGCCCTGACAGCAGTTCTTCTCACAAAGTAACGTGAAGGTTGTGACACGGACCAACAAAAGGCTGACACACTGTCGTTATCTCACCCTGTTGTGCTTAGGTAATGGTGGAGCCTCAGATCTGTGTGTGATGTTAGCATTATATGTTCTTCAATAACAAGGTGCCAGAAGATGAATTGAATGTAGAACATCGCCTTTAACTTTGAATTTCTAAGTTTAGACTGGATCTTTCCGTAATATTAAAGACCGACTCTACATTTATTATACGATCCCACTGATAATAAACAGATCAGTTGCTCAGAGATGGCCAGTAATTTTTAGCATAATATTTTCAAAATGAGTATGTTCTGCAAAAATGCAGCAATAAGTTGCTGAACTATTCTTTTACACTGTTATTCCAGTGTATTAAAAATCCTGGCCATAAGCTGGCATCCACAAATTTCCTACCTGTCCAGCAGAGTTCAAAACTGGGATTTGTTCTTAATGCATTTCTGGTTTTAACTAACCCAAACCCCACTATAAATTGTTTCCCTTATAAATTTAATAGGACAGTCTGCCCAGATCTGAGATTCTGACTGTCAATTCCACCACAGCCATGGTAAAATAATAAAAGTAATTAGATGGAGTACAGCACAAGCAATACCCTCATATTTTTGTAAAATTAGCTAATATCAAGCACTGTGTAAACCTCTCTTGCCTCTTAATGCTTAGCAGTTTCCAATGTCTGTAAAAAGACAACTCACGTGATTCTCTGCAAAAGAAAACAAAAAATTGGCTCCTCAAAGATAACAAATTCAGTATTTTTACACTCTCCTGTTACTTTAAATCGAAGTATTAACTGTACTTCTCTTTTTACATTCACTGTGTTAATTTGTTACGGTTTTTGGTTTCTTTCCCTGAAAATTTTAACTGCTATTTTTTTATGTAATTATATAAACATGATCAAGAAATGCACTCTTGCAGGCTTTTAGCTGACCTGGTTGCTTTGAAACTAGGATCATATACACACTTAAATTTTCTGGATGGCATCACAACAGCTAAACATAGAACACCAGCGTGTTTTTCAAAAAGAGGAAGGATGCCATTCATTTCAGTGCCTGGTCTTAGGTGATTTAATAGTCATTTGAGGTCCTGTGTATGGGAAGAAAATGCTCATATAGTTCAGAATCACTTTCTTGGAACCTTTCTTTATTCTTGTGTTAACATTACATTATGTGAATGAGGTATAAGCTTTAATTCCTGGAGTAGGCACTCATTGTTCAGAAAATTTGCGGGCAGAACAAGTAAAATTTGCTTTGTGAGCTCTCTGTGGGAACTCAATGACAAGCTCTGTCTTCTCCACAAGAGGAAATAGCTGGCATGGTATTATCCAGTTCCTGAGACAACATTTTTCACCCCTTTCTTTGAACTCTTTTACCCCTTCCTCAGAAGTCTTGCCCAATCCATAGCAAGCATCTTTCATCTTTGACTCTTGATCCTAAAGCAATTGAGAATAAATGCTGTTAAAAAGCATATCACAGAATATCCTGGAGGATTCGGTCCTTTAAGACAGGGTCATCCTGGGGGAGATGAGGGAATTTTCCATTTCTCTGAGAATGAAGAGGTTAGGTCGAAATTTGACAAATATTGGCATCTGCATCTCTGCAAGTCTTCCTTTATAGTCAGTGGAGAAAAACTGGCACTTCTGGGGTGCAATTAATGTCAGCCTTGGGTAGGGGTCTCAAGTAAGTGAAATGAATTCTTCCCTTCCATTTTTCCCTGGGACAAGTTCGGATTAATTCAGATCCCTGAAGTCAGGTAAATAATTTCCACCCTTAAAGTTATATAGTGTGCTCTACAATCACCAGCAGTAAGTAGGGACTTCTGAAGTAATCAGAGATTCAACTTTACAAGAGTTATTTTTTTTTCATGTAAGTAAACTTGAAGTAACATAAATTGCACCATTTCAGAGTACCAGTATTCAGAAATAGTTCCTCACATAACTTGGCCCCCTCAGATAACTGAGACAGAATCAGACATGAATGTGGTGGCTAAAAGGGATATGAAGCATTGCACAGAGGTATGAGGAAAAGGACTTTTTGGGAAAAAGGAAAAAAAGGATAAATATGGTCTCTATCATATTCATTGTTGCTTATAATCATCTCTGCTGAAGCACAGAGTCTTGTTTGTTTTAGAAATAACCCCTGGTTCATGCATAAGAAAACATATTAAATATTCTAAAAATTATTTCTTTTTTTCTCTGTGTAGCAGAGTCAGGGGTCAAATTCTCAGCTGCTGTAATCCCCTCGGGATTTATTCGCATTCATTATTGAAATGGGCTAGATCCTGGGCTCAAATAGGCTAGCATAGCCTTATTGAAGACAGAGATAATGTGTTGATTTTTTAGTAGATGAAAACCTGGTCCCTGAAATCAGTAATTTTGACTAAGCTCAGTGCTCCAGGTCAAATTATTTTCAGTATTTAGCAATACATGGCATTTTCTTTATGAGTGTACCCTGTCACCCTTCAGTGTGTCCAAAAAGAAAAACCCCTGCAGTAGCATTACAAGAGTGAGTGGCAAAATGACATCCTCAGTGTCTGCTTTCACTCTTTACCCAAAACAATTTATATATTAGTCTGCTTGAGGATGATGTTTTGCCATCCAAATCATCTGTTGTTTAGTGTCAGTAGCAGAGTCCCTGGCACAATTTTTTTTGTAATCTTTTCTTAAAATTTAAAGGCACTATTGTGTGCAGATCACCTCAGTGGAATAATGCACTGGTGCAGAGGAGCACTAAATCAAATGATAAATTGAGTGTAACATCAATTATGTTAGCTATGCACAGAAATATATACATTTGATGGTCATTATGACACATGAATGTTCAAGATGAAAAGTGAAAAATACATTTCAAGTTCTGTATATATGAAAAACTGACAATGATCTGTAATTTGCGTCTAGCATAAAATTCTATAAATCTGCTGGTGTTTTCAGCATTGAAAGCTTGATTCTAAATGGAAAGGTCATTATCATTATTAAGTTTTATAAGAAAATCAGTACGTGTACTAGTATCTATTTAATAACTGAGACATCATGAATGTCAGACTTAACACACTTTGCTGGGTGCTAATAACTCTTTAAGTGTACCCTTGACTCGAGTCGAAGGCAGTATTGGAATTTTTATGTTATGTTTAACTGCCTGGTAGCATTTAAAAGTACTTCCATAATAGCCAGGTAAAAATATAGTGACTTCAGACAACTTTACCTAATTTTGCTCCTGTTTCAAAGGTTAAGCTAAACTCCTTTCTCCCTCCTTGTGAAAGAACTGGATGTGCAGGCAGGTGAGTCACAATGGACCTGTCCTACTTAACCATTCTCTTGTTTTTATTGGAGCATATTGTGCTTCCTGAGAAAGAATGTGTCAGTAATGACAACAAAATGAAGTCTTTTGTACCCAAAATAAGTGCCTGGCAAAATACTATTTGCATCAGTGTCAAAATTACTTTTTCAAATATCCTGATGGAATGGTGCTATCTAAATAAAAAATACATATTTATTCATCATTTTTAAAAACTTTTGCAAAACCTGCATTATATTATATTTAATTCAAGTCCAGTGTAAAGTTAATACAGCTTGTTTCTTTTTCTATTATATATTTAAATTAAAAATTGGAAGCTGTAATTCCTATTAATGAGTTTTGTAGGGGTCTTTTAGTATTATGTCCCTAGGCGAGTTCCTTACTTGATATGAAGTCCTCATAAGAGGTGCTTGTGCACTTGATTAATTCATAAATGGCATTGAGGGCTGCATATTTGCACAATTCTTGTTAAATCATAGAAGTCTGCTATTTCTCTGTCCAGTGTATTGCCAATTGTGGTGCCCATATTATGCACCTAACCACACAGCTGTACAAGTCCCGCATTTTCCAGGTATTCTCATCTATGAAACATTCATCTCCTACAGAAAAGGTCAAAGTCCCTTGGCAACATTTATATCAGCTCTGGATCAAAACAGAAACTAAAGAAATATTCAGATACTGAAAAATAAGACCAACAAATGCAAATGAGCAGCCAAAACGATCATATTTCATATCACTGAATAGAGCTTCTAGCACCTGATTCAATACTACTCTACATAAGAGATGAAAATAGAAATGTACTGATATCCTTAGATATTTACTCAGACTTTGGGATGGGAGGGAAGGCCAGTCACAAATGCCTGTGCAGGCAGCAATACTCTTTTCCGGCTGATAAAATGTAAGTCTACAGGAAGAAAGACAAGTGAATACAAATCCAGACATTTTTTCCAACTAATTTTTATAGACTAAGAGCAGTGTTTTTTACTGAAACCAAGAGCACTGACCACTTGCCAACATGAGCTGAGAATTCACCAGTATTTGAGGGCTCCAAACAAATTGGTTTGCCAAGATATTCAGAGAAGGGAGTGGAAACAGGCAAAACCACTGCTATAGTCCACTCTCCTAAAAGCCACACTGTTCCTGGCTACATATTGCAGTATAAAACTGGACCTTATTTATTTCTGTGAAAAGAAAATTACAGTTGTTAAAAATTGTTTTGTTAAACACACTATCCATTTGAAAGACTCAACTTGTTCCGTGTTGTTCCATGTTGAAACTAGGGCAAGATGTCTGTTTCCCTAAAAGCTTAAAAAGGCAAAAAATACATGGACAATCTTTTTATTCAAGGCAGTAGGCCTTCAATTTTCTTTTCATTCAGAACCAGAAGAAATTATCTGACTATTTAACCTTGTACCCAAAGACCTTTAACTCCAAACATAGATGCTTGAAATTCTCACTTATTGTCTGCAAAATACCTTTGCTTTATATAAATATTTTCTTTTTTAAAAACGTATAAATTAATCTTTGGGCACAAAGAGAAATGTAATTTGCTCAACTGGTTACTTGTTTCTAATGTTTGAAGGGGGAGGGTTTGCCATTCACTTCTTTTTATGTTATTATGGGACAGGGAATTCAAGAAAACGTGCTAGCAGCACTCCAGCAGTATTTAAAAGAAAGACAGAAGTTATCATGGCCCAGACTTCGAGCCATTACATACCAATGGGTCTGACCACTCTACAAGTATATGTCCAGATTATGCCATTTCTCTCTCTTCTTTTGTGGTTAAAATGTTTAGTTTTTGACTTGGCTTTAGTCTGGGCTCACTTTCTGTTCATGGTCTAAAAAAGTAGAGGATAATTTCACAAAACCAGGTTTCTCTTCACTACAGTTTTCAGCCACTTGTCAAACAGTTGGATGCCCCATGTGGTCAGCTTGGCTGTAAACTGTGCTAAAAAATAAAAAATTCCTGGCATTGATATCATTAA
This sequence comes from Oriolus oriolus, assembly GCA_013400235.1. NCBI lineage: Eukaryota > Metazoa > Chordata > Aves > Passeriformes > Corvidae > Oriolus > Oriolus oriolus. The sequence goes on from VXBT01000645.1 coordinate 33,077, forward strand.
ACTAAAAAAAACTCTATTAGATTCTTTGAAGATCTAAAAACTAACCAAGATCAGTTAAAGAGAAAAATAAAAAAATAAACCCAAACTGATATATTAAATTAAAGTAGATCCAATTCCTTGTGTCAGAAAATGTGAAAGCCAACAAAATTTAGAGGCCATATTTGGATTAACTCTTGAGGATGGGCCTAACTTTGAGCTCATGAACAGCTGTTTTAGCTGGGGTGAGACCACACAATTGCTCAAAGACGTAGGTGTGAATAAGGTACTTTGCCAAATTAAAGCCACTGTGCAAGAAGAATGCAGTGTCACTGTATAACAACCATGCTTCCCAGGAAGGAACATTTTTGTGTGAACAAGAAGTGCTGCTATTGAAGCTGTGTAAGATCAGGCTAAAAAGTGTTCAGTTTTCTTTGTTTCACCCCACTAGGGTGCTGTCTTTTCCCATATTATTATTATTGCATGCTCTCCAGTAATTTAACTATAGTTCTAATAGTTCTCCTTAAATTATAGCCTGCACACCACTGCTGATAGTTAGAGTACAGTGCAAAGTCTATTTGCACACTATACATCCTATAGTGGGATTTTTTTGAAAATCAGAAAACATCAGGAAAAGGCTTTATGTCCACTGTCTCAGAAGTACTGAGACAAGTTCAGCCCCTGAAGTATGCAAAGTAAAATCTCTGTGTGATTGATGGGTGATGCTTCTGCTTATATCAGTAGTGAGAGGTACCAAATCTAGTCTATTGCATAAACTGCCCCACAGATGCTGCAAAAAGGGACACAGTGCCTATTGTATCTCCTCTGTGCCACCTAAATAGCATAAAGGCGACTACTTTTCATAGGAGTAGTAGCACACAATGAGGTGTATCTGGCACTACACTGAGAGTTTTACATCCCGATCAGAAAATAAATTTCAAAAGGGGAAATAGGCAAAGGTGCTGTTTTACTGACTTGCCATTTTACTTCTTTACTTCTATTTCTTAGAACACAATTTAGTTTTAAGGCTGCGTGTGGAAAGCTATGTTATGGTCTCAAGGGAGCTCACAGTTTGTTGTACACATGGTACTCTGCTATTGCAGAATGCTCCAGTTATACATGTCCAAGCAGTGCAGCAGGGACACTCGCTTTGGTTCTTCTGCTAATACCATCTGACACAGTGCCCTGGGGGGACCTGCTGGGAGGCTGTGTATTGCTGAACTCTTAAATGGTCAAGCTTCAGCTTTACATGTCACCATACGGATGGAAGATTAAGCAAAATGTAACAAGGCTTGTGCTTAGAAAAATAAAAAGGAGCTGACAACCTGCTCAACTGCTTTCACAGAGATCCAAGAGAGAAATGAGCACAAATTAGAAACTTCTAGGGCAAAAGAAAAACTATGCTCTTTACATTGACAGAATCAGGCCACAATCCTACCCCAAATTTCCATCAAAACAGAAAAGTGTGGGAATGTAACACTTAATGATTATTCACATTAAAGTATAGACCTGATGTGCACACCAAGCAATAAAGGCTGACAGTCCAAAGAAGGCTTTGATGGTTTCTCAGACCCCTTGTCCAGGTGCCGTAATCTGGAATCAATACACAAAGAGCCATAATTCAAATACTCTGGGTTTTGTTCCCATAGAGCTTTGGAATTTACTGTGTTATCTAACTGCAACTGTAACAAAAGAAAAAATGAATGACTTAACTTTCAGTGGACCTCCAGCCTATATTCCAGGTTAATTCCAGCCAGGTTAATTTAACAGCTGCATAATGAATGTCATAACAGTCCTGACATGTCTTAGGAAAAACAGCCACATCATAACTCCTCTGGTTAGTTATGCTGACATAGATAAACTGTTCTGGTACCCATGCTTAGGGTGCATCCAGGTTATTAATTTAGTGTGCCATGGAGAGTTTTCCTGGTTCCAGCTTGCTTTGTACTTATACTTGGAGACTTGCAGAAGGTGCTAGAGACACTGCTGGCAAACTCTGAGCCAAGTTACTTCTTGGTGGAACTACAGCTGAATACATGCCTGGGGCAGCCCTCTAACATGCCCTGCTGCAATGGGGACACAAGTGCCTCCAGCCTTCAGTTTCCTGCTCATGAACAGTGTGTGCCTGGGCCAGGCACAAGCCCTGAACAGTCCTTGCTGTAAAAGTATTTTTCAGGCATAGGGTCCCAGAGTCAGAACACATTTGCTAAAGAAAAACCTAGGCTTTTCCTCTTCTCACTACACCATATGACAAGATAAAGAAGTCCATCAAGCCAGTTCAGGTTTCTCAAAACTTCAGTTTGCAGTGTAGGCATCATGTTTGAGTATGAGAATGGAGTGACAATTGCCATTGCTGCTGCTGTGTTACCTCTGCCCGCAGTTCCCTAGAGCTTCCTTTTGTGAGTGGCAAGTGGGGGGAATCACATTCCCCATCCAGTTGCCCTTTTCTTACTTTGATAGCCTATAGAAACTTGCTGGTAGCCAGAAGTGAGTCTACCTTTGCCCATTCTCTCTGGCTATCTGCTGACCACTAAGACGCAGGGGTTTAGCGTCAAACTGCGTCGATATTTGTGAGCACGGCAATATGGCTATGTTAACTTTAGCAAACAGTGTGGAGCAAAAGGACCATATCTCTAGAGCAAAACAGTTGACTCTGAGGAATTAAATTCTTCACTGTCTGTACTGGTGTATTTTCTACTTCAGGTTAGCCCTTGTTTTGTCACGTAGACCACAGATTGACTGCATTTCTGTGACTGACGAACATTAGGCGCGTGCCAGAATTTTGCTCTGTAGAAACTTTACTATCATTGCTGACACTGCTCTTGATTTGGATGAGAACAGTTGGGATAGACAGCCTAAAAATGCGCAAATTTTTTTCCATCATCCAGAGCTCTGAGCACCACAGGAATCAGCACAAGAGGATGACTAGCACTTAGTCTAGTTAGGAGATCATGACATAGAGACTTTTGCAATGCAAATGTTGCAGATAAGTGGAATAGTAATCTCAAAATCTTTCTTCTCTCAGACAAAATCTCCCGTTATCTCAGATCATTTGTTTTGACAACACTAAAAACTGGAAAAAAATAAAATTGAGGAAGTGAATGTTAAGCTAAATATTTAAAGAAATGCATTGCAGCTTCCCATATGTATTTCCTTCTCCTACTAACTGCTGTCTGTTTTGCCCATCTATTGGCATCTCTTGGTTAACAGTACTGGACTAAAGAAAATTTAATACAATGTGAGTGATAATCCATCCCAAAATGCACGGTTTTTTCCACAAATAGTGGAGATGGCCATGTCCATATGTCTGTTTGTCTGAGAGTATAACCTGTCAGTATCTTACAGAAAAAGATTAATTAGATAAACTTTGAATTTGTTAAAGAGATCATTTAAATCTGAAGATGAAGCAAGAGTGACAAAAATACAGTCGGAAAATGCTTGGCTTTCCTAAAGTCAGTGGGAGCTTTCAGAGGAGTCAGGACTTCATCCTGTATGTTTTGTTTTTCTTCAAGTGTCAGTTACCTGCATATAACATAAATACGATGTGGTCAGAGAAGTGCACAGTGAACAGCCGAAACAGTTAACAAAATCAATAAATGTAGGGAAAGTAGAAGAAAACATAAACCAGACTGAGATATTTTTTCCAGACCAAGATTTTTAAGTCTTCTGTATTTTGTCATTTGTTAAACCACAAATAGTTATAAACAGAGCTGCAGTTCAGAGAGTCTTTGTTTCTAACATAAACAAGGTATAGGGCATAGCTCTGTATGTCAGCCAAACATGACTATAAGTTACAAAAATGATATATATGTATAAAAGAAGTGTCAGACCATAATTGAAAAATTGTATTTGGACATGAATACATGTAAGGAACACCCTTAACTCCAGAAAGGCAGTAAGTATTTAACAGAAAATAACCCAGATTAGATTAATGCATGCATTGTACTCTGTCTGTGAAATTATTTTAACTCAAGATACTGAAACCCAGAAGATGGGGAGCTTTGCATCATTTAAGTATCACTGTTCCTCCTGGTGTGCCTGTCTTGGTTGAGAAAACTGATAAAAACTATACTGAACATTTGCAACTTTTAATTTAATTATATCTAGGAGCAGAATAGCAGACTGGATCAATTTATACTTGGTATTTCTTTTTTTTAAGGGACAGGCTTAACAGGAATAATACTTTTCATCTAAAATGGCTGCATTTCTTAATTAGCTGGTCATATCACAACCTTCCACATCTGTAACAGACCTATTTAAATACCTATTTTTTCACTTTACTTTTTCCTAGACTAACACTTTCTGAGTATCAAGAACATTTACTTTCAAATCATTACCTTAAATTCTTTTACAGTTTGTTATTTAGAACTAAGAAGAAATACAGCTCTCAGGTGAGTATGTTAGCCCTCAAGTGTGCTGGTGCTACAGACTCGTTCAGCTGCATAGGTCACAGCAGTCACTGCAGTAAACAATGTTCCAAACTTCCAAAGCCTGCAGAGGTCAGTATAGCAACATCAACAAGAAATTATATAGCCTCACTGAATAGATTAGCAGTTAAAAATACTTATTGTTAAAACACAAAAATGATGTATCATTCTGGCTGTTAGCAGAACTGTGGGACTACTGTGGCATGTGATGGTTATTCCTGCAAACATCATATAATATTGCAGATGCTTAAAGTTTTAAATATGTGTTTCTGTATTTGCACTTCCTAATTATAAAAGGGTTAAATATATTTTTCTTGAAAGTGTTTGAGAAAAGTTGGATGAGCGTTATGGAAAATGTAAGCATACTCTTCTTCGGAAGCTGTCTTCTCTGTGCTGCCCTGTCAATGACCTCTGCTGTGACATTGAAGAAATACCCTCTGTGTGGGTGAGAAGTAATTTGCTTCAACAGCTCTTCTGCCCCAGACATGTATAAAAAGGAGACTGTAAACATATACCCCACGTTTGCTTTGGCGCTGACACCATCAAAGTCATGTAGAGCAGAACTTCTAGCTGTTTGTGACAAACCAGATCAGGATGAATGATCATGTTAAGCTCCTGGCTCGGTGGAAGGAAATCTCAAAAACTGAAAGGAATGATAGATAAATAGTGCTAATCAGGCCCTTGAACAAAACTATATAAACTTTATTTATCCTCTTGGCCAGACTGGCCTGCTGTTAGCACTAGAAAGCAATTACATTAGTGTTTCACTGCATATTCTCAGTTGTATATTAAAGAATACGAAGATATTCAGACATGACTCCAGGGTTTCCAGAGAAAGATTTTGAGAGACACCAATTTGGCTTAAACATGTATGATTTGCTTTCTTCAAAGCACTGCACTTAGGTAGGCAAAACACACAATATCCATAACACAATGTTCCCACTCCAAAAAAGAGCTGATTAAAATATTTTTCTTTCACAAGTCTGCAAAATTTCAGGGCAAGCTTTTTGTCTCATCAATGCACAGTGTCTATTCCTGTCTCAGCTGTCCACTATAGCATTAGTTGTGGACACTGAGGTATTGAAAGTGGTTCTGCATTCATTTTTTTCCTTTCCCTATGGACATTCCTATAACGCATTTCTTAATAACTCGCCAACCTTCACAGTTTCTCAAAAGAAAATGTGAATTGCTCAAAACAGAGTAACTGTACCATAAACATCTGAAACAGGGAAACCGTCCTGAATATGACTGATGAGTCAGATGCTCTGCTGCTTCTAATTATGCATCCCTACTTGAACTTAAGGAAAATTGCACACAGATCTGTGGCGGTGGGAGGATTACCTTTGAACTTCCTCGGCCTTAAGAGACTCATTCTAAACTGCGTATTTCTCCATCAATGCATATATACAATTAGATATAAATTACATAGAGTTGATTATATAGAGTCTTTCTTAAGTCCAGTGTGGTAAAGTAAAATGACAAATGATGTAACATGCCTAATTTCACTTACTATCTCTGCAAATCAGTGTTGTGTATTAGTAAGGATTCATGGGATTAGCAGTACTTACATATATGTTAGTTGCCCTCAGTTTTTAGTTGACATTTTGCTACATAAGAAAGTCATGGATTTGGGTATCCAAAGCATTGGGAAGCTTTAACATAGCCTCATCAAGTCACAATCAAAAATTATCCCTGAGAAGTTCATAAGAGACAGTTGTAAGAAATGTAATGGGTGGGAGAGAGGTCACAGAGAAAATGTTCAAATGCATATTAGATCTCCACTTCTACTGAAACAGCTGGTTGCCTGTAGCAGTACTAACACGATACTGAATCAAGTATCTGCTTCACGTGGTTCCTGCAAAACCAGAAGTCTAAGGATTTCTTACTCTGCCACACTCATAATTATCTTTCTGAGAAAGACAAAGAAATACAGTTCACAACCTGTCTCCTGATGTTGTAAGTATTGACATGGAGTGTTTCCCCTATATATTTTTGAAAGAATTGTATTTTGTCATGTAGAAGAAGAGACAGGAACATGTAAACTTTATGTTAGTGATTAAAAAAAAAAACCAAAGCCAGACAACCAAAAATACCTCTCATATTTTTTTACTTAACTCTAGTTATTTAAATAGAGGAAGCTTAAATAGACCAGCTCACAGGCTTTTATTTTTTAAGATTATGCATTCTGAAGTGAAAAGCAGAAACTTTTCTAAAATAACCATAAACTAGCTTTCTCTTTCACATTCTGTTCATGCATGGTAGATCTCAGACAAGTTAAAGCAACACAACAGATAAAGGAGTTTTGGTTTGAACCTGGAATAAAGTACAGCAACCTGAAATTCAAAATAAAAAGGTAAAGGTGAACAGGCTAAAGCTGGTAATATAGATCTTCACAACCTTGCTTCTTATTCATTTATTTCCCTCTGTGCAGCATGGATGAAGAGTTGAGATGAAGGAGATCATCTGAGCAGAAATGCTTCACCCTCACTTGTCACAGACATGCATGACTATTCCTAGTTCTAATTATTTAAACTCGGTCTGATAAAACAAATAAGATTTAAAACATTTGTAATTTCAGTAGGTTCAGAGTAACTGTAGAAGAGAACATTGAAACATTATTTCCCTATTCATCGTCATCACCATATTTTTCACAGCCTCAAAGGCTTGCATCAAACATCAGAGGACGGATATTTCCTGACAGAGTTTGCTTTTCAGGTTTTTTTCGTTCCCTATATATTATCATTAATATTGTAATTTTTAAGTCAGTCTCCAATTTTACTTTACCTCTCCTCTGAAACTCAGAATTCATGGGAAGGGGACAGAATCCTCTAGAAGATCTACAACCTCAAGAGTGCATTTTCATTTTGTTTAGAGCAAAGAATATTTGCTGAGTCAATAATGAAAGACTGAGCTGTTGACAATGCAAGGCTGAAACAGGTAGACTCAAATATTTTCAGGACGTAATAGATCTACTCTACCACACCAGTGGCTGCCCACTACTGAAGAGAAAACTGCATTCAGCCTGTCCTTAAGGAGTCCATAGCAGAAATCCCACCATCTTCAGAAGCAGGATGGAATGACAGCATGGTTTCTTCAATTCCATGGAAAGATCTTTTTTGGTAGAAGACAAAACCAAACTCATCATATAGCCTGACTTCTTCCTAATACTTCCCAAAATTATCTCCCCTTCCTGCACTTCCTCAATGTCAACAAAACAAAGTGACAAAAACAGCTGCTGAAGGCAAAGATTTTGTTAATATCATCAACAGTCAAATGTGTTCAGTACTTCTCAGTCTCTACACAAGTCACAGTGTGTGACCCCCATTGACATTTGGCTAACTAGAACTCTTTCATAAAATCAAATACTTGTGCGATGGGTAAATGCAGCTGTATGTACACCCTGGGCCACACAGCAGAAATCAGCATCATCTCAGTATTACAGAAAAGGTGAACATTCACTGCACTATGTAGAAGACATCCTCATTACACATAATTAGGAAACTTATTTTCCCCCTGCTGTCCTAATTTGTGTTTTTTTCTTCATTTTTAAAATTCTCCATTGGCTTTAATTAGCTTCTCTCTGAAATCACCAACCAGGTGAAATTAGAGCACTTTTTAACTAAAAAATGTAGTTGGATTTTTTCAAACTTTTTAAAGTTGAGCTTTATTCCCTGAGGCCAAATCCTCTCTGCTCTTACTCATGAGAGTAGTTCTGTGCACTTCAGCGAGGGAGCTTTTCACAGGAAGGCAGGTTTTGGCCCTAATGGGATGTACCAAATCTCTTCTAAATATGGATGTAAGATATATGAGACAAATCCTCTCAAAGGGAAATCAGCAGTGTTCTTAAATCAATGAAACTAAAGCCATTTACATGCACTGAAGAGTTTTCCTTACGTTTTTAGGCTTCACAAGTCTTCACCAAATATTTACCACATGGAAAATGTTATATTTTCACTAATGATGTTTCTAGTCCTTCATTTAAAAATTCATCATTATATAATCAATAACAGTGACTCAGCCCTTGTTATTATGACAGGAGCAAATTTTACCTAAGAGAAATAATTTTTGTGGTCCACATGTCATGACGTATCCTTAAGTGTTTCATTGTTAATTAAGAAATGAATAAAACAAGCTGTTCAAGAAATATGACAAAAAATATGAGTGGCTTCAAAATAATACACCTCTGAGCTTTAAAATGTTCTGTGGGAGCTCTGGAGCTGGAGATAGTCATGTCCTTGTGATATTTCAGTGACAATTTCTATTTTAAGTGTCAAAAACAACTCTGCTATCTGGAGCAAGTGGTGTAGTATTCTCTCCTTTTAATATTCTAATCGTGAGGTGTAAAGTGAAATGGTTGCACAGTGTAATGGTGGTAAAGAAGCTGAGTGTCAATGAGACGGGAAAGGTGACAGACACGGAATGAGTCCCCAAGGTGCTCTCCAAGTGCATTGGATAAAGATTCCCCTGGGAAATTTTTCTCATTAGTTCTCAGACACAGTTCAGTAATTCAATAGCACCAGGTTACCATTAGTCACAAGACCAAAATATGTTACTTTCCATGCTTTAGCTCCTTGATTTGTATATGTCATTTTATAAGAGAAAATTATGAGATTATATATCATTCAAAGTAAGTTTGTATGTTGTTTACATACCTCAGGATGATCCATGACAAGAAGACTCCTATTACAAAAGAGCAAAAAAATTAAACAGAAAACAGACACCTTTTTGATATTTGAAACTGCATTAATGAGTGATTGCATTGTACAGACATGAGCAAGACATTGCAGATTGATTTTCTATACTAGTATCCAAAAGATTAATTATAGCTTGAGATTCAACCCCAAAATTATCAACAATTAAAATGGAAAAATAAAAAAAATCACTCTAGATTGTTTCTGTGGATATTGCCAGGTTAAAATAATTCTTCCATGCTTAGAGATGAAATGTGTATGTACGCAGTTAATATGATTGGGAAAAGTAGCAAAAAAGTTTGATGGTAGCTAATTTTATGTGTAATTACTCTGTGAAAATGTTAAACTGAATAGGTTATTCTTGACATTTTTTTTCCTATGCAATAAAAGATGTACTTACTTCTATGCTATCAAAGTTAACTGCACTCCCACTCAACACTTGAAGGAATAATGGCTGGAGGTGTTGTCTCTCTCATTACCCACCTGGATGGAAAGAAAGGAGTGTCCATCCCAAGTGGTCATTTAAAACCTCATTGTTATATTAAAAAAATAGGATGACAAAGTCCGGAGAACGTAAAAATTAGATGCACAAACACAGTACATTATTAAATTTTACCTGTGCTGAGTATTAGTTTATCTTTTTATGTATCCAAGAATGTACTCCAGAATGTTTCAATTTAGTTTTCACTCCTGATTAATGTATTTAACACTCATCACTGCACCATGCACTCATATTAAAAAGACAGAAGCTACAGATAATTATTCTGCCTAAAACAGTTTTGGAAAATACAGATATTTTAGCTCCTTTAAAAAAAAAAACATCCATAATAGGATGCATTCTCTGTAAGCTTTTTCATTTTATTTGATTGTGGTTTATGGAATGTGGGGCTGTTGGGTTTTTTCCCTCTCTTTTCAACAGTGTTCAACATTCAATATGAGAAAAAACCAAAAAAATTTTGCATATAAATATGTCTTGAACAAAAAAATATTGAAATCTGTCAGTCAATAGGTGCCTAATTTTCAAGCTGTCAACCTTTGATTGCAGTCGGATCAAAATCATGCACCCAAGGTGTCTCATTTAGCTTACAAAATCGACTTATTAGTAGAATTCCTTAACAAGAGGAATTACATCCCCAACACAACTACTCGTGCAGTAAATAAGGTTCAGTGTTTTTTGACTAGATTCTGATATGTTTATCATTGTGCCACAGAAAGGCCATATGTTAAGTGCTATGGTGTCTGTGCCAAGTAAATCATCGGGAGCCAGTTTCTATTAATCTTACGTATGTTGTTGCACTGGAGTTGGATGTTTTGCTCCCCTGATTAAGTTGAGAGAATAGCAGTTTTCTAGAAGTGTGAACTCACCTGTTTCATGTGTACTGTTTCCTTCAAAGCTGTGCACTGCAGTCTCCAAAGGAAGCTATTCTAATTGAAAATGTTTCCATAACTCTTTAATGCTAAGCCATCTTCCAACTAATGATCAGGCTCCAAATAAATGTGCCAAATACTTATGGTATTATTTATGTGCTATATAGAAACTCATCATTGAGTTATGAATTGTAAATATTTATAAGTGGCTCATATTAAAGTAGTTGTCAACTGCAGCTACAGTACTTCACCTTCTGTCACTCCCAGGTATCAAGGGGGCTGATTCAATCACTCTCTTGTCAGACTACCTTTCTTTTCCTGAATACCCAAATCCCTAAACACAACAAAATATAAATGAATGAAAAGTGCTAATGATGCATCATTACCAAGAGGTATCAAGTTTTTTAAGGTCCTTTGCTGACTAAATTTTAAATTAGCACAATTATTCAGAGCATTCCCCAAGGCACCATTCATTATGCTTAGCCACTGAGTTGAGGCACACTGCAAACGAAATATATATTAATGTCCACAGCATACTGTCTGTCTGCCTTCCTGGAGTATGAACACATGTAGTATCTACCTGAAAAGCCAAACTCAGAATTCATCATATTAAGTATTATTGTGTATTGAAAAACATACAAGTGTGCATGTATTTTAGAACCGATCATATATCTGCATTTTTGTTAGTGCTCCATTACCTACAATATATTTATATTCCTAAAGAACCTGAATAACAAGGACAGGCACTTAGAGACTGAGAATTTTCTTCAAAATGTTGTTTCATCTGCTTCCTAACACAGCAATTTTAATTTCCACTGAAATACAAAGCCTGCTGAAGCAAGGAGATAAAATGTCTCCTATACTGCCTAAGACTTCCAAAAGCTTACGGTACACAGTGGATTATATTTTTCTTTGGCCTTGTCATCAGCAAACGGGTCAGAGTGGACACTATGCTGCTAAATTTGTTGGGCAGCCTGGATATCATATATTTTAGAATTCCCAATAGCAACGACCTCTGTTACACCTACCTTGTATGTAATTTTTTTTTTTTTTAACGCACTAAATGAAGAGTCCAAAGCCCTTGTTCATTAGGATATTTAACAGTTCTCTGAAGAATAAGAAAGGTAACTTTGACATGACAGATCCTTCTTGGATTGTCTGAAAAGCAGATCAATTTGATGCGCGCAGCAATAGGCATGGTGCTATTCCTTGTAAAACAGTAGTTGTATTTTTCACAAGAAGAGCAAAGCAACCAGTCCTTATACCCATGTTATAGGTTAATATAAAAAGAGGAAAAACGTGACTGTCTGCATGCAACATGGGCTCACCAAACTACACAGTCAACAGCTCTCCCAGTAAGACGCAGTGCCCATTTATCCTCATGCAGATGAAAATAGGTATATTCGTAAAAGAAAATTATTTCTGCATGTATCTAGCTGTAAAGTCCGGAGTTGCTTTTTTAACCCAATGACATCACCACACACAAGTTGGGCCCCACAGCACAGATGTGCTTTCATGTGCAGTGATATCACTTTCACTAAAACACTAAAGGCATGACTTTCAAGCAGTTTTAAAATTCAGATCAGTTCTGCTCATATTTAATCCAGACATGTTGGTTTAACACCAAGCCAAGCCAGACCTTTTAATGTTCAGTGGCCATGATATAAAATTCTTCACTGTGTTGCACCAATAAATTCAGAAGTGCAGTGTAATTTGCTATAGTCACAAAGACTCTCGTGAAATTTAAGCAAGAGTTGAAGCCAACCCCTCATTTTGTGCCTTACCACGGTACTTCAGCTCTTTGGAAAACATTTTTTTTTCATCAAAAAACAACTAACTGTATGGACAGAATAATTTACTGCTGCATGTTTCGGTCATATTGAGACTGAATTAAAGGTAGGCTGTAAACCACCATCAGATTCTTCCTAAGTTAGGAACAGTGTCGCTGTGGCATTATTTAGGAGTTATTTAAAACAAACAATGGAAAGAAAGTGCCACTTGACACTGACAGCAAGTATCTCTGTTCATTTTGCATTGTCAATAGCACCAGTGGTAGCACTATTCTTTTGACAGCTAAAAGCAGATGTGTGGGTTAAGTATGGGAGCAATTCAAATGTCCATAGTAAACTGCAGGGGGGCAGAGAGAGCTCAGAGAGCAGCAGCTTTAAAGTAATTGACTAATACAGTAAGGATATTAAAGTCATTTAGTGCCAAAAGGGAACACACTGATCCTTGACCCTGAGCCACTTTGGAGTAATCTAGTATTCAATCCAGCGTGTAATGACTGCCAGGCCTGTCAATCCTCCGGGCTCTCCAGTCAAATGCCTGTGGCTACTATTGGCTTATGGTAAAAGGACAAAAATGCAAGGAAATGCCTCTCAATCAGGCTATGATGTGATAATGTTATTGCTCCAATGTATTCTATATTGTCCCTGCATAGTTTAATCTGTTGAGATCCATGTCAAAAATTGCCCTTGTTCCCAAGAGGTCTTTACTCAACCTTTTAGTAATACAAGTGGATTTGAAAGGAGAGGGGTAACTCACTTGATGAATGGTTTCCAGTTAATATAAAAAATAAGAGGTCAACTGTGGCTTAAAGGCTAACCATGGAACGTATAAATTAGAATAAGCATGCTAGTAATCTGATTAGTAAGCCTTGCTCTTCATTTACCCCAATGGGTAAAATATTTTCCAATAAATAATACTGACACAGAAGTTTATTTACAAGAGTAACATAATTCCTACAAAGTTTAGATGTTGAGAGGACTTTTGGCTGGGAAGCGATAAGAACAAAAGGCTCACTTACTTCTGTCACTTCTTGTCCTTAAAACTTCTGCAGCTACTGGGAATCTCATATTTTAAATTAGGCACCTCACATTTGAAAAATATAATTATTGCTACAGGCTGAGTAGTCCACTTGAGCTTGAAAGAAGGAAATTGCCATTTTTTGTTATTTTGATTTTGCTAATTAAAACAGGGAAAACTGACCCACATAGATTCTCTAAAGTTAAAAAGTCAAAATGGGATAATTATGCAAATTTCAATGCATTGCTGTAAAAATGATCTTTACATTTCATTATATAGTCTCCATTATATGGTCTCTCTATTTCCTGACCTCACTTTCCATGTACTGTACATAAACCTTGGGAAGGGTGAAGCTCTAGTGATACTGATGCTCCCACTATTTTTAAAGAACCATGAGGTTACATAACAGGCACTTTGCCTAATTTGGTTCTCTGTGATTCCACAAAGCTCTCCACAGGGATGACACAATACAAAAAGGAAAAAAAGAGAGAACCTCTCCTGAGAAATACCTTGCTTATAACTTTGAAATAACTTCAGTGTCAAAACCAAATGACTTTCTCCAAAATTCTGCCTGTCCTCTCTCAGTTCAGTGCCCCAAAGTCATTATTCAGTGTAAGGTTCTATTTATAAACCCATTTTCCAGCCCGTACATACTTTTCACACTTGAAAAATTATGGTTTTGTGGACAGTTTTAGAGGATGACTCTGAGAAAGAGGAAAATTGTCCTTTTGTGCTCACTGAATTCCCTCGTCATGATGGTGGAAGTACATGCAATGCAAACTGTGATCCCATCAGAAGATGGCTGGCTGTGTTCCAGCTGAACTCTTCACAACTGGTTTTATCACAAGTTTGTGTTTTCACAGGGAAAAAAATAACAAACACCAGAAAACCTCTACAAGCAAGCTAACCTGAAGCAGGATGTGACAAGTGTCATGTTATTGCCCTGTAACAGAGCAATTAGCCAGTGCCATGTAAATGGCACAGTTTGGCAATGAAGGCTCTTTGTGGGAACAAATTCTCCCTGTGCTTAGGAAGTTCTTGATATGGTGATGACAGACCAAAAACTGTGCTCACCTCCACCTATGTCCCCTCTGAAAACTCACATCACTTTTTCTCCCAGATCATGGTGGCTCTCTCCCTCTTGAGGAATAGTGCTTAAATCAGCATGGGAACCTGTGTAATACACAGGTGTAATTACACCTGGGGTAAATTTAGCTGGGTAATTTAAATTAATTACCCTCTTTTGCACATCCAGAAGGAGAGTGCAGCATGAATCCACATGGATTTGTTCCCACTTCAGCAGTTCAAGTGGTGCCCCAGCAGCACCTACCAGCTGGTGTGGAAGGTACTTGAAGCAATGCTCACCCTCCAGGAGGAAAGGGATCATACGCTCCCTGTTACCCACCTGGGACCTGGGGGCCCCATCTTTTCCCAATTCAGCTTCCTCCCACTCTGTCAGTGGTAGTTGTAGCACACAACACAAGGAACAGATGATTTGGCAACAAGAGAAACAGAAGACACTGAGGTGTCCCCTGACACAAGTGCAGGACAGTTTCTTGTGCCACGGCACACTGACTGCCACGCACCTGTCTGCTTGCTGTCCTCTTCTCCTCTACAGCACCGGTAAGGGCTTCACCATATGTCCTTCTTCCATCTTCACCAAAAGTAACATTTTCCCCTTCTTCATTACCACTGAGGGGCAGAGATGGTTGACATCTTCCACAACTTCTCAGCCTGAGTGGGGATTGAGAAGATCTGCTCCCTTCGCAGTGTTTAATGAAGAAATCGAAGCAGCAGCAATCATCTTCATGGTCCCTACATTCTTTTCCCCTCCAAAAGATCTGTGCATGGTTTCAACACGAAAGTGTGGGAAACTAATTTTAAAAAGTGTGAAGTTTTGTAAATTGGCAAGGAAACACTTACCAGAAAAATTTCCAAGGACCTTTGCACCAGCATTCACAGGGTAGCCAGGTATGAAACTCCTTCATTTGGGGATAATTCTGTTCTTTGGGTATTTTCACCAAATATGTGATGATGATTGGTAGCTCATCATCACACTTGGAAGGTTCTGATCTTCAGAGCAATGATATTTCATGTCATGTATGTTTTGTATGTTTTTTTGATGTATGTTTTTAAATTACAAAAAGAGGGGGGGAAACTTAGAAAATGAAAGAAAATTCCTGCTGTTCCTTAACCTCCTTGAAACCAGAAATGCCTTAAAGCTAATAGGTCAGGCATTGTTGAAAAGCCCACAGACAACTTCAAAAGGTATCTCAGCTCTAGTACATCTTCCTTTGTTTCTCTTCCAGAATGATTGCGTTTTTATTTAAATTCCAGACTTTAAGTGCAAGTCTAAAAGCCACCTGACCCCTAAGGGTCTGGATGTTTTTTGAGTGAATCTGCAGTCATACCCCCTGCTGTCTCCTTTTTGTTAAATTAGAGTTGCTTTGCAGCCTATGAGAAGAAAACTTGTTTTTACAGTCCCCTTTTATGAGCATTTGAAACTATTAAAACCATTTTGTAAACAAATTTTGAGATGATCTTTTTAAAGCAAGGCTTCAAACATAGACACACAGACACACACACACAGATGCATGCATGCATGCATTCCACTTTTATGACTTTGGAATAAAAATGCAAATGAATTTATTAGCTTAAGCATGGAACCAAATAGAAATTTATGCACATACATTTAAAAAACAGACTCTTTGAAAATAACGCAGTTGCAACCTATTAATTTTCTTTTTTGACAGTTTTTAAAATTCTCCTAAAAAAATGAAACAGCATGAATACTGTCAATATATCACAACAGCCACATTAGGTTTTGTGATATACATCATAATATAAAGAGCACTATTAGAGCACAACCTGGGAACCATTAAATCATTCTAAATCACTGTTACATTCCATTAGTGTCAATGGTGAAACCACATAATAGGCTTTATTACAAACTTCACCTTGGTAGGCCATTGTCTCTAATAACCACTTCTCTATGATGTGGTATCATACCCAGAAATCCAGGGAGATAATAAAGGCTCCCTTATTTCTTTTTTATTGGATGGGTAAAGTTAAATTTAGCTGTAAGTAAAAAAAAAAAATCTTGAAGCTTTGTTCACTAACTGTGAGTTGCTGCTATTTGGACAAAAAAAAAAAAATTAGGCAGACTTGTGAGAACAGTTTGAAATAAATTTAAATCCTGGTAAATGCTTGAGGCCGAGGTAAGATAGGCAGTCCTGCAATTACGATGTCATTTTTGAAATGCAGCTTAGTGCATTTATGCCCTTCTTTACACTTTTGTTCAGATACAAAGCATTGATTACAGAAACATTATAGAAATTAAATCTGTATTCTCATCTCTTGAACCCCTATATAAGCAGTATCCATTAGAAAATGAAGAAAAGGAGAAAAAGAAAGAAAGAAAGGAAAGAAAGAAAGAAAGGAAAGAAAGAAAGAAAGAAAGAAAGAAAGAAAGAAAGAAAGAAAGAAAGAAAGAAAGAAAAGAGAGAGAAAGAAGGAAAGAAAGAAAGAAAGAGAAAGAAAAAGAAAGAGAAAGAAAGAAAGAAAGAAAGAAAGAAAGAAAGAAAAAAGAGAGAGAAAGAAGGAAAGAAAGAAAGAAAAAGAAAGAAAAAGAAAGAAAGAAAGAAAGAAAGAAAGAAAGAAAAAGAAAGAAAGAAAGAAAGAAAGAAAAAGAAAGAAAAAGAAAGAAAGGTCTGTGCACTCTAGTATTTTCTTCCTTCCTGAATATTTAGAAATGCTTTGGGGGAAAAAATAGTGCACATAATTAGGGATCCTTTTTTCTACCTTGTAGTGCTAAACCTGGCTCAGCATAACACATATGATGACACAGATCAACTCAACAGACTGAAGTGTGGTCATTCAGGATTAGCACAAAGAACCTCCCTGTTTTGTGGAGCTGGGAATACTCAGTGCTACCTGGTTGTATGTCTGTAGAGAGCTGTGGAGGAATCCTGCCCCTTTGAAACTCATTAAACTTTGGTTTTAACTGGAGCAAGGACTTCAACCTCAAGTTTTGAAACTTTTTTCACACAGGAGCCTTGTATTTCCTGTAAGAACATTGATGAATTTTGATAAGTTAATGTCTCTTTCATCACAGCTTTTCACTTAGTCATCTTGCAAAAGCCAACTTGTGACTTCGGTTTGAACAACACTGCAATTCCCCGCCATCATTATTCAGTTATTGGAGTGTCTGAAAACATTTCTTATGGTGACGCCTAATGTATAGTGCCTGTCTTTATAATTCTTTCATGTGAGTTCACTACAAGAGTTGGAGTAACTGGGAGGTAGATGTGAAGAGACAGGTGAGTACACCAGCCTTGTACTTCAGCGGAGTTAATGAACTGTATCCTCTTGTCCACCTGACTGATTTCTAGGGCCTGATGGCCTTTTATCCTTAAATTTTCCTGTAGGGTCTGATTAAGGATGGATGTAAATAAGAACTGGTCCTTACATCATAAAAAGTAAAAGTCAAAGGTTTTTACAAGGTCAAAAGTCCTTTCTGATTGGATCAGTTGTTATCAAAAAGAAAATATACCCCCTCAAATGAGTAACCTGCAATAAGATGAAGTAAAAAATAATCAGCAATATCCTCTGTTAATTCCATAAAATAAAAACCTTTTTTGTTATTCCACCTATTCTAAAATTAAACAATTCCTCTGAGCAAATCCTTCTTTGCCCATTTTTTCATTCCTTTTCTTTCCTGCATCCTGGGTTTTTCTGCATCTCTCTGAAATGTTCCTGTTTTAAAACAATGACCCAGTTCCACATTCTCTGGTATGTTCCATATATTTGTGGCAATTTTGCACTTGCCTTTTTCCTTCTAAATGGCAATTTTATGTAGCAGCTCAAAGAGACTGCAAGTCCCTTGCATGTACTGGGAACAACAGTCAAGGTTTGTGTTGTCTTTTCTTACATTCATTCCTTTAAAACTTCTTCAGCTCAGTACTTTCAACATTAATTTTAACTTCCACTGATCAGAATAATATCTTGCTATGCATGAAATAATGTTTTAGAAGTATGAATCTGGTTTCTTCATCTGCATAGTATGAATTTACCAATCTCCCAGGCAACCTGTACTGCCAGATATAGAAATCCCGTATCTCCAGTATGTAAGATCTGAAGTTAGAATGTAAAGCTCACTCTGAACTTGGCATATCCCCAAAGGTACCCAGATCAGTCACTGAAAACAAAGGCAAAACTGTAGGAGGAAGGGGGACTATAAAAGGATAAAAAGGTATGTCGAGGGAGATAAAAATGACAATAATTCTGGGTGGCGCATAATGATTAATTACAGATTTACTAATAAACTGTGGTGACTGGGCTTGCATTCATTTACTTCATTTAGGGTAACCTGAGACCAAGGCCACGTTCTTCAGCTGTGGGTGAAGTCAGATGTGGTTTAAGAGGGACAGAAAGGTAGGGAGAGGAAGAGAGACGCCAGCAGACGAGAGAGCTGGGGAATACATTTAGTCTTTTGGATAGTTTTATCAAAGTCTGAGCCTCCTTCATTATTGCTAGTTTAGAGTTTGGCATGGCAGACACCAGCCCTGTTTTCAAGGTCAGATGTGCAAATCCTGCCCCTCTCACTCTTGTTTCTCATAACTTAGAAAATGTTAGTTGTTTGTTTCAGCATCTAAAATAAGGCATAAGAAAGGGTTACTAAGACACAAGACATTCATGTGAGCAACAATGAATAAAAATAAAAAAATATGGGAAACAGAATTTTGCCTAACAGACTCGTAGGGGCTTAGAAGAGGGAATGAATGAGCCTTGTTTAACTTTGGCCATATTTGAATAAAGCATTTGTCTAAAATATAGCCCTTGACCTTGTTTTCTGTTTCTAGTGCATATTGTAACTTTTTTTTATACACTATAGTTTACAGTGTCACTGATGTTGACAAAGATTTGAACAATTTGTGATTCTATTTAAACGAGATAGTCTGTAAAAGCTTTAGCTCCTCCTTGAGCTTCTCAATTTTTTTATTGCTTTTCTTTCTGTCTTTTTTTTTTGGGGGGGGGGGNGGGCGGTGTGGAAACGAATACATCTAGGCAGTTAAATATTTAGAAAGTCTAGTTCTGGGATGTATGCAACATATGAAGCCAATACAAGGGCAAAAGTGGCAGTGTGCTTAGCCTTGGCTTTAATATTCCGGTGATGTTAACTTGGGACCTGAGGCAACTTTCCCCTCTTGAGAAGTGTCAAAATATATCATGTATTAGTATCAAACGTAAAATAAATTCATTGCTAATTTTAAGAAAGAGCTGACTCAATACTTTAGATGATTAACAGGGAACAGCAGCTATACCTTGTTACTATGTACAACATGCAACTTAAACACCATATCTAAACAAGAAGCCAAATAACATGAAGTGTTCTAATTTTCTATATTCTTCTACTTCCCACCCCCTATGCTGTGATACAAAATGGTCCCTCAGATGGTTTCTTTCATTACTGGCATTAAATGGGAGGGACAGATTCGCCCTCTCTGTGTTAGCTCATAACCCACTTACTTTGCACTTCCCTCCCTCTCCTCCAAAATGTTGCCACTGTTATGTGTCTACAACACTGAAATATTCATCCCCATTCACTATATGCAGAGGTGGCAAAGAACAACAATAATACATCTGCAAGTTATGAGTGCTTCCAGAGAGCACTCTGCAGACACTGAGTATCTCATGCTATTGCACCTACTGACAAAATACCTATCCTCTGACTGAGCAAAATAAACATTTATTAGCAGTATCTTCTGTTTATCTGCAATTTGTGATGCAAAAAATAAAGAATCTGGTTGAAATAGAATAATTCTTCTCTCATAATTTCTATTTTTTTTCTGCTCACCTACTGTGCTGCCCAGAGAACAGCCTGTAGTCTGTGGACAAGTCTTTAATATAAGTCAAAATAATTCTCAAATGTCATTTAAGTCAGCAAAATGGACTAAAAGGGATCCAGCACCGAAGGTGCACACAATAAAACTATTTGTATCCTTTTTCTGGCTAATCATTGAGCCACCAGGGCTGAGGATCCTTGTTCCTGCTCCTTATTTGCAGTTGCTAAAAAAACCCCATCACCTGCTATCTGTTCTGTACTGAGCATGCTGGCCTGGAAGACTAAAAGGAATTTAAAAAAAAGAAAATGTCTCTTCAGAAATTAGTTCATGATACTATGTCCATACAATGGAGCCCAGGAAAAGAAGCAGTAAGATATTAATGATGGATCTTTTCACAGAAGTATTCGAGAGCTTGGTGTATTATAAAATATATGCAAGCATTTGGTGCTTCATGGTTTATAATGCCCTGAAGCAAATTGTAAGCCATCAGCATCTGGGAAGATCAGAACTTTCCGTCTGGGTTTTGATTAATCAAATATATTATGAAATCTTTGCTATGCCTTATTTTTCAGAAAGTCTATTTTTGATATTAATATGTCTCTGCAGATTAGATACAGATTAGATACAGATCAGTTGTTTCATGAAAATAATTCTCTTATCTGTTTTCTCTCGTACAAAATATTATGTTTTTAAAAATAAAAACCATCAGATAAATATTTAAACACAGATTTTCTTCATATGGGTGTCTCTTCCATGCTATTTCACTTATAAGTCTTCTTACAAATGAAGCACTTTGAAATGTAGGACCTTTAATATTCTCTAACTTCTGAAACAATCACTAGAGGCCTGTAGACTGCTTCCTAGGAAGAGACAGCCAGTTGTATTTCATTCAGCATCTTTATGGCTGCGTGTCAGATGCCTGAGTGTTAAACCACGAGTCTCATCCTATTAACCCAGTCATATAACCTTGAGCTATCCAGACTTGCAGATAACAACAGTAGCTCCAACATGTATATCAGTCAGGGTGTGAGCTTTTTATCAGGTACAATTAATGTTTAAAAGTACCTGCATTAACCAGACAAGTATGCACATTTTGATTCAAAAACATCTAGAGTAAATTTTCCAGTGTTAGAATAGTAATGTCAGTTCTTCTACCAGTGTACTAAGGGTCTGTTGGTAATTATATCTTAATCCTCTTTCAGCCATTTGGAAAGGGCTGATGAACTTTTTTCTAACTTCTCTAAACTGGAGAAAATTGATGTTTTAATGTTATAAATGTGCATATCAAAAAGCACTATCAAAAAGAGTGGTCCCAATTACACTTCTGGTCTCTTGCTGTTCATGAGGGCTCAATAACTTATTTGTTTCAAACCAAAACATTTGTGTACAAATGACAGTTTAGATAAAAATGGACATTCAAGATTTAATATTTTTAGTTGAAGAAGGGCACAGCTTTCCGATTCAGAAAGCAGATTTCCTATAAAAGTGAGATATTTTCCAAGCAAAATGGTAAAGCCTCCTACCACAGAGAGAAGAGGTCCAATCCTGCGAGCTGCTGAGCAGTCTACGCTCTGCTGAAGCTGGCTGGCGGGGACTCAGCACCTTTCAGGATCAAGTCCATAACGCATAAGCACACCAGCTACTCTGATACCAGTGACCTTAAACGTTTTGGTCCACAGCATCAATGATCCATGAACTAAGACAGATTTACGGTACACAAGTGACAGTAGTGGTTTAAGAAGAATAAGTAAAGAAGTTGTGTCAGCCTTCACGTTGACTCTCCTTGCTCACAATGCATACTTTAAGCCCCGGGTTTACCTATCTGTCTCCTGTTCTGTTTTTCTCCGTGGAGACCTCTTCTGTTTATTTGTAAAACTTCTTCACACCAAGTAATAATTTTTGCTGAGTAAACAATCAGTACTTTGGTAACCAGAATAACTGTACTGGCAGGTTTACAAAATCACTACTACACTCCCTGCTGTGTGAATATTCATAAGAGGTACATTAGGACATACATGTGGCCTGAGGCTTCTGGATCAGCTGTGTGCGATGTCCCATATCTGTGCACGCAGAGATCAGCGACACAGGGAGAGCAGTTGGATGCCCCTGATTACTGCTCTGCAAGCCTGGCATTTGGCCCAGAAAGCACTAGACATACTACCCTCTCCTTGTTCTACATTCTTCGTTTGGATGTCCTGCATCTTATAATATACTTTATTTTATTTTATTTTATTTTAGCCTTTTCTTTTTTAATTCTTCCCAGCAGCCATTTTCATTGTCTTTTTGTGAGCAGAGAGCTTCTTAAGCAAATGGATTTTTTTTCTTTTTTGGGTCCATTTGATCCCATGGGAGTGTTCAAGAGGGCTTTCACACCTGGAGCTCTCTGGTCACCTCTATGCAAAGCTTGAATTCAACAGCATTTCTCTGTTGGCACTTCCTGCCACTCTGGGCTCACTCCTATTGACTGCGGAGAGCCCAGATGGGGGCTTGGGAGGGGGAGCTGCTCCATGCAAAAGATATTTGGCCTCCTCTGCACTCCATTCCCCTTAGCACCAGCCTGCTTTTTCTCTCCCCTACGCATAAATACTACACATGCATGCACACACACATGCAGTGTCATTTAAACGAGTGGATAGCCTGGAGGTAAATGGCTGGTCTTAGAGCATTTTTTAAGACATTGCTGATGGTTTCCAGTGTACACATTGTAAACCTGTGTTTATGCAGGCAACAAATGTACAAATGCATATTCCTTTTCTGTGCTCTGAAAGAAAAGCAGATAATTTTGGGACAGAGTTGGCAGGCAGATAAACAGTCACAGTTTAAAAATACATAGGATGATGAATAGAGTTTCAGAAATGAGCCATAGTTTATCTTTTTAATTCTTGCTGTGTCTGTGCAGTGATGAAAGAAACAGTGCCAGAACTCAAGAATATGATGAATAAGAAAGAGCAAAATGACAACTAAAGGCCCTGGTGACCAGAAAACAAGCTACAGTTTGTCCCCCAGAGAGAGGCAGTGATGGGTTGAACTTGCCATTAGAGGGAAGATTAAGTGTCCTTGGTTCCTCAGTTAGTTAATTATACACTCAAATCTTCCCAGTATATCACATAAGCCAGGCATTTTGCTTTTGAATATCTGTATACTGACTACTTGGATTGCTTATTGGTTATTTCTCTTGACAACTCAAACCTGAACATTAAATCCCATTGGCAACAACTATCTGTCAAGAGCAAAAAAAAAATAAGATTTGTGTATTTAGTTTTCATTATAGAAGTGCTTGTAGTTGAAAAAATATGTACCTGTCAAGTTTTCGACATCTCGCTGGGGATGCAAGCAATGCTGTTGTGATTTCAAAACCTGGCTGACAAATTCACGTTCCAGTAGTAAAGACAAATCAAGGGGGTTTTTTTCTCTTTTTTTTCCCCTTTTTTTTCTCTTTTTGCTTTTTTCACCGCTTTGACAGTCATACATAACAATTTGAGACCTAAGTGGCACTTTGATGCACTATTCCATTATTAAGTGGTATAGTCACTATAGAATAGATGACGGGCCTGTACTCAAGGCATTGTGAATTAAACAGCTTTCAACAATAAGGGAAATTGAATGGCCTAAAGAATTCTGAAACATAAAAAAATAATGATTAAAAATGTGTTTCAGAATAAGCAAGGCATATAATTTAAAATAATGTCAGGTAGTGAAATTCAAACTAAAGAAAACAAAGTATGTTTTAGAAGAACCTTTAAAGTTCAGAGGAAACATTAAATAATTAGCAAACATCACTAAACCCATAATTATGAATTTTAAAAATGGCTCCTTGATGAATCTTAGAAAATTAATGTGACATAAAAAATCCTACCTGAAAATTAAAATGTGAATACATAAAGCCTTTTCTCCTCTGACTGTACTTTGATAGTATATTAATTGACTAGTTTTGTACTGGCATTTCCTGGTGTCTAAAGGTAGAGTTTTCAACTAAAGAAACATTGACTTAAAGTACTTAAATTAATTCTTTTGTCAATAACTATACAGCTAATCAATACACCTGGAATTAAACAACAGTTTTTGGCCAGAAGGCATGCTAATCCCTGGTCTCTTTTTGTTGCAATTCATTAATCATTCAGCCCTTCCCAGTTAAAGATTTCCCTGTCTGAATTGGAAAGTTTGAGACACCAAACATCCCACCATGGCAAATAGAGTAAAGATAATCAAAGAAAGGTTTCCAAAAATTACTTTTTTACTGGGAAAATAAAAATTCAAAAGCTACGTTGATAACAATTCATGCTATATTTCTAGTTAATAAAATGTAAGTAGATATTTTTTCCTATTAAGATAAAAAACAAAAATGTAATACTTGCTATACCCCAGAGCATAATTGGTCATATATTATCTTTTGTTTTTAAGATTATTAAAGGCTAAAAAATTACTTTTCAAACACTGATCCAGTGAGATTACTGTGGAAAAAAAGACACCAAGCAATGGAAATTCTATTAATCCACAAAGTTCCTAAAATATTTGCTACAATACGTATCTTTCTGCAGTCCTGAAAACTATATCAAACTGATCTGCATCTCTGAATAGGATGTGGATTACAATTTCAGTGCTTAGTACTCCAAATCTTTTTTTTTAACTTATTCTGCATTAGAAAGAAAAAATTGAATTATTCCTTTATCCTTTTCAACTGATAATCCTACAAAGCATGTAAAGCCACATTAGAAATGTCGTGTACTTTACAAGATGGCATAGGGTACGACTCATATCTGTGAACAAAGGCCCCCAAAACCAAAGAAAAAACCCAAACTTCCCAGCTTGGGTATGATATATTAAAAGATAAAGGTGATTTGGGTGAGTTACTGAAAAATATTTCATCAATATCCTACTTTTACATTCTGAGGCACTAAGGGAGAAAAAAAGAAATGTAATTATGAGAAATAAAATAAGGATTTTCTTAGTTACAATTCCTGGCCTTTCACTGATTGCAGTAAATTATAAATTATGCAGTCAATGTAGGCCAACAAAAGAAGACATCTTCAAATCTCAGTCAAAGGTAATTACTTAAGTCGGCTGAATGTTCCCTTTTCATAGAGTGTGATCTCTCTTTGACAGCTCACACTGACAGATGACCTTCTCAGCGACGTTCTTATCCTTCGGATCATGAGCAGTGTGCCTCTCTCCCTGAATATCTCTATATATTTGTGACACTAAGCTTTCAAATACAGCTATTGACAAATCAGAACATCAGTCTAAGTGCTGGTCTTCCTATCACTCACAATAAAGTAGCTATCACTTGTGGTGTTGTAGAGCAAGCACATCTCTGAAAAATGAGTTCTCACCAAGTGCTAATTTGACACAGCTCGCTTGCCTTCCCATAATTGCTCTGTCATTGTCAGTTGGCAGTTCGGGCTCATTCCTGGAAGCTGTGCCGTACAATTGGATACAATTACTCCCATTTACCACCACTATTATGCCACTGATGTTGCCCAGTTCGCATATTGACATGCCTCATTAAACCTGGATGCAGGCCATTAATGAACATTGTTAGCATTTCTCTTAAACTTTTTGCCTCTAA
This sequence comes from Oriolus oriolus, assembly GCA_013400235.1. Classification (NCBI taxonomy): domain Eukaryota; kingdom Metazoa; phylum Chordata; class Aves; order Passeriformes; family Corvidae; genus Oriolus; species Oriolus oriolus. The sequence continues at coordinate 58,755 of VXBT01000645.1, forward strand.
TAAACAGTCAGTGTTCCATGAAGGAGCACTGCCATCCTTGTGATATGATATTTATTATCTTATGGGGGAAGGGGACTCTGCAAATGGAAACTATCCAGATGCTGTGAGAGAGATGTATGGTTAGATCAGTGGAGAATAGCCCTGATCAGGAGGACCTTTTCCATCAGGGGCATCCTGCCATTAACCAAGTGACCTCCCCTATCCAAGGGAAGACAGGAAGGAAAAACACGATAACCTCGGGGCAGCCCAGCCACTTCAGGTTTCTCAAGGTTGCCCCAGCTCCTGTGGCTCCCCTCAACCCCCTCCTACCCCCAGGTGGTGCTGCGGGATGCAGCAAAGAGCATTTTGCCCTGGGTCCTCAATCCATTATGTCCAGCTACTCCGATGTGCATTTTTATTCAGAGATAATTATGTGTTGATCAGAGAAGTCAGCGGCTGTCACCCATATGGCAGGCACACCTGCAGTGTGACATAGGTGGTAACGATGGCATGCACTTGAGCTGTCATGACAGGGACAGGGACTTTATTATGTATATGTCACCATTTCTCTTAGGAAAATTATCCTTTTCCGCACAATGACAATAATGAATCTTACAACACTTTCATAAACCCTGTTTCCAGGCCCTTTCCTTGACCTTCATTAAAACTCTGCCTAGCAAATTCACTGCTATATGAACAAAATGCAAACTTTCCCAGCAAATGCAACTGAGCTTTTGGAGTTTCTTTTTAACCACTTTTCACAAAGTGACTGCTTGGACAGTCAGTGGCTCTGCAGAGCAGATCCCACTCCTTCAACAGGGAAATGGCAATAAATAGAAAGTCTAGGATGAGAGCTAACTAGCTTTCAAGTGCTAGAAGTCTGTCTGGGTCTTAGAGAGTCTTGTGCTTAAACCAAGTTTATAGGGGAAATTTTTTATCTGTGAGTGATATAAAGAGCCCTTCTGTCCAACACACCAGAATATTTCCAGTTGGAAGGGACCTACAATGACCATCCAGTCCAACTGCCTGACCACTTCAGGGATGACAAAAAATAAAAGCGTATTATAAAGTGTGTTGCCCAAATGCCTCTTAAATATTGATGGGCTTTGGACATCCATCACCTCTCTAGGAAGCCTGTTCCAGTGTAATACAATATAGAATTTTACTATCCCAGAATTTTTCTCCCTCTCTTTTTGGCTTTCTTTTCTTCATTCTTCACATATTTCCTTCTGTTGTTTGGTTCATGGCACAACAGAAAGCCTCCATGGAACTGAAACCCGAGAAGAACACACAGAAAGGCATTTTGTATCCAGGGAGAAGGAAGAAAAGAGAAAGAGAAGCAAGATTTTGCTATTTATCTCGGGCATCTGCAGAAGTTGTATCTAAGTATCAAAAGGGAAAACCGAAAAACTCCCATAATAACGTCTATTATTTAGGTGGATTCTTTTTTACTGCGGACCATTCTAATTACAGTGTTCTCAGTTGAAAATTAAAGATTGAGGAGACAGAAAAAATGTAAAGAAAATAGATGTTGTCAGTGTCTTTTTTACAGCTAACTTTCTTATTTTAAAAGCTTCAAAAGTTTGAATATACAGTTTCAGTTGACATTCTTCAACTTTGGGTTTCTTTCATACAGATACTGGTATGAGAGTACAAGTGTGTAATATGCCTGCTTGCTGTGGTTGTGCTTAACATATTTCTCCCGTTTTGATATATACAAATCTCCTTCCTACAAAATTATTTCAATAGCAATAGAGTACTTCAGAGTAGAAGTAATTTCTTACATGTGAATGCTATCTATCCGTCTAGAGAGAATTAAGGGACCAGGGAATTTATCTTGAAATTTACATTTTAACTTTAAATGACTTTAGCAAAAGTTGCTAGCAGAAAAAAGTGTAAAATTCAGGACAGTTGCAAACTTGTGAACTTTCTTAGTCTGTTTTAAATGTAAATATTATACTGTTGAATGTGCTTGTGGGACATGTATATGAATTCTGGAATAACAAGCCCTTTGGTTCCACTGTGGTCTAAATAACCATGTAGAATGCAGAAGTGTATCAAAAGTATCTGAAAACTTTAACTGAATAACCCAGTTTTTGTACTTAGTAGCTTACTATTTTGTTCACATTGATTTGAATAATTTTCTCCATAATGACCTCAAATTACTTTGACAAATATTAAGGCTAGCATATGAATTTAAAGTTGTCAGCTGTATTTCTAAGCAGTTATAATTTATTTAATCAGTTCACCACCACAATTACAAATAATAATATCATGGTACTACATTTAAAAACAGAAACATACAATACCTCAGCAACCACTAAAGTCCTTAAGCTTCCTGTTGGTATCCTTGTCAGTATCTGAAGAGGCTATAGAAATATTGCACTTCACTGGAGACAAACAAATGAGTATAACAGGCAAAGAAAAAGTCACTAAAATGTAGGTCATCCAAGAATAATTACTAGAGCTGAAACTACTCAGGATACAAGAGTTAACTGTTTTGAGAAACAAAAAAGACTTGTTAAACAAGAGTGGTCAAATCGCCATTTATGAAACAGCATCACAAATTGCATAGTGGTATCTACCTGTTCCATATTGCTCAATATTCATCACTGTCAAATGAATATACAGATATATAGATTTTCAGATCAGGTTAAGGTGATATACAAAGCTTCTTGAATATCTTATGGATGCAATATTAAGAACAGGTAGTGAAGCAATAATATAACAAAACTTTTTTTGTTGTTTTTTTGAGGTGGGAGTAGAATATTTGCTGTCTGGAAGGTAGAGGTTTTGCCCTGTATTGATACAATTCTGCCTTTTCTGAATCTGATCACTGCTCTTCAGTCTTCACGAGAGGAAACCCCCACAATTATCTATCATGGAATGATAGAATGTCACACTGGAATCAGAGAATACCACGTTGGAAGGAAATCTCAAGGCAAAATCTATAGTGAGGTAAGGCTGAAAGATAAAAAAAAATACTGTATTTTTCTTCTCTTCCTATCTGAATAGGAATGTATGATATGACAAGAACCACAGGAGTCACAGGGTTATATCCTGCATGAATAGAAGAGCATGACACAAGTAATGCAAGAGAACCTCTACTTTCACTGTGAGCCACACAGCGTGTACCTCCTGAGCACATATGCACTGAGCAAAAAAGTATCCAAATACCTCAAAACTTCAGAGTGTAAAGTGAAAAGAGTAAAAGCCATCAAAGAACCCATTACTGCCTTTGATTCCTGAAATGGTAAGTAATTTCTTGAGGTTCTACATAGTAAATCTAAATAAAAAACTGCTGGATATAAATTTTGATATGAATGATAAGTTTGCCTATATAGCTGATGAAGTTTTATATTTACCAACTTCCACGTATCCATTTATTAAGCTGCAGAGAACTAACCTGATGACAAAAGTAAAAGTAAACTATTTAAACTATTGTCTCACATTAGTTGTGTTTTGGGGTTTTTTTTAAGTTCTTCTGGCATCAGCAGCAGCTCCAAACAGTCTAACATTACAGAGTAAGGTGAGTAAAAGAGAGGTTAAAAAGGCTTACTGGAAATACAGTCTATAAATCAATATCAATTGATCTTACAGGAAGTAAAGAAATAAATTCTTTTTTGAAAAATAACATACTACAACTATGTTTTCTGGTGTTGGAGAGAGCAGACTAACGTAGGGTATTGGGCTATTGAGATATTTCTGACACGAATCAACATTAGAAATGAAAAACCATCAGTATGTATCTTCATCCAGATTTTTTCTGTTGTTCATTCCACCCAAGTAGTCTCTTGTTTCTTTTCCAGAAAAAGTCTGTTCAGGGACAGCAATTCAAGTTACCCAACTACTGTGTCGCACACTGCATTAGGAATTTCTAAATCAGACAAGAGGAAGATCTGGGGGAATCTTTCATTGGCCAGTTACCACAGGAAAGGGGAAAGAACTGCTCTTAGAAGCATCCTTGAGGAGAAAAATGCAGGGTGAACCACAGCCCTGCTCTTTGAAAGCTGCTATAACATGACAGTGGATACTGAAACTAATTGCAGAGTTTCAATTCCTAATGCAACAGCTGCTATGAGCTGCTATAGGGCGGATGATCAACAGGGTTTCACAACAGTGCAAGCTTATGATTAGGGGGAACAAATCACAAAGTTCTGTGAATTTGTGTAATTATAGCTATACATATTCTGGGTTTGCTTCTTCTACTCCTCCAGATCCAGCAGAAATGTATTCCTAAAAGAAGAAAGTTTACCAGAACAAGTTGTACAGCATGCAGTCACTTCATTTGGCAAGCCAAATGTGACAAACCTAGCTCTCATTTTAGTTGTCCTCAAGGTGGTTGAATGTTATGGTGATGACCCCAGCACAATCTTTAGGATAGGCTAGGCTAGGCTAGGCTAGGTATTTTATACACAAGGATTTGGTAAAGCCCAATGGAAACCATTCTGAAGAGACTGGATTGGAATGAAGGTGATGTGGTGAGGGAGAAACTGGCTAAACTGTTTACAGCAGATGTGCAGAGAGCTTCTATATGGAAAGATAGACTACATTTGCACTGTAAGGGGGAGGTGTCAGATTATGGGTGTATGCATATGTATAAAGAAATGAGATGGGTTGAGGGTGGACTCAGATGGCCTGGACTGGCAGCTTTTGGGAAGGGATTGCTCAGAAAAGTTAGCTGGTTTTTGGTGGAAAGAATGAATATGTGAGGAAAAGAAAATGTCTGCCAGCAAGCAGTTGTAGACTGAGTGATAGAAACTTGTGAGTGAGAGCGTATATAATTTGAAAAGGAAGAGGAGGTGGATGAAGAAGCAGGGAAAGATAAAAACAGAAATGAAGATCAGAGGAAGTAAAAAGGAAAGTTTTGATGCACCCTTCTTGTTACTTTAAAGTCGATTTTCATTCCCCATTATGCAAGGGAAAAACTGATGGGTCAAGACAATTTTCTTCTTTCTCATTCTTCATCTTTCTTTGGAATATACCTTTATTCCCCAAGTATTATAGAAATGAAAATGAACATACTATAAAAATTGAAACACATAGATTGACAAGTGTTGTTCCAGACTTTGGCTTTGAAATCTAGGAAGATTTCATGAGAATGATGGATGACACGTTAGGGAATGTTTGCAAACCTACTACTTAGGCGAGGCACCATCTGCCAGGCTTCACACATAGCACTGACCTCATGGGTCACCCTCTCATGGTGGATTGTTCTGCAATGAATAACTGCAACTACTAGCAATACCTATTTAAAATACCCAACCTAAACAAATGGACTCATGCATTTTTTTTTCCCAAGCAAAAATATTTTTTGCTAAAGGTAGCAGTAATACCGCATTATTTATTACATGTGTGCTGTCATGCTTGACAAGAGACTAACCCTTTGGATATATTAAAAATTAAATGAACTCTGCTGAAGAAGAAATAAAACAGCAAATGAAGACTCTTGGAGCCTGATGCCATGAGATGTTCATCAGCAGAGTCCGAGTCAACAGTTTCCTATTTAACTTTCAGAAGTATAGCGTCCTTCTAGGTGTATGTACCCTGCTGATCTTAAACAGAGCCCCTATTCATGTGTAAAATAACTACACAGGGCAGGGAAGTTTCTGTTGTATTTGGATTTCAATACAGGAATGCTGCTATCTGATAATAAATATAATAGAAGTTCTTTGTTTCTGCAGAGACTGTAACATACGAAGGGCCCTATAACTGATATGCTCAGTGTTATTTTTTAGAGACCTAAAAAGTACCTTGACTAGTCTTTAATGGCTTCTGTATTTACATTTCCTGGCAAATTCATTTAGTTGGCAGTTGTAGACATTTGTGCCTGATGCTCCATAATTTTTGTTTTTCTGACATAAACTGCCCTGCTCAATTTTGTGAAACAAGTGCTCATTATCTGAGTCACCTGAACGAAACATTTACTTTACAACATTAGCCTACTAGATTGCCATACTCAGAGACAGTACACAATGAAGGACGGCCATTTGGGTTTTTCACCAGTTTAGCAGTCCAAAATGCTTTTCAGTTGCTGGAGACCTATGCTAATTCTCCATGGACTAAATTACATATCTTATACAAGGGCCAAGCAGACAAAACTTAAGCTATAGATAAAAAAGTTATTCTTGCAAATGACCCAATGACAGTAAAGAAGATATAGCCTCCAATATTTGCATGGATGGCAAACATCGTGGATAAGACTCTCCTTCAGCTGAGTGGTTAGACTCCCAAAGCACTGTTATCTACAACCTGTTTTAATGGCAATTTAAGAATTCCTCTGATTTTTCCAGCTTCCTACTGTGCCTCCAGAAACCCATAGGACTGCTATCAGACTTTTTTCCACACCTCCTACCTCCACGTGGGTGTTTCAGATGCACTGTAACACCTATCTATAATTTCTCTAGAACTGAACTAACGACCTAAACACACTTTCATGATCAGAGCAAAGAAACAGGTGCTGTTATGATTTATCCATTGTCTTATTACATACACCTAATGTAGGACAGCAGAACAGCCCTCGGAGAGAACTTTAACTTCCACTGATTTCACTGAGAATGATTTTGTTGACCTGTTCCGGTGACAGCAATATCTGGACAGGTGAGTCCTACAGCCTACTTCTAACCATCTCCTAAAAGGTATTACCATTACTGAGAATACCTACACCATAACCAACACAAGACACCTTTCTTCTCTTGACTTCTGTCATGACCCCTTTCAGGTTTCAAAAAGAGTGGTGGAAATACTGGTCTCGGGCTGAAATTCTGCGCTGTTATAATCAGTGCACTTTCAAAATTTTAACTTAATAAATATCCCAGCACATCTCTGACACAGAATACTATATGTATTATTTTTATTTTTGTGCTAATCACTAGTGAGCGCAAGGCGATATACTGCATTCCATTAATTTTTGCAGACTTTCTTTTCGCATTGATCTGTAGCAGGTAAAGATTCTTGGTATTCTTTTCTAGCCCACCAAGTGTTACTAACATATTTTTATAACAATAACCTTACTGTACATGAGCATTTCATACTTCTCCACTCATGAGAAGGCACTCTGATTTGACAAACCAGATAACTGGGATATCACAAAAAGTCTCAGAGTTTGGAGCAGCTCCTACATTTTTTTATGATAGACTGAAATGTAAACCACTTTATACTACATTTCAAAAACATCTGCCAGTTATATGGGTTTGACTAAGCTGTCTTCAAGTACTGTTTCAGACTTAGATCAACATTCCCCTTGTGGGGCAGAAATTTCAGCACCTCATTGCTATCTTCTGAGCAGCTGCAAACCACAGAACAAATGTACATTGTTTCCTCCTCTGGAGAGACATCTGCCCGATGGATAATAGCTCATGCCTGCTACTTCTCAGCCTGGTGGCCAAAATCTATGCCATGAGTTGGAAGATGTTATCTTCATAACCTAGTGAAAAGTTAAGCAGAAGAAATATATGTACTCACAATTAGACCATATTAAAATCTGTTCATATAAAGAGATACAACAGAATTTCCTGGTGGCGCTGGTTCTGATATCTCACTGATTTTAAATGTTTGATTTTAATGTCAATTTAATCTTGGTTTTGTTATTATGTATGTGTGGATGTGAAGCTCCCACTCAAAATGCTTTTTTGCCTGCAAAAGTTACCAATTACTACTGCCCTGAATATTTCTGAGCTATGTCTGTACTTATTGCACATATTTGCTCAACATTTTGTTAATTGTTAAGTTGTTCAGATTAAGATTTGTATTTCTTTCTGTAAGTGTCATAGCACTCAGCACATCTAAACTGTAAAACATCAGAAGTTCTCCAATATAAGCAATATATAAGCAATATGAATTAAAATAATTATTTTCATTCATTAAGTTTCATGGCAATGAATTTGATTTTCCAAAGTAATAGGAACGTTATCAACAACAGATGGTCTGCTCTCATAATGCTTTAATTCTATTCTATTCTTTTTTTCAAGTCCAAAATTTATTATGACACTAGTAGTGTGCAGTACTGTGTCTCAAGATGGGAGTCGTATTATTTTAATAATATTCATAAGTACTTACTATGCAATCAGTGTAGACCAAATAGTTTTTGAACAAAGAATTCTCTCTTTGTGCAACAGTTGTTAGAAAAATAAAGATAGTAGTTGTAGGTGGAGACTTGGGATGTTCCCGTAATGTAAGTATAGAATACTGTTATTGATGGTGTTGTCACACTGAAATGTAAAGAAAGACACCTTTCTTCTCCATAGATTGCTCCAATTAAAAACACAGTGAGCATGTATTTTAACTCTGTTAGTCCAAAAGATTTTCAGATTTCTTGGTGCCAGATATAGAGGACTTCATGCCAGAGAGATTTTTAAGTTGGAGTCTTATAAACAGTGACAAGTTAACACCTTTTTAATGATGAATTAATGGGCAGTAAAAGCACTGCAATTCTAGTATGTACAGAACCTTGTTTTTAAAGGCACAGATTCAGTGAGAGTCGTTCTGTGACCTTTGTGGTACCAGTAAAGGTTGGGTTCAGTGCAAGCAACATTCAATCAGTCTTTCAAGGTTAACTACACACGCCAAGCTGGGAAATGAAACAATTACTAACAAATTTTATGGGTATATTCTGTCAAATTTAAAAGGCAATAAGAAGTCTAAATTAAAAGTATGCCTGAGGAAAGTACCAAAAAATAAAAAAAGAAATTAGGAAATTTGGGTTGGTATTTTTGGTTTTTTTCTTCTTTAAGTTGTCGTTCTGAACTAGGCTCTGAAAATATTGGTGGAACTAAAAAAGGTATGTGGGAGACACCACATACTGTTGGAGGGAAAAACCCTCAATGGAGAGGGCAGGAGTGCTAAGGAAGGATGACATCAGTCATCACCTGGGCAACATTGACACAGTGAATATGAATGATTAATTACACTGTAATTAACTTTTAATTAACTTTACCCTGCTTTCCTTATTTTAGAAAGTTAAATAAACTTCATTTTATGGTATTCGCTAAACCAGCAAGCAGAGTCTAGAATTCTGCTCTAATTAAAGTCAGCAATATGGAAAAACTGTGTGCAAAACATAACTGTTTCTTTTTAACTGAAGTAGTTTCTTGTCTTTTGTAACACTTTTATATTTTTGAACTACTTCCCATTAGTGGCAGTACACTGAAGTCTCAAAAAATATTTTATTATAATCTTGCATATTTCAGGAAAAACAGCAAAGGTATTTTTTATATAACTAAATGATTTCCCAAAATTATAAGCTCCATTTCTCCCCCATGTAACTGGAAACACACTCAAAGAAATAATAATAACCAGAGCAGAAAGTTTAAAAGAGCAGATCTAAAGTTCCTGTTTAAAAGGTTTGCATAGGGAGTAGAAATATCTGATATTGGAAAAAGACACTTCTATGTGTTTGTGGGCTGATTCTCAGTCAATGAATTTCACCCGGTGGATCCTCTGAGATCATTCAAAACTGTGTTTTTTCATGTGGTAGCAAAATGCTAGATTCTAAAATTTACATCTGGTCATTTTGGAGTAAGCAGAATTTTGCCATTGGCTTCAACTCAAGGTGAGCAGTGATACAAGCTATTAAAACATTATTTTTCTTCCACTTAAAAAAAAATTCCTTTATTAGAAATAAAATTTCTTTAACAAAATATATTCTATTTTGAAAATGCCACTGAATAACTGCATACAGGATGTAGTTCCCAAAGAGAAATTGAGACCAGCCTCTGGCCTGTAATTAAGATTAGTACTCTGCTTTGGCTTTCCTGAAAGAGCTCCCCATCTCCAAACTTGTGAGTGTATTTGAAAACTCTCTGTCTTTATTGTTGGGGCTTTATTTTTATGCCTCAAAATCTCAAGTAAATGTAAATTAAAATAAATTCTTAGGCAAGAGAATTATTGTTTTCAAGCCAGCTGTTCCATCTACATTTCTACAGGCTATCATCTTACTGTACTTGACTTTGTGACAAGGTCTGGCTGTCCAGTCATGCCTGTGAAAGGGGAAAGCTCTGCTATATTTTTTGTAACCGAAAACTGGAGAAAGCCCTTTCCTTTTCTCTACTGATTTTCCTAGTTCATCAGTGTGCAGGAGCAGCAACTTGTTGCTCCAGATGTCTACAACAAGTCAGCACTGCTGTGTGCTTGGATTCCTCCCCTGTTCTCCCTATCTGCCTGCTATACAGGTCCCCTTTGCAGGCATAACTATGATTGAGTTATATAGCCTGTTTCATATGCCTGGGCAAAGTAGGTAATCTTCTGATCTCATATCTGACTCAGACAGAGGTAGAAGAAGTTTAAGGGAAGAAGAGAATATTAAAAAGTGTGGAAGTCAAATCAGTCAAGTCAGAGTACTTCAGAGGGAAAAAACATCGCATTTGAAATAGGCAATAGGAACAGCAGGAAAACATACTTATTTCTGTAGAGTTTGAGCTGACCCGTAGCAGAAGAGGTTGTTCAGACAGAAGGTGGAACACGGATATAGGGGAGAGAAAGAGAAATTCTTGCTGATGTCAAAGTCCATGGTTTTCATTTCACTAGCAAGGAAAAAAGATAGCAGGGATATGTGAAAAAAAAAAAATAGCACAAGTTTTTGATGACCTGCTGGTTACTTTTTCAACATATTCACTTACTATCAGCTAATTGAGGAAGGGAAATCTCACACAATTCAACAAGTGAAATACAAAAGTTCAACCTGACATCTGTTCAATTATGACTTTTGCAACAACATTAAATAACAAATGTAGTTAGGTAACATGTTTTTTTTTTAAAAAAAATTAAAACATTAGTGAAAACTGTTATCCTTTCTACGTGGTTACCTGTATATTCCTTTTTCCCCCTAGGGATGTCAAATGAATTTCAATTTATCAGCTCCGCATTTCTTTTTGTATTACTCTGATGTATAGATTAGCCTGTCAGACTTAAACCCAAGGCTTTGACCTCTACTCTCTGTTAGGTACTTCAGGATTTTCTTCTGCAATGGCATCTACACAAAGCCTGTGGTGGAGAGGTTGTGGTGCAATTAGGGAGAGCTAATTATAATTAGCTAATCAATTTATTAATGCTTTGGAAACTTTTAAATTCTATGATGCCTTGCTAAGTAACCTCATCACCTTATTTTCATTACCTTCCTCTTGTCTATTCCCATCTTTATTTTTGTGTCAGATCTGCTTGCTGCATCTAGTTTCAAATTGGATTCTTCAGGGCAGGGCCAATGTCAGACCTTGTTTGTACAGTAGCCAGTGTGTTTAGGTCTTATCCTGACTGGAGCTTTTGGACACAACTGTAATTAATTATCATTTACAGCTGAGACATAGGAACGTTAAATGCCTTGTTCAGGATGTCAAAGCAAGTCAGCTGCAAATGAAACCCAGATGGCATCTTTCTTTGCTCCAACTTCAAGACCATTGCTTGTTCTGAGGGACTTCTGCGCTGAAATAAATGTTCTAAAATATTAGAAAATATTCCCAAGAATAAGGATGGTGTTTTTTACTTCCACAGACTTCTCAGAGAAAAAGGCCTCAGATACCTCTTATGTTAAAATACAGATCTTTTTGAGTCTATAAGTACAGAAGCCTCTGGTTGCAATAAAATAACTTCTTGCCTATTATCAATAAAATCTCTTTGTTTTATTCTATCCAAAAAATTGTCAGTCTGGTGTGGAGATATAAAAGGTTTAGAAGATTGAGAGAATGTGATATAACAATTTGGCCCTGAAGAGGGGACTGGCAGTTGCTGGGGTTAAATGTATTGTACTACAGGGGTATCACAGGTAGGAGTGGCTGCTTAGATACACCTTTGCAACATTTAAGACTATAAACACTCATATAGAATATGCCTAATTCAGAAATTGATTCTTTTCTGTTAGTAGGTTATTTCTATACCTTCAAGAGCTTAAAACAACACAAGATTATAAATATTCGGCCAAATCCTTCATACTCCAACTTTGAATTCACTGAGCCATGTAGCTGAATAAATTCAGCTGTAGCCTTTCTAAATCATGGGCTACAGACTGCCATAATCAGATCTTTTCTATTGTTTCTACCATCAACAACAAGCTTGAGAGAGTGACATGGCTGTAGTGTTCTTACTAATTTGTTGGAAGGAGACAAACTTGTCAAAGGCTTAAGAATGAATAAGAATATATATGAAAATTACTGAGTTTATGTGCATCTGCATGAGTGACTGTCATGTAGTGTTCTTTTTCAGGGATGGGGTGGAAATATTCTTTGATCAAACCAGTTCTGGAAAAGAAACATTTAAAACAAAGCTTTCAAGTCAGTTTTAGGAAAATCATAAAGATTTTATGAGAATTCTTACAAAGCTGTGGATCTTAGACTATAAAACCATAAAGAAACTGTATAAACCACCTTGAAAACTGTGAATAAAATTAATTGTGAAGCTAAACTTCAGATACAGAGATTATATCTAACACCTGCAGTGGCAATGAAAGAAACATACACATTAAAATCTGCATCTGAAAAAACAAAATAAAACAAAACATAAACCAAAATAAACCCTTTCTTAGTAATTTGCAGATATCTAAATTCATCAGGTGTCTCCTCTGGTGTTTTGAAGCTCCCTAGATTCCAGTGTTTCTCCACTGGGCATGCTCAGAGCACTCTGCCCTGGAACTGGGGAGATCCTGCCTCTCCTCCAAGTGTTGGTCTACTTTATCCAGCCTGACATATCCCAGTGCTAACATACCTGAAAGTTCAATATGTAAGAGAGATACCTAAGGCTGTGGCTACACAGGTCTTTTAGTCCCAAATGAGAATGCTTTTTTGAATATAATCTGACAGTTATCCTAATGCAGCACATTTTGTTTGGCACCATGGGCTGGCTTTGAAGCATGTGAATTGCATTCCATTCAAATGAAAGTAAATCAGCATATATGGTCTAGGAGTGCACCAAGACTTACACATCCGAAGTTAGAGGAAACTAATGGTTTGTAAGCTACAGCTTACTCTTACCTCATTAGTTTGGAGTACGCACATTTGAGTCTTCTCATTTGATGCTGAGATCTGCCAAGAATGCCTTTTTTGATCCTAATCTGACTCTCCTGATATTCTCTGACATGGCCAGGCTGCTGAAAAAAAAATCTACTTTTCCAAACAAAAGTGCTACTGACTGTATCCTGTGTATTAACAACTATTTCTGCTTTGTTTTCTTGTTTGGGGTTTGTTGGCTTTTTGTTTTGCCTATGATGGCTGAGGGAACTTATTTGAGAAACCAGAGTATCTACTTCTATGTTTTAGCTAGCTAATTACAGGAATAATATTCTTCTAGGCAGATTCTCTTCCTGAAGCTGGAAGGAATTTACCCTGGCTACATCATGACAATGAATACATTTCTAGTTCCAAACAATGAATTTCTGCTGAAAAAACCACGTCTGTCTAATAGTCAGCCCTATTGAACAGACTCCACAGCTTGACATAGATTTTTAACTTCAGTGCTAGAAACCACCAAGTCTCATTGCCTACTCAGTATTGTCTCTCTCCTTGCTCCTGTATCACAAGGCCATTTTATATACGAATATATTTTGTTTTTCTAGTTCCTTTTCTAGTTCTCTACTCACAGAATCTCAAACACAAGCCAAATTTTATTTTACAGATCACAGCCTTCTACTAATATTCTGCTAAACATATTCAGTCTTATTTTTGGGTCATTTTCTTTATCCTCCCTATTTCTCTAAGTTGTGGCTACTTACATCCCTTCTTTATAATCTTTCTTTGAAGGTATTTACAGACTTGTGTCATGTCCTGCATTAATCTTTCCTATTCTCAAGTACATAAAATGAGATGCCTCACCTCTTTGCTTACATATTTTTGTCCAATGTACAGCTCTTGTTCTCACTGCCATTTGTTTGCATTTCACATATAAATTTAGTTGCTTTTACATAAAAGGTTTATGTGAAATTTACTCTTGTTGACCCTGGCTAGATGCCAATGCCCATCAAAGCCCCTCTTTCACTCCCCTCCTCAACTGGACAGGAGAGAAAATGCAGTGAAGGGCTCATGGGCGAGAATAAGAACAGGGAGAGATCGCCCATCAGTTACCACCCTGGTACAAAACAGCAAAATAGATTGGATTGGGGAAATGAACTGATTATTTTACCAATCAAATCAGAGCAAGATAATAAGAAATAAAACCAAATCTTGTAGCACCTTCTCCCCATCCCTCCCTCCTTCTCAGGCTGAACTTCACTTCCAGTTTTCTCTACCTCCTCACCCCTCAGCAGGGGGGAGCAAGAACAGGGAGCCTGTTCATCACACATTGTATCCACCACTGCTTCCTCCTCAGGGGAAGGACTCTTCACACTCTTCCCCTGCTGTTTCTCCCACGGGACACAGTCCTTCATGAATTTGCAGTTTTACATGAACTGCTCCAGTACGGGTCTCTTCCAAAGGGTGCAGTCCTTCAGTAACCAACTACTCCAGTGTGGGTTCCTCCATGGGACCACAGATCCTGCCAGGAGCCTGCTCCAGCATGGACTTCTCACAGGGTCACAGCCTCCTTCAGGTATCCACCTGCTCCAGAATGGGATCTCCCACAGGCTGCAGGTAGATCTTTGTTCCACCATGGAGCTCCATGGACTGCATGGGGACAGCCTGCTTCATCAGGGTCTTCACCATGGGCTGCCTGGTGAACCCTCCTTTTTTGCAGAGTTGCTTCTCTCACATAGTCTCACTCACTCCTCTCTTTCCTGCTGTTGCTGTGCTGTTTTTTCCCCCTCACCTTTCTTAACTACGTTATCCCAGAGGTGCTACCACTGTCACTGCTGGGCTCAGCCTCGGCCAGTGCTGGATCTGTCTTGGAGGTGGCTGGCATTGACTTTGTCAGGCTCTGGGAAAGCCTCTGGCAGCTTCTCACAGAGCTATCCTTACAGTCCCCTTACTACCAAAACCTTGCCATGCAAACCCAATACACCTTTCAACCTTTTGAAAAAAAGATTAAATAATTTTGAATCTCTGTATGGCTAACATTCCATCTCTCAGGCTAATCCTTATCTGAGAGACCACAGAGAGAGGGAATACTTAGATAGTATTTATATAATACTCCTTTCAATCCTTAAGTGATTTCCAGAAAGTTATAAACAGGTAAATCTGTCCATAGATTATGGTAATTTGAGTCTAGTATTTTTTTACTTGTATTTCTGAGGAATGGATATTATTCAATCAGGTTCCACATGTCTGCACTCCTTTGTCTGTCTGCTCCTCTCCAGTAATTCTCTAATCTGCTGGCAATTTTAGTTTCAGACACATTTGAGAGAGGAGTAGAATCATGATACGTATGCTATTTCTTTAAGATTGATGAAAACAAGTGATTGGGTAGAAAAGATGGGAAAAGTTACTAACTTTATCTTCACAAAGAAGAGAGCTTTACAGTAAGATAGCACAGTTTTATTAGACAGAGAATCTAGTTTGCGTTGTTGGTTTCTGTCTCACAGTTTCCCTAGTATCTGGTAATGCAAAACCCCTAAAAAAAGTTTTCCAATGCCTAATTTTCTTAACTGCAGCTGCTCCCTGTGGATTCTCTATGCTATAAAAAGGCCTGAGTTTATTCTGCAATCTAGTATAATTCAGTTAAGAATTATCAGTCAACCACAAGATACAAATCTATTTGCAATCAAGCTATTTATTATTTCTTGTGATGCTTGTTATGTATATTTGTCATCCTTGTTCTTTCTTAGATTTGCTACTTTTCAGATAGCTGTCATCTGCCCTTATTTTTGTAGTCTCCTTTGACTGATAACTATGTTGACTCTCCCCTCAAAAGAAACTTTGCTTCAGACGTATTGTCCCCACATTTTCTCTGTTGTGCTGACATTTGGAACAGATGTCAATCGTTTGCTCCTGTTTGATATCATGTCTGTTCCAGCTCCCCAGTTCATGCCTCACTAGCTCCACGCTAACTAGCACAAGAAATAGAAGAGGTGTTTGCTTTGTAAAGAAGTAGAACAATTATTCTACATTGAATCTGATTCTTGCTCACCTTCTACCCTTAGTTTACATCTTTGGGTGTTTTATATTGAATGTAAACCCTGATTGCAAGTACATACATTCCCCCCTGCTTTTCTGTGGAAATAATTTTTTGTGTGATGGAAATTGTAGCAGTGTTAAACAGCCAAGACCTCTGCACTGCATGGCAAACAGGATTGCTGAAAATTTTCAAGTTTGGAGGTAGACTGGCTGATGAAAGTAAGTCAAGAGATGAGTTTGGACTTAAGCCAACACTCTCAGGTACTCAGACCTAGCTACACGAAAGTACACTGGCGCTAATTGCCACTGCAGGTATCTAACTCCAAGTTGAATTCTCAGGTTGCTTGCTAAGTTTTAACACTTCAGGCTCAAGCTCCTGAGGTTATCACCTGTAAATTTCTTCCTGGATTCAAGGACTGGATGCTGGATATGCTTAGAAGAACTTACATTCTGGCAGTGCAGTTTCTGTTTAATTTTTACACGGGTCTGCCTGCCCAGCATGCTGACTACAGTGTTTTCAGCACAAGTTTCCATTAAAGCTCTTGACCCTGAACTTGGAGCCCAGTATTTCAGTATATGTAACAGAGTACTTAAAAGACTAAGAAGTGCAATGTGGCACATCAGTCTTCTATGAGGATTTAACTTTGAATACTAAACAGACAGTTGCCCAAAAGTGACATCTGCAGTGGTTCCTGGGCACATTTCAGACCTGAAACTTCACTGAGCAAGCCCCACAGGGCCCCTCTATCTGTTCTTTCAGCATCCTCCAAGTTTGTCTACATTTAGAAGTATCTTCCTTCACATGCAGGAATGGGGTATGTGACTGTGCTGGTTTGAAAACAAACCAGTGGGAGACACCAAGTCAGAATAGCAATTTAACAGGAAAATTAAAAATAAAGGCAGAAAACACTGGTTTAAACTGACAGAGTCAGGATACAACCTGACACCCTGTTGGTCAGGGTGGCAGTAGCAGTCTGATAAAATGGTGGCTGCAGTCCTGCTGAAGTGATGGATGTGGTTCTGTTGAATCAGTGATCCTGTAGAAGGGTCTGGTCTTCCTCGGAAGGTCCGGTGGTGGCTGTGCAGCTCTTGTCCTCTGGGAATACAGTGGAAAGGCTGTCTGTGGTGTTCCAAACCTCTGAGTATGGATGGGAACGCTCAGTTCCTCCTCCTGGGCGGAGCATCTCACAATGGGATGGTGAGTCAGGAGGCAAGGAACCGATGGGCCCATTAACAGGAGATAGTCTGGAGGGAGGAGGCAGGGAGCACTGCCCCACCTGGTTTCAACAGCTCATGAAGATGGGAACAGAATACACTGCAGCCTGGGACAGTGACTCTTTGTTGATCTAGCTCTTCATACAGCTGGATGGCACTGAGACATGGAGTTATGGAATCTTACAAACTCAAGCACCGTGTGGCTCATACCCTCTATATGGCTACACTTTGTATCTTCACAGCTGTATTGAAGCAATACCTACCCCAGCTGCACAAAGGGACTGAAAAATAGACAAAAAATATCAAAATGCAAATCCAGTCTTAAAAAATAACTTAATTACTTGAGTAACCCGTAGTTACTATTCACCTATGAGTTTAACTGGCTCAGTTCATAAAGTAATTTGAAGAGTTTTAAACTTTAGTGAGAATTGTCAGGGTCAATTGTGTCATGTTCTATCACAGGCTCCTTCCCTTGGGCATAGCATTGTGCACCCATTCCATACCTGTTCTTTATGAAGTGATTTCCTAAGTCCACATTTGATGCTTGACTTCAGAGTCAGACACAATAAATATCCACAATTGCAGGACTGCTGAAGAAGACAAGGATCAAGAAATGGCAAGGGACCAAAACTAAGCCAGCTAATAGGAAATATGGTTGTATGTGGAGTGTGACCCACCTTCTCAGTTTAAGCACTGACCCCAGAGTTTATGTGAGATTGGCAGTCAGAGCCTCAAGTTCTCCTGCTGCCTCAAAAGCAGTTTTCCATTGAAGAGTAAACAGTACTTCTTGTGAGAGCAGGACTACAGATGTTTGTACAACCATTAGACTTACATGTAAACTTGCTTGTGCTTATAACATCATTTAGTACTTTTCTGTTCTCACCTCCCTTCCACTGTCCATAATTTTCATAGGAAATGCGTATAGTTACTGCAGGGTTTTTTATGCTCAAATGTTTTCAAGGATTTCTCTGAATTCGGATGACAGAGTTTGTGGGACTCCGATTTGTTATTTATTCACTAATTTTGAATTTCAGATCAGCACTATGGATCTTTATAATTAGCCTACCCAAGCTGATCTCAGTTCTAAAATTAAAATACTTTGGCTATAAACATGGATTTTTCTGACTAGAACATAGAGGTCCAATATTTTTCAGAAGTAAAAATTTTTAATAGTTCTCACTTTGGATGTAAATGCCTAAATTCTCTAAAAATTGCACTTCAGATGCTTATCTCTTTTTTCATATCTATGTGCTTCAGAAACCTGATAATCCTCTCATACTTGTCTTTTATTGCCAAGAGCCAATAACCTGCTTTTAAATAAATGCTGTACTGTCCAGCACATCTATACTCCAGCACCTAGTCATCTCCTTGGGGATTTGAGAGATACCAGGCTGCAGGCAGGGTCAGAGCACATTCTCAGTATTAGGTCCAAAAGGACACTCTTTCCTATATTTTAAAAAATCCTACTGGGTTTCCTGGATTTCAAATTGAAATAGAGGTTCAAGCAAATTATTAGCCAGAATCAATACTTTGTCTGAACACAGAAACACAGAGTTAATACTTTGAAAATCCTCTCGGCAGAAGGGTGTTTGTAAGTACTTTGGTGCTGCAATAGTGGTTGCAAGGGAGAAGGATTTGTTGGCATGTCACCTGTAGCTTTGGAAATATCTTTTATATCTGCATAATAGACATGACTACTTTAATTTCTTTAAAATTTTGTCTTTGGTGCCCAGTCACAATTAGTGAATCTTCTGTACTTTCCATGGCTGAGATAACAAAATTGTCATTAGAAATAAGATGGATTCCAGTAGTGACCACAGTGATGCTGCCTGGCACTCTTAGATAATGCTCTCCCCTGAGAAGCCTTACCCTAGTAATTACTTTCTTCTCCCTTTTGTCAACCTATTTGAAATCTATCACTTTTAATGAGTATTTATCTCCAAGTCAGTAAATCTGTATTAGGTAGCACTTCATATAATGTCTTATTTTAGTCCATTATCCACGATACTCTATCCTATCTACATAGCCTTCATTCCTACAATTTGCTCCATGTTGACGGAACCCTTTGTTCATGCAGAGCCCCTTGGACTCCACCACCATTCCATATGGACCTAAGACTCCATCTTCATGGATAAATGGTGAGATGTGGGTCAGTAATTACAACATACAAAGTGATTAGATTTTTTTAAAGCATTGACTATTTTTAATAAGCTTACTTTTAATTATTAATTGGAATCCCCCTAAATATTCGCATATTGATTCCCTTGTATGCCTGAATATTATGCCCAGAATCTATGAAAAATTAATTGGCTAGATTTTTCCCAGTTCTTTCTTCCTGCCGTGTAAGGTTATTTTTAGTCTCTGAATCCCAAGCTTGATTAACATTATCTGGAAAAGTTCATGAAGTCCTTTGGATAGTTCCTTAAAATATTCAGGTGCACCATTTTTAAATGTCCAGATGCATCTTAATTTTGTGCAATAGTAGTTAGTAAGCAGAGAAATTATTACAGGGCACATTAAGAGAGATAATCATCAAAGATGTTCAAGTCAGTGAACTGCAACTTGCAGGGTCAAGTACTGGCCCTACAATTAGAGTCTTCATATTTTTATTAGTATTAGCAAAGCTCATGACTGCTTTTATTCTTTGAATTATTTAGCCCCAGTCAAGACAGAGGCCTTGTTGTTTTTTGGTAAAATACAGATGAGGAAACAACCCTTCTCAGCAGGCTCAAGATCATCATGAAGGTTGCATGTGACTAAACCATTCATTTGATAGATATTCTGGGTAGGGAAGGATTACAGCCAAGACAAGGGCTATCTCCTTAGGAAAAAAGCTCTTACTGAACCAAGGTAGAAACTTTGAGACAACACCCAAACCATTTAATTTGTTGACAAGGCCTGTCTTAGCAGCTCCCGGCACATGGATCTCACTGCTGTTTTCAGTCTGCAAGGAAGGTAGTCATCTCTGGTGGCGACAAATGGAATCCATGAAGGAATACTGCAAAAGCCACTATGACACATGTATGTTCCCCCTGCAAAGAATGGCCAGCCAAAGATCATAACCTCTGCAGATCAACAGCAGACAGTGTAATCACCTTCAGTGTGAGGAGAAGACAAATATGGGGCCAATGGTTTTTCATTTTTAATTGCTTCATGCATATTTGGGAAAGGTCCATGTAAGGAAGATCATCTGTCTTCTCCGCTTTTCCATGGTCCACACATGGATGCAATTGTATTCACACAGCAGTTTGCAAGACCAAGCCTGTAAATACATTTAGTAAGTTACAGGCAGACATAAACTAAAACCATGTGTATTTGCTTTTGAGGCAATCAGCTTCAGTAGTGTTGTCAGCACCTCTGAGAGCCCGCCCCAGGTGTAGACGACCTTATTCACTATAAACACATTCAGTGAAATAATTCTGATGTTATCCATTTATGAGGATGTTAAGAGGCATGACACCACCCAGTTCTTCAGCGTTACACTGAGGAATTTTTGGAACCTGATTACACAGAAAGGGCTTTCACTGGAAAATCTTGAAGCAATTTTTCTAGGATAAATTTTTGTGCCGTTATAAATGAAGATTTATTCATGAAGAGACACATTCAGCTACAAGCAGTAAGCAAGTATAAAGATTTTTACCTGCTTCAGATGTCAAACTAAAGCCTTATTAGGACAGGCACTGGCTTCTGGATGGCAGGACACTTGATCTTGGAAAAATCAGAGCTATGAACTATTAACCTAGACTCAAATCCTCCAAAGTAGTTTCAGCAATGTGAAAGCCCATAGACTTCCTCTGGGTTCCACTGAGAAAGGTTTAGGTTTTTAGGTTCATGAAGTAATCAAGGGAACATTTCATTTCACCAAGAACATAGACATCTACATTTATCAAAATACTTCACAAGACCCCTTACTACTGGTATAGTTTTATTACTAACAAGGCATGTGGGGGTTTTTAACAATTGTTTTTAAGCATATAATGTTCTGTGACTGCAAATAGCCTAGAGGGACCCAAGTCTTCTCAGTACTAAATGTTTTGATAACTTCTTACAAATTGATCACATATTTCATGTAGAAGAATACCCCCTCTTAAAAAGGGGAAAAATTGACCTTCATTGTCCTCTTACTGTGGACTTGCCTTTACAACAAAAATATGTCATTACTCTTTGTCACAGGCACAATGGTCTTGACTCTCAGCACTTTAATTAATTAATTTAATTTATTGATTAGAAGCATAAACTTTGTGTTATTGCATTGAGTAAACATTACTTTAATTGTATATTAAGTAAACATCTTCCCTTTCCTTTCAGCAGGTTCACCTTCGGTCAAGCACCCCTGCTCCTCCCTTCCCAGCCTCAGATCCTCTTGTTTTCTTCATATGTTCCCCTTAGTCTATTCCAGTTCCTTTGGTGAGATGTTGAGGGGCAAAACTGTTTGGGGACACCTGTGTGATGGTTAATTTCAGATCCTCCATTCTTCCTGATGTTGCTCTGCTCCAGAGTGGATTGCCATGGGCTACAGCCTCTCAGGGGTTCCCCTGCCATGAGTCTCCTGAGAACCTTTGTGCCTCAGAGGTCACCTCCTCTGACACAGAGCTCCTCCTTCCAAGAGTGCATCTTGAGCTATGTCTCCAGCAATGTCTCCTTCAATACATCTTCTCCATTTCTTCTTCCCCACAGCAGCATATGGTACTTTTGAAACCTGTTTTAGCAGAGGAGCCACGTGCTTCTGTGACTTGCTGAATTTTTACCACATGATGGAGTGCTAACACTTGTTTCAGGGCGGCTGAGCCCAGCTGGGGACAACATAAGACAGTTTGTGGAATATTCCCTCAGAGGTCACTCTGCAGCATCTTCTCAAAACCCTGCAACTTCTGCCCAGCACTTCAATAAAGAAGTTCTGTATCTTTTTTAAAAAAGAGCATTTAAAGAAGTTAGAAAAAACTTGAAGAAAAAGGGTGAGAGAAAACATTTGAAAAAATTAGAGAAATCAAGACTTCAAGAAAGAGGATTTGAACAAGGGTCTTGCAGATCAGGATATCATGTAAGTACCCAAAAGAAGTTCCAGTTTGGTAAACAGAAGACTTAAACCACAGTCAGAGCTCAAATGATGAGTTGTGGACAGAGAAACATAAAGCTAAAGATTCTAAAGATTCAATGGCTCATTGGCAAGAAAGCTGAAGTTATTTGAAATTATGGTCCACCAAACCATTATTCTTCATCTCTTGCCTTCGTCTTGATCTGCATTTCACACCACAGGTAAAGGGTCAAATTGTCAGAAAGGGCTTGACATTATGACTTCTGATTTTAAAGCAAACTTCCAGCCAGTTGCCTCTTATTCCCCAACCCGCAGAACACCATATCTCAATGGAAGAAAACTGAAGCAGAAGATGGATGATAGAAACCAGTGAGAAGAATAATACAGCTGAGGGGATTTTCCCTTTATATAAGATGTTTGTAGTGTAATTTCTTTTTCAGAGAGAGTTAAAAGTACACTGACAAAATGCAAGCATCTCTTGTTGGTGAGGGCATCTGGCCAAGAGACCTCTTCTCAAAACCTTCTTTCATCTGAGTTTACATTCTTCATGAAATATAGCCATAGACAGATATATAACCACAAGTCTATCTGCAAATCAGAAGTTCACATCTCATTCTATCATGGGTAATTGTCGATATATTAAAAATACCAAGGTGAGGGATTAAATAAGAGAGAATAATTAAAAAGTGAGTATAATCCCTTGGTTAGGGTACTCTTCCACTGCAGGAAAGATCTCACGTTAAATCACAGCTGGAAGAAGGTAAAGGAGGAAGAAGAATTTAATATATTCCTGATTTGAACCTATACTTTTCAGTCTCTCATTGAAGGGGAAGGAGAATCTCTCTGCCTTTTGATGGACAGACATGCTGTGCAAATGATTATTGTGATGGATCTGTCAAGTAAAAAAGGCGGAGGAACACAGGATTTGTGAATCTTTTGTGAACCTAAGCATGAACTGGAGCTTCAAGAAATTCAGCACTGGCTAGGCAAGAGACATTTTGCCCATATACACCTATTGAAACTTGGATACCGAAAAGACATCATTGGAGAAAACTTAGTCTGTCATAGACACTTGATAAATTGAAGGAATTTTAAGTGCTAATGACAAGTATTAAGCTGCATGCTCAGAGACTTATTAAGGCCTCTAAATGACTCTTGAAAACCTACCACAAAGTGGTAGCTACAACAGGCAGCCATAAGATACAAGTAGAATAGAGTTTTTAAGTGACATAGTATATAGACAGAAAAGGGATTACTTACTGAAGAAGACAGATGGAGTGAACAATTGAATGACATTTACTAAACAGGAGAGGAAAGCGATAGGGAAAAGGGACAGCTGTAATGAACACATACATGTAGAATGGTGTGCTAGATTTAAAGGACATCTGGTGTAAGGGACAGCTGAAGTGTATGAGTGACATGCCCTAGATATACGGTTGGAAGTTCTGTGCCTGAGTGACAGCCGGCTTAGCTATCATGGGTGACATGTCCTCCACAGAGGAATACAGTGCTGGATACAAGTGACAGCTAGTGTGTACTTTATGAGTGAAATATCTCTGTTACAGCAGGCAAATATGAGGGAAAATTATCTGGGGTGCCTGAGCAGCATGTTCCTCACCAAAGAAGGAAGAGTTAGACGCAGCACAAAGATGCAATGCTTAGGTAATATGACCTAGAAGGGGAAAAGAGCAATGAGGGGACCAATGCAATAGGACCAGACTGGATTAAAGAATCCTGGTGAGAAGGAGACATCCTAAGTGCAATGTATGCCAGGAGTGTACAACTGATACACCACTGGCTTAAAGTACTGTCAGTGGCCAAAGCTGATAGAGTTGGCAGCTGGCTGCAGCTAACACTGATGTAGCCATAGTCCTTGATCTTTCTGGTGTTCCCCTGACGTGGGTCAGATTTTCCATGGGGACCATCATGGGGATTTCTATAATCATAAGCACAGTTTTTAGTGGTGTTACTGTATTTTGTCATTATTTAGACATTTGTAAAGAAATAACTAAGATACATCAAAGTCATCCACGCTGTACTACCTGGGAGTCATCTTTCAACTGATTTTTTTCCAATTCATACTCTGCTACAAGGGTAGATAAGTGAAGACACTAGTTTTTGGTCTTAGAGGATTTTTCATATTAATTCCCTCACTCAACAGCATATTTCTGAAGACTTGTGTAACTTCTCTGTAATCATGAGGTGGGAAGCCCTGATTATGATCAGTGATATTTGAAAAGAGTCCTTACTCTTCGGAGACTCTTTCTCTCTTTGTGTGTGTGTCCAGTCAGTACTAGCCCACAGATACTTAGGTTCTCTTGTCTTATATTTTATGTATCCATATATCCAAAGTTGCACATATGTATTTATAGATATATATTTGTATATTTTTATATACAGGGTTTTGTGTATCATGATGAAATATAGAAGAATTTTCCATACAGTGAATTATTATAGATAAACACAATCAGAAAAAGACTACAGAAGTTCAAAAGTCATCAATCAGAGATCCAGACTCATGAACAAGGCTTAAAATGTATGGGATGTAAATAACAAATAAAAACTATATGAGGCTACATTTCATTCCTCCAAGTATGAGGGTATTCTAAGGCTTGTAGCCTTCATACTAAGGACTAGAAGCTTCTTTTCTTTTAATGAAAATACCAAGCCCCAGTGAATTGTATGACTTCAGGAGCCAGGGATTAAGAAAAAAATGAAACATCATTAGACATATAATAAAATCCCTATGATAGAATCACCTGAACTGGCAACAGTAAGGCAGAAGGCCAACTTTAATTTAACCCTGGAGTGTGATGCAACACAGTCCCACAACACAGGTCACATCTGTGAGGCAGAACTTAGCTCTCAAGGATACTCAAATTCTCTTTTATTGAATATTCTTCATAAGTATATTGCAGCTTTGCCCTCTGAGAAGACTTATGGGAAAAAATACTGTGAAGTATAATGTTGTAGAGTGCTGTATAGGAACAGACAGGTTTTAAAATGATTAATCAACCAGTCTCTCCACACAAATTTCACCAAACACTGTTACTGGTGATCATCTTATACACTTATTAAAAGAACAATGCTTGTTCTTACAGCTGGGAATAGCTTTTATCTTGAACTGAATAGATTCTATGAACCTAAGACTCAGATGCAGAGACGTAAATGAAACTTTGACTGTTTTCTCCCAAGTAGATAGGGAATGGCCAGATCTTGGGCATTCTGCCTACATCCACGTATTTGGTGATTAGAATAAATAAAAATGAAGCAGTAGTGGCTTTTTGTTGACATAGTTATCAAAGGGTCCTTTGGAGCTCAGAGGTGCCTGCTAGAAGTAGGATGTGCTCCACAGCTGCCAGGCAGGTGAGCACTATACAAGATTGTGTTTAGTAATGGGTAGCACCAATTTATCTGTAAAACTCAGAGGCCTCTCCAGGGCCTCTGAGCAGTGGGATCTCACAGTGCATCATGCCTCTTTGAATTTCTAAGGCAAACAATAATCAGCTTGAGTGCTTAGAACGCCCAGCAGAAAAACTGCCATTATAAATGTGAAGATAAAAAGGCATGGGTATAAATGAGGCAGTGCAGAGAAGGAAATACATTTTACTGAAACCTAAGCAAACCTACAAGTCCAGTTCAGGAAATGAGAAAGAAGCCTGCTGTCTTTCAGTTTGTTCATGGCACTTGGATAGGGTCGCCCCATCAAAGCCTTATAGGATATAGGCACAGGATCTGAAGAAAAGCCATCCAGATTATTGAGTTACCTCTCCTATCTGACAATAAGCATATTGAGTGGTTGTGTTTCATTAACTTCTCAAAACACATCTTGAAATGGCATAGGAATCTTTACTCCCAAATATGATATTGGGAAGGTCTCTAGGATCTCACTGTTCTGGTCTGAATTCTTTTTTGTCTTTTGGAGTCTGAGTTTGTTTCTGAAATCTTTATACCCAGGTATTGTGCTAACATTTAGTTCTTTTCTTCCTTCCCTGAAAAATCTTCTTCCAGCGTGCTCCATTATCCTTGTTCAATTTTATTTTGTCAGATTATGACAGCTAAACTCCTTTTATTTTCAACTTCTAGTGATTATCCACCTTGTCTTTGATTTTTCTATTGACTCTTTCCTGCTTTTTTGATTTGGATGGATCTCTGCAAAACAAGTGAACAAAACTATGTCTTGAAGAATCCTATGATCACCTTTATGGTTTCACTTTCACAGCACCTTGGTGACTTCAAAACATTCAGTAAATGACTATTTTCTTTTCCTTGACGTTTTTTACTGTGTCTGTATTTGCATAAGGGCAAAAAGGAGATAATAAGAACATATAATTTCATCAGTCTGATCTTAGTGAAATTCAAGACTTTGGCTCTCTCTTAATTAAATTGCTCATGACATCAAGATGCATTGGCAATATTAAGAAGGATTAGGATAGCATTTTGGAATAAATAGTCGACCCTGAAGAGTGCAAATGGGATGGAGTTCATTTGCAAGATCATGGATACAGGGCCACATAAGATATAAATCTGAAATTCTGAATTAATTTGCTTGGGTGCCAGTGGTTAAACTACCTCACTGCTCTAGTGTTTGGCTCTGTTTCTATCAGTTTCACTTCCAGGACATATGGAGACAAGCTGAAGGTCCATCTCCATCCCTTCCTATAGCTTTGGCTCCCGCTTCACAAAGCATTTTCCCCATAATCCAACGAATTAATATGTAAATAAGTAGTGTTTCAGTGAACAGAACTATTCTCCCATGCCTGCAGCTGAGCAAGGCAATCCCTCTGAGGGGTGCCACCCCTCACTTCTTCCCTTTGCAGACTCCATCTTTGAAGTATCTAGCCCCCTTCTCGAATTAATCACTTTCTGTGTTGAATTACTCAGGGTCAGGCAACCTGGCAAAATGCCAAACCTGATAAAAAAATGGGCTGGGACTAAATTAGCAAGGGTGTTGTAGGTCATGAGCAGGAGTGTTGTAGGTGCCTTGGCAAAGCCACCAGGGGAAGAAAGAACAGCATCTGTTAGGTACTGCTCAG
The DNA here is from genome assembly GCA_013400235.1 of Oriolus oriolus. NCBI lineage: Eukaryota > Metazoa > Chordata > Aves > Passeriformes > Corvidae > Oriolus > Oriolus oriolus. The sequence goes on from VXBT01000645.1 coordinate 85,985, forward strand.
TGAGCACAAGATTTCATTACAAGCTTTCCAGGTGAAAAAAAGTTGCAGTTAAAAGTGAAGCAGTCTTCCACAAGTACATAAACAGATGAGAAAAAATAACGGGAAATCGGTGTTTGTTCAAGTAATAGAAATGGCAATGGGACAAAGCAATTCCAGTAAACCTAGCTTATTCTGTTTAAGAGGAATGGCACAGAAGCACTGCAACAAATCAGCTTATGCATGTGCCTTTCAGCATGGTTCTATAAATCTTGCCCCAGCACTGTATTTACTCCAGGCAAAGACGACTTCTATTGAGGGCTTACTCGCCTTCTCACTTCTCGTGTGAGTCCACTATGAAATCTGGGCAATGGATCAGGAGGGGAATACAAACTTCTTATAGAGCATCGCAAAGTTAAACCTGGGTTCCAAGTGGATTAAATGTATGTTGTTGTCACACTGTTATCAGACTGACAGAAAATGCACAGAGACTCAGCTACTGGTTTCTTAAACTTAGAGGAGCCTCAGCCAGCAAATTGCCACTTATTAGCTTCTCTCACCTCAAAAAGAGCTGTGGCAAGGAACGGAAGTGATTTACAGATGACAACAGGGGGTGCTCTCACTAGACTGAAGTACAGATAATTTCTCAGAGCAGTAGGAAAGGAATAACACACTGCCTTAGTAAGACTCTATATGAGACCTTAGAAGTGCCTAATACCTGCCTGGAGCAAAAGAATTAATATGCTGTATTCTGCAGTCTGCCATCTTCAGCTTTGATAAATACTTAAAAATGTATTTTTAAAAAGTCATTAACTTCTGGAATATAAGACTCAGCAATCACACTTGCAGCATGTGAAGCTGCTCTGAAATTTGTAGCAAAATACATACCACATTTTTAATCAGGGAATTGTGTCTCATAAAGCCCTAATACCTGTAAGTGAATTAAAGTATTTTACTCATTCAAATATTCCATTCATTATATGATCTAAGAGGAAATCTATGGAATCCTATTATAAACTTAGAAAAAGGATAACTCTGAGTTTCAGCCATAAACTGAAGTAATGCAGATGAACTGGACACATATGTTGCACAATAGGTGATTCAGAGCAATATAGCACATGCTGTTTTATGATATGGAAAGCAATCAAATCTTATTTGCAAAAAATTCAGATCAATTGAATTTTAATGAGAAGCAGGTGCTGGAGTGTAGCATCCACAAAGAATTCTGGGAATGTTTAAAATTAGTCCCATATTTGCCAGGAGACAGTTGGGTACATAAACTTTTTTATTTCTTGATTCATGGGTCTGTTCGGACTGTAGATTGCTCTGCCATTCTGAGTTCAGCAATTTGAATAAATTATGCTGAAAATCACTTGGTGGTTCATTTTGTGTGAAATTATATTTTCGCTGGAAAGGTTAATTTTGAAGGGAGCTTGAATGGCTGGAAATTGTGCAGCTGGGGAGTCTGCATGTTCAGAAGGCAGCAGTTATTAAAAGCGATTGCATTTCCTCCCAGATTTCTCCTGAGACCAGAATCAGTGGAGATGTTAAACCTTGCTTGACACCCCAGTTGGATAATTGTGGGTGTGGGAGCTAATCAGCAGAAGATGTCTCCTCAATTTAAATCTTGTCAGTTAGTCAAGATTAGGGCTTCCTGTACCGAGCACCATTAGCTTGGTTGCATATCAATGTGCTTGTAAAGATGTCCACAAAGCCCAAATGTAGCAGTAAGAAAGAAGTTAGTGGACATCAAAGACTGAGAAATTAAACTACACCATTCCATAGGCACAAATGGTGTTCTGGTTTGGCAGACAGAAATATGTACTCTAAGGCAAGATCTACAAAAATATATAGCTGTGAAATGACAACACAGCTCCTAAAATTATAACTTTCATTTAGAGGGAAAAGTGAAAGAAATTTAGCAAAATCAACAGTTAGGAAACCCTTGCCTGCTGCTCTTTGCCACAATTAGGAGGAAAGCAGTGCAAAATATTTGAATCAGGGAGAGGGAATCTCTTCATTTTTCCATACCTTTCATAGTTGCCCTCTTTTCCTAAAGCTTTCTTACTCGCTCTTTCTTTCTTTCTTTCTTTCTTTCTTT
>VXBT01000645.1:88146-90646 GCA_013400235.1 Oriolus oriolus
CTTCCTTCCTTCCTTCCTTCCCCTCTCTTTCTCTCTCTTTCTCCCCCTCACTCTTTTCTTTCCACTCTTTCTTTCTTTCTTTCTTTTTCTTTCTTTCTTTCTTTCTTTCTTTTTCTTTTTTCTCTTTCTTTCTTTCTTTCTTTCTTTCTTTCTTTCTTTCTTTCTTTCTTTCTTTCTCTTCTTCTTTCTTTCTCTTTCCATTGCTACAGCAAAGTTCTGAATTGTGTATTTTAAATCAAAGCATTTGAGTGGGTCTTGAGCATAAGTAAAACCATCCTGCACTGTATTTCATTTTTTAAATGGGAGCATCACCTTTTGAAAAGCTAGAGTGTCTCAGTCATCAGACGAACTGTGGTTGTTAAGGGATGCAGGCCCTTATCCAGATATTTTAAAGTAAATATTTTATCTAGGGAAAAGTATGGAATTCATAATTTGATGGCGCAAAAGGCCAATAATATGTGACAGCATGATCTCATTAGAAAAAGGAATTTTAGCCCAGTGTGATCTGAGTGACTAGTTCCAAAATGTGCAGTGAATTTTATAGTTCGTCTGGCTGGCAGAGTTCCATGCTCCTGCATTCCCCAATGGTAAATATTTGCAACAGATTTCACATTGTAACACAAGGGCTCCTTTCACAGAGCAGGTCATGTAACACTGCAAAAAAATCAAGGCCAGGGCAAATAAACAAAAAGTCATGCCAAGTTCACCACTCCCAAAGATTCCTAAGCCTGGCTGTGCATACAAACTTCACTTGCTACTCATCAACATCAGCAGTTTATGGCCAGATGGTTATAAATTTACATTCTATAAAATTTTAGAGGATGTTATTTTTTCCACTCAGTTTGTTAATTAAGTTTTGGTCTTTTTATTTCCTCTAACATAACAGTTCAATTTTTTATTAATGATACAGTATCATATTCTTTCCTGTCTCTTAGTACACTTACTCGGCAGTACTAAGAAAACTTTCATTAAATGAAAGTAATGCTTTTGCAGACACCCAATCTAGAAAACTTGGGGGTTTTGATCTTTCTTTTGCACTCCCAAGGCAAACTTGCAACGGATAGGGAATCGTTCATAGAAAACAAATAGTGGAATAAAATCTCCCCTTCAACAGTTATTTTTAAAACCTTTCCCTTTCCATTTTGAAATAACACAGTGTGCTGTGCTTAATGTGCTGCAACTTGCTTCCATTCAGAAAAAGTGTCTCTCTCACTCTCATCATTCTTATCCTGTAATTAACAGTACCAAGAAAGCTAACATTAAAATCCTGAAGAATGTAGCTCTGCTCAGTTAGAGAAATTCACATTCTTGAAAACAATTTCCTAAGTGGAAGAAAATTCAAGAGGCAATAACCTAAACCCCCAGATATTTCTGTAAATTTGGCAAAATAAAATTCTGCCTCAATTCCTAAGTGTGACTTTCACAAAATAATACCGACAACATTTGTTAAGCATTTGCAATAATGCTAAATACACTCAAAGCAATATGTGCTATGAAGCTTGATATATTTTAAACAGAACAATTTAACAACAAACTTCAAATGCATTTAATTCAAGCAAGCACTCTAATACTGAGGCCAGTTCACTTTACAATATTTCAGATGAATACCTTTGCTGAGGTCTGTATTTTATGTAGGTAATGTGTCTAGAATAGCAGTTCAAATATTTAGATATAAAAAATATAGGCAAAAAAGGTGTCTAGGAGTCTATTTGTGTATATTTTCCCTTCTAGGACTTTAATGTAAGCAGCAAGCTTTAAGATTTGAGTAAATATGTGGGGTTAAATGCTACTCAGCACCAATTCAAATTATTGACTTCTGAGGAGTTTCATGGGGATATGAGACATCAAGATTTGATTTGCCACGTGAATAAGCTAATGTCAATAATCCTGTATAACATCTAGCTATTAATAAGTTTATAAAACTGTCTTTATATCAGTTAGGGTTTATTGTTGCTTCATACATAGAGAGCTCAGAGTAAAATGTCAGTCAAATATTTGGGGTTGGGGTGGTTTTTGTAATTTCTCTCCTTGTTTACAAAATTGGACTGAATCTTATTCTGGCTGTTTATGTGCTTTGGTTTGAGAACTTGGGACTTCTTCCCTAATGGAATAAGTACTATACAGGGCTTTCCCTGTAGAATTGTGCACCATCATATTTCCTTTTATAATTTGATGAAGGGAACTAACCACAAGCATGATGTGAAATGTTTGCAGATGTGACCATGCTCCACACAAATCAAGAAAATAAACCACCCACATTTACAGCAAAATGCAGTATTTATTGAGCCAGGCTATTCAGGTAAGGATACAAAGAACTGAAATATATGTACCGTGCTCCCTTCCATTTAACGTACTAATGCTGGCACCATTATCAGGATGCAGCAATTTCAGTGCAGTCAGAAGGTGGCTCTAGTGCTTTAATTTTGCTATGCTGCCGACAATAAGATCCAAGGAATAGAAATTACTTTTGTGCTACATTTTTTTCAATCAATTTAACTGA
>VXBT01000645.1:95646-118146 GCA_013400235.1 Oriolus oriolus
TACTCTATTTCAGTATAATGGGTTCTTTTACCTTTATGGCCACATATGGGAATCTGCAATACCTGTGGTAAAGCCCTTTGGAGTGGACTACTGACCAAGTGAAGTGCAATTGAATCCTGACTTCTCTGAAGCTGTGAAAGAGCTTTTGCTGAGTGTTTTAGCTGAAACAGAACAGGCAGAGTACATTTTAAAGGAAAGAATGTTAAAAAATTATTGAAAACTTAAAATTCACTAGGAGGTCAACCAGCCCCCCTTTTTGCCTAATGTCAAGGCAAATGTACGTGTGAGAAAAATATGCACAGAAAAAAGGAAAAAAAAAAGGGACTGTAAATTGGAATGCAGACAGACATCAAAAAATCTCAAAGTTTATCTTAAGACAGACATGCCAAATTGGGCAGATGCTGTATCAGAGGAAAGGTAGCTTGGGCTGCAGATACACCATTACACATGTGTACGCTGTCCAGCACCTTTCTAGGGAATCCTAAAAAGCAGCTCTGTCTTCTAGAGCTTATGGACTGGTACCATTCTGAGAGACTGCCACTTTACAGATGGAAAAACTGGACCATAAGGCCTGGCTTTGATGTCCTTGCCTAAAAGTAGAAATGTAGGAGATACAGAGCAACCCACCTCTTCCTACATCACAGTATCCATTGCACAAGTCATACAGGGTGATACAACGTAGTATCTTGCACAAGAAAATGTAATTAATATCAGAAAAACTGCCTTCCTTCTATGCGAGATCTCTCATAGTTTGTGCTTCACTGGATGAGAAGGAGGAATTACGTTGGCTAAGAGGGGATTTGACAAGAAAAGAAAATGAAAAAAGTCACATTTTTTGCTGCTCCCACAGCAAAAATCACAAAAAATAAGATTAAAACCTAAAATTTACTCTCTCCCTCCTCTGTCTCCAGTGTGTAAGGAGATGCACACTAGGAGAAGAGCCCAAACTTCTGAATGAGGAATAGGGGTAAAAGGCAAGTAGAAAGTAGTTTCAGGTGCTATGATTTTCATTTGAGTGTTGGTGTGCAACAGGGAGGAAGGAAGCTGATGGACGATTTTTGCAGAGAAATCCTGAAATAATATCCTGCTTCCAGGTAACTGCTGACACCCAAAAGAGAGACCCATGTCAAAGCCAGGAAAAGAGTTTAGACAGCCTTCTCTTTCCTAAGTGTTCTTTTCAGGCCCTAATGCAAAATATCTGCCTGGAGCTCGTCAGAACAAAAAAAACTGAGGCAGTGAAATGTGACTGTAAATGTAAGCAACTAAAATACAGGGAGAAATATATTACAAGTAGAAATGAGCTTGATTATGTGTTTCAGAGTTTCAGTGCTTTGCCTGTCCTGTCAGACTCCTTCCCACTGGCCAGCAGAAGAGAGAAAGAAGTGAAACAAGGGTGGAAGAATTATGTGGAGAGAATAGGATAACTGAAAAGGAGAACAAAGCAGGGAAATAACAACGGGGTAAGAAGGAAACAGGAAAGAAAGGTTTCAGGGAGTGTTGAGTTTGAAAAAGAGGATTGAGAGGATTAAGAGTGAAAAAGAAGAGAATTCTAATATCCTGGAAGGTAAGAAAGGAGAACAAAATTTAAAAAATGAATTCTAATTACATGATAATATAGGATTTTCTATATTGGATCACACCATAAGTCCATCAAGTTGTGTATCCTACTGTAGCAGTGGAATGAGGGATTAAATAAGCAACAAAACAATAATAATGCATACATCCAACCAATAAAAAACCAAAATGATTTCCCTAGCCTTGTAGGAATCAGTTTGCATCCCAAAGCACAAGATTGGGTTAGTGTTAGGAAATGTTATTAATGACCACAAAATTATGTGGGGTTCTCCGTTTGTTTTTAAATGAACACAGCCATTTCACTTGGCTGGATTAGCTCTTGCATCAGTGAATCCCTTGAGCTGACACTACTACTAGTTGCACTAAGTGGCCATTCTTCTCCTGAGAGGGTAACTGCAGAAGGATGAGGCAGTCTGTACGTTACAGTAGGTACCACAACAGAAAAGCTTTTATATCCATTTCCCTATTTCCCTGTCTGTTCTTTTTTATGATAGTTTTGATTTTCTTTCTTAATGGATCACCATCAGCAAAAATATCCTCTTTTGAGAGTAACATTTTTGTGAATTCTGCCTGGGTGTTTAACATTGCTTCGGGCTCTGCCTGATGATGATCCTGAGCCTGAGATGATGCTTTAAATTTTTCAGTTCTGAGCAGTCATATACAGAAGAACACAAACTGCTCAAAACAGACTGTTCTGGTTTTGTCCAAACACAGACTAATGTGACTTTTTCCAAAATAACTTATCTGCTGGTTCTTGGTGGATAGTGGAGCATGAAGACAAAATTTGAGACCAAGTGTTCTAGTCAAGGAGGAAAGCCAGATGTTAGAAAGAGATTTTACAACATGGCTTAGAAAAGAAAATACCCAATTTTTTCCACCTGAGAAGCACGGATATGAATTTGTTTCTGAGAAAAGAATGTTATAAAAATATTCAGGCTGGATAGAAGGTTATGTGAGCTGCTCAAAATGGAAAAAAAAAAAAAAAAGATGTTTCCAAGAGAGCAATTATCTTGCTGCCTGAGGATTCACAAAAGGTGTCACCAGGAAGGACTGTGGCAAAATGTTATGAATCCCCTTTTCTCCAAAAAAACAGCTAGAATGGTCTTCCCTATCTGTTGCTTTCACCTCCCTTCTCTGGTACTGGTCATCAAATCTGTACTTCTTTTGGCAATACACATATTTTTTGCCATTTTAAACAGTGATATATTGCATTACTACCTCAGAAATTTTATCACACTCTGTATCATGGAGAACACAGCTGCCTTCCTACCAGAGTCTTTTCAGTGAGACCATGAAAGAGAGTGCCAATCTCTTTAGAGTCTGGCTGCATTACCATACAAGTGCAAATGTCTTAGCAAATCCCAGAAGAACTAAGCATACCTTCTCAAACTGTCTGAAAATTAATGAATGGCAACAAAATGCAAAATCAAAATCTAAAATAACTCTCTCTTACATATTTTCAGTGTCTAAAGCAAAAATAAGAGAAAGCTTTTTTTCTTTTTTTTCAAATCTGAGATTCTGAGCTACCATAGCATCATCAAATTCATTCACGTTCGGTTCTCTCCTCCCACTCTGATTTTCCCTGGTTTGTTTTGGTACTTAGGGTTAGAGGAGCTAATGATGTGAGATAGCACTGGATTTTTTTTATGAAAAAGGACTCCTATTACCTTTACTCTCACTTTCTTGGCAGTGGAAGAGAAGCTTCATGTCACAGGCATGGTTTTGTAACAGGAAGATATAGAGAGTGAGAAAGATGGAGAGTGTAAGTGAGAGATGGAAGAGAAAAGCAAAGAAAGCAACTGGATTAGAGTGAATACTTCTATACTGTTTTGGCAAAATATTCTGGCTTCTGAAGTGCTCTGTAGCTTTGCTTTTATGAATGGAGAGAGAAAAATATGCTTATGAATAGTAAAAACCATATTTTTGCCAGAAAACTTAATTTCTACTTTTCCGCTTTAAAGTTGGAGACTCTGTGAACATTTTGTGAACTAGGCCTAAAACTTTATGTTTTTCAGGCTCAAAACAGAACTGCCTTTTAAGATTTATGGGTTTGGGTATCTTTTAAAGTGTAAATTACTTTTTTTGCTAATATCAAAATGACAGCCTCAGGAGCTTTCCTAAAAGATGGGACTGCAGCAAATAACGTGCAAGCTTCCCACACTGTGCTGTCAGAAGGCCTCCATGACATCTTACAACACCCTTGCTATTTCTGTCCTGATCCTCCTTCACGCAGGAGCTGACAATCCTGCTAAATCATGTGATAGGTTAGTGATGTGGGAAAATGTCAGCATGTGATTACAGTAAATCTCCAAACTCTGTTTCACTTTATGTGACCCATTCAGGATTCAAATTTAGAAGCACAGTGCAGTGAAGATGGAGGAGAGATGTGCAGATTACACATTCCTGGATCAGCCTGACACATTAACACAGGGGTTCACTCAAGGAATGCACTTTCCCCCTGGGTTTTCCACTGGGAATGGAAGGAAAGGGAAAACAAACTTCAGTTTGTAGTAAGGGCTTCAAGGAAGTCCACTGGATGAAGCAGAATTAAAAAATCCAGTCTGCCTTGAATGCCTTTTTGATCAGCATTTCCCATTTGAAGGTCAACTCCAAAAGCTGCTTCTGATTGTACTGGGGGTTGCCAAGATCATCTCTTCCCCAAAGGAATTTCCACCTTGGAAGTCCTCTGATTTCCTGATTTCATCTCAATTTTTTATAAGTGGTGTATATAAGCAAATTAAACAAATATCATTCAAGGTCCCTACTGGATTTCACTGAATTTTCTTTGTTAAAAGAAGATTTGCTTAGAAAACCTTTTAATTAAATCATTAGTATATGAGTTATGGATATATACTTAGTTAACAGTGAAAGCTACCTATGTTGCTGGGAAGATTGTGAGGTATTATATATTTGAATTTCCAGGTATATTACTTTCAGTAAAACTGTCTCAAGCCTCTTCCCCCTCCTAGGTATTTCAAGTTGTAGAACCCAGAAATCTGGAAGTATGTGGAGTGGGTTACTCTGTATGTTGTTAGTGTAAATCCTGAAATCAGTAATTTCCATTTAGTATAATATACTGTTGAGAGATTAGGAAATATGGGGAAAAAAAATCTGTGCATAACTTTTTCTTTGTCCTCTCTGGTTACCAGGACCAGGACCCAAGGGAATGGCATGAAGCTGTGTCAGGGAAATTTAATTTGGATATTAGGCAAAGGTTTTTCACCTGGAGAGTGGTTGGGCACCGGAACAGGCTCCCCAGGGGACTGATGATGGCACCAAGCCTGCCAGAGTTGAAGGAGCGTTTGGAAAATGTTCTCAGCCACATGATGGTATTCTTGGGGCTGTCCTGTGCAGGGCAAGGAGTTGGACTCAGTGATCTTTGTAGGTCCCTTCCAGCCTACGATATTCTATGATTCTGTGTGATTCTATGAAGGCAGACATGGTCAAAAGTAAAGCTGGTGTCATGTAGCAATGACTAAAGACAACAAGTAAGGTTTTGAGCCAACGCAGGAGTAGCAAGGTAAGCAGCCCAGGAGCCTTGAGAGGATGGGGAGGCAAGACGGAAACAGCCAGAGTGTAGGAATTAAAGGACCATGTAGGTGGTGGTGAGTACACCAGTCACTCAGTAACACCTCAGAAGAGAGGAAAAGGCTTCCCAGTGGAATACAGGTGAAAGAAACCCTTCCTTACCTCACCCATGCTAAGTTGTATTTGTGTTTGTGCTCCTATGGCCTTTGGAGAATAAGAGGCATATCACATAGCATGCTACCTTCCCTCCCAGTTTATATATATTGCAAATATTTTTCTAATTCAGTTTCAGGTCTGTTCAGGAAGTGAATAGTGTGTTTTGTTTTTAAACCTAGAAGCTACATGCTATAAAACATAAAATAAAATACAGCACCACAGGGAGCCCAGCTGCCATATAGAAAGTTGATCTCTCTAAAACCCTCTGGCCTGAAAGAAAAAAATGAGCTTAGACATTTTTATAGGATTTCTCCAACTAAAGCCCACCTTCAAATCCCACTTAAGTTAGTATTTTTACACGTGTCAAATTTTCATTATGTAATAAACAAGAATATGTGTACAAATATGAAGAAACTTAAATCAGATGGCTGGTAGACTTTAGGGAACTGTGATTTTTCGATTCCCTGCTGATATCTTTCCGGAGTGTCACATCCAGCTGCAGATTTTGGCAACCTGTAGCCATTTCACCATCCTCAAATAGCTATTTGTATTTCACAAAAATGCCTTTTATTATGCAAAAATAGACACTCTATATATTTTAGAATTGGGTAGCTCTAAAAGACCGATACCATTTCTAAATATCACTGGATTTCACTGTAAGCTGTTATTTTTCTGTAGTATTGTAGAAGAAACTTACCCTTACTTAACTTCTCACTTACAGTAATACCAAATGAACCAATATTCTAATTATACTCATACCTTTTCACATACTCTTACTGGAAATGGTCCCAACTTCTGGGAGTCTGGATGTGTGGTACCGCACCAGCCACAGAGGATGAAGAACATACAAACGGCCAAGTGATGCATGAAAATAATAGACAGCTACTTGTCTGCAAAGATAAACAGAGAACCAGCAGCTGGAGCTGTTTAACTGGGGGAAGAGGGCAGGGAGGACTAAAGAAATGAGAGTCAGAAGAGGGCTTTGGGGAGCAGTCTGGTGCAGAAAGGACTCACCTCATCCTCCAGCCAAGGAAGCCTGTTCTGCATTGGTAGGGTACCAAAAAAGGTAAAGGATTGACAAGACCAGGCTTAAAATATCTCAGGCATCAATCACTCTTATTATTAATATAGTTCAGTGGATAATGTCTTGCCCAACAGATATAAAAGCAGCAAATATCACAAGTCTAAAAATCACCCAGGCAGTACCTATAATACAGAAACAGAGAAATTAAGCTGCTATCAGATTGTCTCACTACAAAGGCCATTGTGGTAGACTCCTTTTCTGAAATAGGGAATCTCAGCACATTTTTGAGAACTTGGTACAAATCATGGGGAAGTTCAACAGCACTGAAGTAATTCTGTGGATCACAGTATCTTCCACTAGACTTCATATTCAGTGACTGCTGCTGTGGAATATGTGTGTTCTGCAGATAAACGCAGATCTGTGTCAGAATTGTTCTCTGCAAAGACTGTCTGGAAATATGGGAAGATAATTTTGCCTCTTTCCTTTGAAATGGAGACCAAAAACTTCACTTACACAGTTGCCCTGCAGTCACAGAAACTTGGTGCTTTTTCACAGTTCCGATCAGGTCTTGTCCTCTTGGAAATTTTAGAGATAGTAAGAATTCAAAATTATTTTTTTCCTGAATTCTATCTTCAAAAAGCACTTTCCTTCTCTGAGGGTGCCTGTTTACAATAGGTTGACAGGAACACAAAGCAGCAGCAGCAATGATTCATGTCAAGTTTACGGCAAAAGAGTAAAACTTTCCTTGCAGCATTTTTTCCCCTGTCTAAAACCATCAATGTGCTGCCAAAATTATCCTGGTACCCAGTGTACGAGATCTTGGTGAGCAGACTGTGATGAGGCAAAATAGTCAGAGAACTGGCTAAAAATGGAAATGTTCTAGAAGTCCTTGATCACCTCATCAAGACCCTGGGTAAAGTATAGCTGATGGAGCTGCCTTAACAGCGTTGTCAAAATATGTCTGACAAAAATCTTCCTCTAAAGAATATTAACAAAACTAAGCAGCCATTGGTAAATCAACTACTCTGTCATAGAATAGAAATCAAAAGACAGAAAATAAAGGAAAAATAATGTAAGAAATTTCAGCATCACAGATAGTTAATGTTTAGGTATCTCAAGTTCCCTGACTGGGCAAATGACGCTGACAGTTTTTGCAGCACTTTAAAAAAAAGAAGTGAATTTAGTATAATCAAAAGGAAGATAACAGTTTATCACTTCAGATAAATGTCTGTAATTTAGATAAACATGCACAAAATTTTTAATTCATGTTTACATGTAGGGTAAGACAGACCACAGTTGCTAACCTGTGCCTGCAGCAATAACTAAGACATTTCATTTGCATGTAGAGATTTAATTTAGGTTCTATAAACAAAACTGTAGATTAGAAAGACTGAAAAACACACTGCTTTATCTGCTGAATGTCCTCAGGGCCAGAAAGAGAGATGATTTACACAAATCATCTGCAAAGAATCTTATTTTCCTGGAACAAAGTAGTGCTATGCACCATTTTACAATACTTAATGAAATCTCTAAGCTCTTGTTGCAAGTCCTTCTCACATAAGGAGAAGGACCTTGTAGTCTTGTAGTTCTTGCAGGGTTTTATCCTCTTTGCAGCCAAATGCAGTGTGTTGTGAAGGTGCTCAGTACCAGGCAGGAGGAAGCTGCTTCACTTCTAATAATGATATTTTCTTCAGGACTATGATACCATAAATTTTTCCAGCAAGAAAATCTAGCAGCCACTCAGGGACAAACTATAGGACAATTGCAAGGGCCTCACCAGCTTTGAGGCAGTGAGAGTCCTTCACAAAACCAACTGTTCAGGAGCAAATCCCATCACCTCTCCACCTCCCCCTCATCACTGCCTTACACACACAAGCAGCAATCAATCGGCCCCCAGCTGGCAGACACACTATTTTTTCTATTTAACAACCTCCAGGGTGGTCTCTTTCACTAATCCCCCAGGCTGTACAACTGAGCTAGATCTGGAGTAGCTTCTGCAGTCAGCTGTTGGGAGGTACATAAAATGTAGCAGCATTGCTTGTTGGCAACAGTGCATTCCTGTATTTTCCCCATAGCTCCCTCTCAAGCATACCTTTACACTTTTCTTGCATATTGTGCTTTTGTAGCTTAATCTTTCTGAGATTAGAATGAGATTTAAAAGATGGATCAGAGCAATGAAAATAACATTTAACTGTAACACTCTTTTAACTCTGAAAATTTCTGGTACAAATCAGAGTTGAAAACGGAGACAAAATACAACAGCTTTTAAATCAACCAATTTGAAATATGGGAGTAACCGTACAAAAAGTGAGCCCATGAATTCTCCAAGCCAAGCCTTCTTTGCAGTGCCAAGCGAGCTCTCTCAGGCACTCTGCACCTTTCCCCCTGGGAGCTGCAAGGCTGGACTCAGCTCAGTGCCCACGGAGGGGTCCCCTCTGGCAGTAATGTGGAGCGTACCTTCCTCCCCCGGCCCAAGGGCTCTCTTTATTGGACTTGAGCAAACGCACAAAACTGACCTTTAAATCCCGGATATACTCACCAGGCCAGCTTCTCAGTGAGCAACTTCAGTGTTACCTGACATTAGCATCCAGCAGGTTCAGTGGTAGCTCGGAGACACATTGTCCCCAAGCAGAACTCCCAGGGATCCTCCACCATCAGATCTGAATATCATGGGCTACATTCTCAGATAGCCAAGCTAATACCACTCTGTTGCTTTATAGTATTTTATACATGCTGTGGTGCTGGCCCATTTTTTCAGCTTTATTCCCGAATCACTTGTGTAAGCAGTGTCAGAATTTGGTCCTAGGAACAAATAATATCTTTTGAAAATAGATTCCTGGAAGATGAGGTAGAAATGTTTGATGCTGGTGAACCTTAAAAAAGGATTTAAGTTAGCTAAGCTGATTGGAAGGAAAACCAGCTAAAATCCTGATAGTAACATCAATGCGTAAAACAGAGCACTCCTAAAATAAAATTAAAATAGGTCAGAAGTTTTTGCTTTAATACTTTCATTCATTCTGTCTGCTGGAATAGGTTTTGTGGAATCACTCATCATTTTAATGCCCTTAATTCATCCTGTTTAAGAACCAAATATTACATAAATTATTATCAAAGTTTTCTTGTAGCATTTATTTTATTTTTAACAACTAAGGAATTATTACCAAATATATACACCACACACATTAAAAAGTGCAGAGACCACTAAACATTTAGATTAATACTAATGAGATAATCCACCTGCCCATTTCACTGCACAACAGCTGCACAGATTTAAAAGGGTTCAATTAAACTTTATTCAGTTCATAGATAATTGATCCAATGTGGAGAATGATGTCACTGGTAGGTTAAAAAATACGTTTTACCTTTTAAAATAAAATTGCTCCATTAGAAAATCTGGAAATATAAACCTGACACATAAATCATTCTGGTAACTTTGTTTTATAGAGCAACACGAAGAAGGAAAATTAAGCAAAATCACAGCAGATGCAAAATGCAGATGCCCATTATTTCATCTCCTCTCAAAAAGAGGAAATAGAAATCTAAATGAGACATTGCTGTTGCTCCCCTTGCATATGGGAAGTACAGTTGCTCTTTGTTATTTCACTGTATTTGTTTTTATTTTTTTCTGACAGCTTCCATTTTCTTAAAGATTTTGCCTTCCTACTCTCTACAGCAATGAAATACCACCATTTCCCTATTTTAATTACTAATTTTAGATGGCACCAAAGTTGTGTAAAATGCTTTTTTAATAAATAGAAAGGAATTAATCTTTAAAGATCTATCCTGCCCGCCATATGCCTGGGGCACTCTAATGTTGCTGTGGGAGCCTTTGGTGGACCAGGAGAACATATTCAGGACTCCACTCCAGGCTGCTAAAGATGAAAGCACAGCTTCTTGCCAATTTTGTATCTCTCTGTATTTATGGTAGTGCACTGCAAAATACATAATTTCTTGATACAACATAGCATTATTTTTTTCACTGCTAGTGGCAGTCAGTAATCTGCCATTCCATCCACTTCATGTCAAGATATTACAAATATTAATAGAGAGAAAGGGCAAAATATAATAATCATCTATCCACTGAGACATTACTGTAGTTTTCATCCTTATAATATTTCAGTAGCTATGCCGAGTTGGCATTGACTTTAATCTGAGACTGTCAAAGAGGTTTCAGAGAGACACTGAGGAAAAGGTAATTTAACCTGCTTGTGCCACCAATAGCAGGTTTCTCCATCACAAAAGAAACTTTAAACAACTTCTCACTCACCAGTATATTGCATGGTCACCAATGTGAAGGAACTACCTTCTCCCTGCTTAGACCAGGGCCCTAAATGCTTCTGAGCATGTGAGAGCTATCCCAGAGATGCAGCTGTTGGATACACTTTGAGCACCTGAGCCAGATACCCACAGTCCTCACTCCTGCCAGAGGTAGGATGATCTGTAGTGCTACTGATGCACCCTAAAGTGGTGGGGACTTTGGATCCAATTCTTTGAGTCACTTGATCAATATATTTCAGACAATAATGGTTGGAGACAAATTTTATCAAGCTGGATTAACCATTCAGTCATGATATTCTTTAATAGCTAGGGCATGATATATTACAGTAAGGATGTATCTCCTTACATTGTTCATGTAAAACTTGCTATTGTTCTGACTCCAAACAAGAAAAACAGCACTTGAAAAAGAACTCCTAAAAGAGTGTATTTCCTTTACCTGTATATAGCTGTGCACATTAGATGAGTTTCTGGTCAGTGATATAGAGCAAGCAGAGCATGCCAACACCATGTGCAGAGGCGAACACAACTAGAGAGAAAATCACACTCCAGAGGGTTTAACTAGACTTTACTGAGATTCCTTTTCTCACCTATGATTTTGGATTGTTGCTTCTTGAAATTTAGTGTAATCAAAGTTACTATGGACATATTTTAGACAGACAGATATACACGCTTATTAATATACATACACATACTACAGTTCATTGTTCTTGACTGTGAGGGCATATGACTATTGACACTGTCAATTTTTGTTTCATTACTTATCACTGCTTACTCCGAGTGCTAATAGTATATTTCCACAGAGTTTGTGTGTGCTGCAATGTAAATTCTGACATTGCTAGTGTCAGTCACTAATCTAACTCATTCAGTTCATGTCAAGATGATACATCAAAATGCTCAACAACTGTCACTCCTGCTTTAAATAGATCTACATTTTTCTCAGCTTTACAATTAAACACACTTACACACATGTTTCTTCAGTTCTACATCAAGTTCCGCTTTAACAATATGACCATGAAGTAAACCAAAATATTTTTCAAAGAAATTACTAGATGGGATGGGGGTTTTGCTGGTTTGGTTTGATTTTTACAAAACCCTTTTGAAAACTAAAAGCAAACTGAGAAAATCCAGACATTTTAAAGTTCTTTTTAGGTCCACATTTTTCTCCCCCAAACATAAAAAGCACATTTTTTGTCACCAAATTGTCACTTCTGTGTGCTTACTAGCACTGATTTGTAGCGTGTCCAAATTGATGTTTAAAAACCATCTGTTTAAAAATATTTACTTTATCAAGGTTTAACTAGAGTGTTTAAATTAACTAACATCACTTTGGTTTTGAACATAATTTTAAAGGATAACCTAAACTTGGTACCATCTAATCCTCTCCCTTTCCTGGAATTATTGCCCTGCCTCTCTGTTTCTGTGTTTTAGTTATTAAGTTTATGTTATTGCCTACAGAATGCCCAAACTATGCTTATTCTTTCTTATGCTTCCCAAACATTACTGTATTTTAGTTATGGAGCTCCTGATATACCATATTCTTCCTTGACCTAAGTTTAGCGTTCCCTTTGTGGAATGATAACATTCCTTGTGTGCTTTAACATAAACTTGCTTCTTTCTCTTGCCCTGGTCTGGCCAGTGCTGGTACATGGAGGAATGTGGTGCTGTTTGGGCAGTTGGGCACATCCTTGTTTTAGCCTTCCAAGCTGAGCCCTCCTCTGACAGACAGCCAGGGCCAGGGAACAAGTTTGTAAAACACCCCAAGGACAGCACCTCTGCCCCTCTGCCTGTCTGCATCAGCCTGGGTGTAAACTGCTCTGTGTTTGGATCAACAAGGAACAAGAACTGGCACAGGTGCTGCTGAGCTTTCCTTTGTCCTTGACAGGTGCTAGGGGAAATCCTTCAGAGGACACTGACAAGAACAGGTTAAGTACCGAACCTATGAAAGTGAAATAGCATCGTCACATACGTATAACATTTCTGGCGAGCCTGAGTTCCCAGCCAAACTATCTGCACTAACATATTCCTCAAGAAAGTGTACTTAGGTTTCTTTTCCTTTGCAGTTCTAAAAGACAAGTTTCAGTAATACAGAAAGCCCAGAAAAAGACGTATTTTTTGAAAAAAAATATTCAATTTTTGCACATGATAAAATAGTTTTCTCTTTTTAATTTTTCTCACTCACATTCAACTGTGGTTCAGTCCTTAGCAAGACTAGAACCTTTAATGTTTTAAAGAAATGAGATTTTGAAACAGAGAAGCAATAAATAGTAGAAAATTTAATGCAGCAGTTGTACAATATAAATAGTATCTCTCACTTTTAACAACAAATGAAGTTGCATTGATCTGGACACAAACAGACCTGAGCATAGGAAAATCTGTAGTGCCAATGAAATGGTTTTGGTTGAATCTATTCCAATTATTTCATTGATTATGTGCATTTTTTTCTCCACTGTAAGAACTTACATATGTACAAGAACTTCAAAGAAATACATCCAGTGCCTAGCAGGATTTTCAAAATAATCTAACCTTTTAAAATCCTATTGGGAGCCCATCTACATTTTTAAATGCCTAAACATCCTTTAAAACCCGGCCATCTGCAACCATAATTTTGTCCTCATATAAGAATGTGCAATGTAGTTTTTGAATCTTCTGCCAATTTTTGTGGCTGTCTGATGCTACATTTTACGCCTAATTAAATAAACATGAGGGGAAAGGGAACTTCAGTTTTGTTTTCATACTGATTTATAGAACAATGCATTAAAGCATGAAAGTTATCTGTGTGAAGTAAGAAGAAAAAAACCAGTAACACACTGATCTATATTTTTTGCTTATTTTGCATAATTGAAAAGACATAATGATAAGAAGGAGCAATGGTGATTTAGTCCATTGATCTAAGAAGTAAGTGTCTGTTTACCATGGACTAGGCTACACCACAGATGAACTTCCAGGAAAGCAGTAATGCTCTTCTAGGTAGCATAAGAAAGCCTAAATAAGTTTGTTTATATTAATGAAATTACTTAAATCCACTGAATCACTAAAAAAAGCCTGTTTTTACGCAGTGCAACTGAGAACAGGATTTAACCCATAAACTAAATTAATTTTTATGGATGAGCATACACAAAACACAGATTATAATGGAAAATTTTGAAGAAGTCGTATTTCCCATGGCAAACTTAACCCCTCTAGATTGCAGGGATGTAGATTATGTGAATGATTAAAATGTAACAGTAGTAGAAAATACTACCTATGCACTTGGAGGTCAAATTTTAATTCCTGTGGGAACTATAACTTTGAAATTTCTGACGCATGTATTTAAATTTTCAGACATAATGTTGATT
This sequence comes from Oriolus oriolus, assembly GCA_013400235.1. Lineage (NCBI taxonomy): Eukaryota > Metazoa > Chordata > Aves > Passeriformes > Corvidae > Oriolus > Oriolus oriolus. Next base: position 109,543 of record VXBT01000645.1, read on the forward strand.
TTCATGTTGAATATAATTTAGCTTTTGGAATCACACATACCATTCCCATACTACTCAGTTCATCTCTCAATAAAGTATGCTTTTGAAGTAAGAGTGTTTAATATGACAGCTCTGGCATACCTCTGATTAATTGAGCTTCTTTCTAGGAGTTATACACACCACTTGATGCCTAAAAGTCTGACCCGCTTTGAGTTAGGACTTGATCATCACTACTCACCCCTCTCATGAGCAAACAAGCCTAATGACAGTGTTATGGATTCGGGAAAGGTTTCAGATGCAAACATGGTAGGCTGCACAGCTAAGACATGCATATATCCTTTATTTAAGATGACAAAAAACTTAAACATATCTTTCAGTACTGTCTCATGCAAGCAGAATACATCACTAGCCTGGACACCAAGTTATTTAAAGCTATTATTTAGTACTGTAATAAGTAGCAATTTAAATACAAGGTAAAATCATTACATTGTCTTGTTTACTACTGATGTTAATGTCAAGCTGACGTGTAATGCTCCAAAAAAAGGCAGCCTATGATTTGTTATCATTAAACTGTCAGTTCTGTCGTGTTAGGCATAGATTCATACTATACTTCTTTCAGCATATCCCTTTATTTTCTATCAGTCAAAAACCGAACTGTTTTAATTGTGTCTCTGCTATTTTTCTATTAACTGTTTCGTGCATTTTTTCTCTGGCCTTTTAATTGCAGTTTAATAGTGGTCATTAACACATTAAGGGGTGTTAGAAGAACATTTGAAGTCCTCTTGACTTCTACCAAAGTTGACACTTCAATGCTAGAGTAATTTCAGCTATTCATTTATTTAATAGTGACCTATGCAAATGTGGAACCATGTCATTTTACAAATTGACTGTAATAATTAACTAGAAAGGCAGAGTAAAATGAAACAGGTTATAATTAGAATAAAACTGCTACAGTATTACGTCAGCTAGAATAAAATAATCTCAAATGATTAAATTGGTTTCAATTATTAAGAATCAGTTTAATGTACCCACTGTTCTGATTTTTTACATTTCTCTTTTTTGTGTGCATTAGATGTCACCTCATACAATTTATGCATTTTATTCATCTTGGTAAAACAGGCATTACAAAAGTTTAATTAAGTAGTAAAAGACTTCATATTATTCATTTGAATTCTAAATTAATTGCAGAAAGAAATGATAGTGCATGGTACATACCATTCACACACATTTTGATTAGATGCATCTATTGTTAGCTAATATTTCTCTATCCCAGTGTATAGATAGAAGTACTGATATAGAGGAATATGTAGGTGTACACCGAGAAATAATGGTTCTGGCTCCCACAGTATGTTTTTAACTCACATGAACAATATAATTTTCAACTATACTACCTAGATCTTTATCTTCAGGGCACTCATGTCACTGTTCATAATAAATATGGAATTTTAAAATTACATTTTCCTTAAAAATTTCACCTTGCTTATTCAGTTTATTTTGCAGATTGTGCATGTGCAGACAAATACTTAGATGCTTGTAGGTGAACACAAGCCTACATAAGATAGACATGTTTGATAATAGCCAGCATATAAAAAGTTATGTGTTGAAGATGACAAGAAAACATCATTTTGATCTCAATTTTAAACATAGTGGTTTATTGGCAAATCTGTTTTCTTTGGCTCTACTTGCCACTTGTTAACTCAGCTTTGAGCTTGCTGCAAAATAATGCTATACATTATATGGGCAGTAGGGTGGACAGCTTCTGATTTAAAGCCACTGTGTTTGAGCTTCTTTCTGCATGTACAGTTTAAAATTATTGTTAAATAAAATTAGACATTTTTTACTGGAACAAATTTTATTGTATTGCTTGGTTGACTGGTCAAGCACCTTCAAGGATTATGCCTCACTGTTCTGCAGTGAGGCTACAATCTCTGATGCTTAGGTTTGTAACTGTATATCAGACTGTAGCATCATTGACAAAAAAGTTACTATTTTAAGATATATTTCCCATTGCTCCTCTGATGTGTTTGGTTCCAGCAGGGGCAGTTAAACCAGTGACTGAGTGTTTGCATGCTGTGTTCATGATGGCTTTGACAGGACTTTTACAATCTCCTGTACGCAGTGATAAGCAGTATTATGGTAAACGTGAGCTATCTCAGGAGCCTATGCAAGTGTCTCCATGTGTGCAAAAAAGTTGGTGATTTGAGATGTTATCATCAGCAGAAATGAATTTGGAAGAAAGAAACCTTACTGGTAAGTTTGATGACAGTTTCAGCATAACAAGCTTAAGGGAACGAGATGCTGTTGGCAGCATACACTTCCCACAGATTTGGTTACGAAATTGAATGTGCTCCATGGCATCTCTGGATCAGTGGCAATCCTGAGGCTCCAGACAGTTAGCTTCTTCTCCAGCTTGTCAGGAAATGGTTTTGGGAACCCATTAACCTTTGACCACAGGCCACCAGACAAGCTGTTTAAAATCCCAGAGCCTTTACCTTCCATATCTTTCATGAAGCAAGATGCTGACTGCTGATGCAGTCAGTATTCCAGGTTGTGAAGGAGCTCTCTGACCTGCCTGTCACACCCTTACCTTTCTTAGGGGTCCTATGAATTTGCTAAGATGACTTCAACACCTTCCAAATGGAATTAGACTTCTTTTTATTGTATTGTAATTAATGTTATGCAGTTAAAATAATTTATTTATTATTAATTACATTTTCCAAATGTAATTAAATTTCTTTGCATGGAACAAAGACAATCAGTAGATTACAGTTAACTGTATTCATTCCTCAAAATATAATTAATACAGCAGATTATGGTAGCTCAGTACAAATAACCCATTCCTGAATGTCTTACACCTGTTAAATATGGATAATTTACACAAATAGTTACTTTATCCTAGAACAATTGCTTTGCAAACCTTTGCGATGCATTTGCTGGAGATCTCCTTTTTGAGCACTCCCTATCACATTTCAGCAAATGTCAAACAGCCCAAAGATGGCACATGTAAGAATTTGAAAAATGTATCTCAACTTCTCAAAGAAATACAGGCAAGGAAATATTGGAATGTGCAAACTATACAATAATGTACATAGAACTTTACAAGAAAATGGTCTAAAGAAGACTTGGCACACTTTGTATAAAAGATCGAGGAAGATATGGCTATTGTGTGACTGATGTGCAGCAGGAATGTCCAGTGGCTGTAGCAGGAAGTTGAGAGGCAGAGTGACTGAGTAACATTGCTGGTAAGCCTCTGCAAAACCATAAGATTTCTTTTAGTCTCCAGTCTACAAAGTACATGCAATCTACATCTCACCCCAAAAAAACCCACAAAGCATGAAATAATGTCAGTGTTTGGTATGTGGTCTAAACTTGTTTAAGATCTAGAAGTCCTCTCCTGGGGCTTAGTGTCAGTGGAGAATGAAAGCAGCTACTCTGAACCATAACAGCTAGCTCAGCTCTTAGGCAGCTATGGGACTATATAAGTTAACAATGGGATTTAGTTTAGATAACCTAGCTTTCTCTAAATGACTTAGTTTTAGCTTGGTTCTATTACCAACATTCAACCATAGCATGGAGTAAAAAAGACTACCTATCCTGTTCACTATCCTGAAACTTACCCAGTTCCTTATTTATCACTTCCATGGCAGTAAAAAGATGAATATAAAATTAACCACTCATGTTGGCCCAGCAGATATGTCCCAAAAAGTCTATAAGATGTTGGCTGAATAAGACCAATGTATGTTGAAAGGAAAAAATCAAAACAAACTTCTGTGACCAGTTCCTTACTTTTCTTTCTCTAATTATTTTAAGGGCAAGAAAGTGACAGAAAAATGTAGGCTATGAGATCCCCTGTTCAGGGGAAGAGTAACAAGAAAACCAGGATCCCATAAAACAATAATACTGCTGCAGCTCACCCTTCAGTGCCGGTAATCTTCAGTTTACTGCACATCAGCCCTCAGCTTTCACCCCCCACAGAATGCCAGCATCAGTTATGTCACCCACCCTCAAAGCTTTCCTGTTCTTCCCTCTAGTAGAGTGACCTGTAGTAACCATCCTAAAGTTGTCAAGTAACCGTCCCGTTAAACAAAATCAAAGTCTCTATTCACAAAAGTCTTTATTTTATATAGCTGCATCAACAGGAACAAACACCAACTTATCAAAACAGGGAACAAGAAAGAAAACTATATAGAAATATTCTTTATCCCACAACAACTCAAACAACTCTTTCCATGCTAGTTGCAGCACTGGACTGTGAGAAGTTAATTGATCTTTCTTTGCTTTGTCAATTTTTTCAGAATAACTAGGGAGATCTTCCACCTTTACCTGTCTAGCAACCATCATTTTGAATTCTTTCAGCAAGCTAGCTTTGATGATCCATCATGCTCACATGTATTTTCACAATTTTTCCTACTCTTTTATGGCCAGTAATAAGGCTAAAACCCCCTGAAACTCTTTCCCTTTTTCAAAAACCCTATTATACATATCTTTAATAGTTACAGTGTCTTCCCTATAATATGTCTAGGAGTGGAGTCACCAAGTTCAGCAGTACCACTTGCTGGACTAAGTGGTAGACTGCCGGAGTAGTGGAGAGATCCCAGCTGGGCTGTAAGCTGAGGTTTCCACAGGTGGTAGTAAAGAACACGGAGTGTGAGACAGGATCACCTTCCTTTTTTTCCATTCTGCTTGATCTTTTAGTCACTGATAGCTGTGTACCTGCAAAGAGCAATTTGTTATTGAATGAAAAGGTTCTTACAAACCTGACTTGGACTGAAGTAGGAGAGCTGTACAAGCAGAGGTGGTACGCTTAGATTTATAACACAGTCATGGCACAACAGGAGTCCATGGCATTTATGTGGAAGAGTTGGGTTTTCTCTTGGAAAACATTACTCTCATTGTGGGTTTTTTTCTTCTGTAAGAACTTACTGTTACATAAAGCAATTTGTGTCTTCAGAAACAGCAGTGACATCAGTGACGGGTGACACCATAGATTATCAATCTAGTAAAAATTTGATTGATTAAGTGAAAAAAGTTGTTTGTAGCTACAGGACTGATTGTGGCTACTAGCTTTTTCCTTTTGTAATTCCCATTTCTCAACTTCGTATGAGATTGACACTAAGCTTTGTCACTGACAGCTTGCCTATTTCAGTGAGATTCACACAAAGAAAAGTGTGAAAAAATGAAATGAGAAGGTTCTGTTTGTAGATTGTTGTAAGGCAGGAAAATAATATATGTGTTGAATGTGACTAGGCAGAACTTGAGAAACAAGAATCCCATTACTTCTTTCCTTTTTGCTAAAGGCATATTTGACTTTGCTGTCAATAGCACTTGCAACAGTGAAACAGAAAGAAAGTGTGTACCCATCTTGCTAAACTTTGACTGCTGGCTCAATATATCAGTGCACATTTGGATATGAATGCATTTTTCTGGCAATGAGTATAGAGCAGAACTGATTATCACAGTGGAGATAGGTACAGTCAACATTTAAACTTTCCTCCAAATTTTACAGCTATTTTTGTCACAGATAAAATGCCAGCTATGGATGTGAACATTCAAGATTCAGTCTGATATCCAGTATGACTCCAGATGTACTCACCTCTCTTTATGATTTACTTCTGTATTGCTATCTTCAAGTCTCCTTGATTCTTTTTTTTTTTGATTTGCACATAGTATTAGTCTGCCATTTAACTTTAATTTTTTAAGCTAACTAGAAAGAAGGGGCTGAACAAATATCGGAAACATTTTCTTTGAGTATCCATTTGAATTAAACAGCCAGGTAACATTTGACCATGTTTGTGACCCTTTCATGTTTGCTTTTCATGAATTTTCAAGTGTTTGATCTCTGTTAGGGAATGGATTAGCAAAAAGCAGATTTGTAATTCAAATGCTGGAAACTACGCCAGCACCAATTTAAAATTCTATATTCAGATATTATATTTTAAATTTGAAATTCACATTGATTTGATTAATGAAGTGAGTCGCAGCCAGCTCATGTGTCTCCATACACCTGCTATTTCACCTGGGGAGGAAAGTGATAAGGTCTTTTCAACAATCTTTATACCTAAATTTAGTCCTATTTTATCAATTCTGCTTGTGTCCTGGTGTGATTTAGTGCAGCCTCTGGGCTGTTCTAACTTCTATCAATTGTGAAAATCACCACCAACACTGCTACCATGTAGGGGTGGTGAGCGGATCAAATTGGCCAGGCTGGCATCTGGGAAAAACAACTGAAGTCAGTGAAGATGTCTGACTCAATTATTTGTGATTTTGGTACAGAGTGTACCAGCAATATGTTTATTGATTCTAATAATTCTTACCTACTTTTAAAGGGCACAGCTTCACTAGTAGTTTAGGAACATTAAAAGGTGACGTTTTAAGACTAAATTATTAATTGCAAATTATTTGCTGAGTTCTGATATCACAGATAAAACTGGCTGTTCCTTTCCTCTCTGTTGTCTTGCAAGGACAAGTGCCAACTGTGTGCTGTCACTTGACAGAACATGAAGATGCACCAAAAACACATTCCCAGTGAAATACAAACACTGCAGCTGTATTTGCTGTGTTCTGTATACATGACTGTCTAAGCAGTAAAGCATGCAATACGGTGGAACCTAAAAACGTTTCTGAAGCTGAGAAGTCTCATAGGAAATTTTTAACTTCTGTTTTTTAGGATGTGCTTTTGATGCATCTTCTCTTACCACCCATTCTGCCCCTGGGGCAATCAGTTAACCAAAATCCTTGGGGAAAATGGTCTTTCTTACTATGCACAATAACTCCACATTAAAACTTCAAAGCTGTTTGACATACACTAAGAGAAGTTCTAATTTATTCTGTTTGCTTTCGATAACGGCAGAACTCCTTGATCTCTACATTCTTGTGCCAAATTCACAGCCAGTCCTCTATTTCTTTCTCTATTTTTTTCCCTTTCCCAGTGGTTGCATTTGCTAAAGGACCAACATATTAAGGAGCATATTATCTATGGACAGTGGAGGATGTCAGAAGAAACTGACGTCCATTAAAAGGGCTGTTTTCTGCCCTCTATGCACTCTTTATCGTTCATACAAATTGATTTTCCTAGGTCAGACTTTGTGCCCTTTTTTTCTGTTAAAACAAACAAACAAACAAACAGATGAGAAACTGTGATATCCCTGCATCATTAATTGATATAATGCTGAGATCAGCATGTCAAGGACACAGACAGAGAAAACAGAGGCAAATAGATGGTAAGTGAAAATGTAAGGGCCATATGTAAATATTTCAGAGCTACCAGGAGCAGAAAACATAACCTGAGCTACAAACACATTTCTGCTCCATCAGCGAGCCGGGAACTAATTCTTTGGCATATGCCATTCTTTCCACCTGAGTTTCAGTCCAGTGATATGTGCAAAGGATAGGTTAAGACTTTTTTTTTTTAAATGCCATGGACATGAATGTGTTAATATGGAAGATTTTTTTTCAGCAGAGTTCCATAAACTACTTGTGTTTGTTTATTACCGTGAAACCATTCCCCAGACTCAGGCATTTACAGGATTTTTGGCTCAAACAGGTTGAATTGATCCAGGATTTTCCTATTAAAAGCCTAGATAAGCTGGAATCAGCAAATACTGTCCATCATCTTAACACATGGACACAAAGGGAGAAGTTTTAACAAGCACTGGCTGAAGTGGGAAAAGCTAAATATAATAGATTATCCAGCTGAAAAAACAGACTGGGAATTTACTTTAGAAACCTCAACTTACAGAGTTTTGCCTAATAAACCACATACATGTACTGTACAAAATCTCACTTGATTTCAAAGAATCATCACAGAGACCTATTTTACTCCTATTGTTGATAAAAAATTTGGTCCTGTCCTAAAAGGGTACATACACTAGTTAGGAACACTGCTTCTTCTGTTTTTCTGGACTTTTTTATTTTCAAAGGCTTCAGCAGCAGAGTAGGTGAGCTGTTTGGGACAAAATCTGTGCAAACTTGAAAGTGAACCAAACCCCAGAAGGGTCCTCCTTGAAGAGTGGAAGGATGTAGTAAATATTTTTTCAACTTATTTCTTGTTTTCACACACCTTCAAAATTGCAGGTTGTATTTGGCACTGGAAGTTGGAGCATGGAAAACAATGGAAAAGTTTGTTCCCAGAGAATTTCCAGCCCAGCTCGCAGGCTTAGAGTTTGAACATGTGTCAGGCTGCAAGCAACTTATCTGACCCAAATCAGCCCTTCCCTTATTTGTCCTTCAGAAACTCAGCATCAAAGTAATCTTTACTTTCCCATACAATGGCAACTTCCAGAATACTTCTGAATGCATAGGATTGTCATGCTGAGAGATGATTCCTAGAAAGATGACACATGAGGGGTTATATCATTTTGCCATTCAATCCACATTTCTGCTCTGCCCCTGACAGTGACACAGGTCTGTCTCTCTATAAAACATACATATGTATTGAAAAAACACGCACTTTCAGAATCAGGCATATTGTTAGAAATGAATTATTACCAGCAATACCTATCTTCCATATTCTAGTTATATATATATATATATGTATGTGTGCATACATCTATATGTGTGCATATATATATATGTGTATATTATAAATGTGTATTTATATATACTTATAAATACCATATTCCTGCA
>VXBT01000645.1:123146-155646 GCA_013400235.1 Oriolus oriolus
AAGTATCAGAATCTAATTTCTTTTTCCTCAGCATCATTCAGTAGATATTCTCTTATATATCTCAGCTATAAGCTTCTATTCACCACCTACCACAAACTTCACACACTCACTGAATTGTGCTCTCTAGGATTCTATTTTCTTCTTCTCCAGCAGGGTTTTTTCCTGTTACATTCCTACCCTCTCTTGCTGTTACCATCATTTTATTATGGCATAGATGTTCTACGGGCTTAAGAGGAACCCAAACCTCTTGGAGGTAACAGAGCATAACTGGTACCTGATTTTCAATCAGCTGGGACAACAGGAGCTCATACCATGAGTACAGACAAGGACTTGCTGGTCTTGACTATAGAAGCACTCAGATTGGGCTAATCGGGGGAGAGAACAGATGTGTGATGTAGGCCGTGTCAGAGAATATATTTCTCGCTTGTTAAACTAGGATACTTCATTTAATGTGTATATATATATATATAGGAGGAGAACATAAACAAGAGTCTGGCATTTTGATCCATTTTTAATAGTAAATGGCTCAGTGAAACAGATTAGAGTGGGCTTCTCCAACTAAGACAAGATTAACAAAAAGAGCTATTCCCTAACTGATGAAGTTTTTGTCCCCATAATGGATAATTATGGAATAACCCTCTTTTATAAGTGTTTAAAGATAAGAAAATGCTCTCAACTAAGTAGCTCTCAACTCTTACATTTTCTATAAAAGCTTGTGATTTGTCAAAAAACCCCACAAACCTCTATCTGATCTGCTTTTATTCAGAATTTTACACTGTCTGCAGACGGGCATCTTCATATGGGTGCAGTCATTCACCCATCTGGATCACAATGGAAAATTTATAGGTGTGAAACTGCCAGCACTCAGCCAGGCTGACAGTCAGGCTGTACTATTTAGAGGTATTAAGTATGGACTTGTGTGCCTAAAGTTAAAAAAGTACTGTGAAAATACAAGTTATATGACTATGAAAGCACATGTCCACTGAAAACACACTCTTAATGTTTACACTTGTTCATATTGTATGGGATTTTGTTTGCAGTGAAGTCTGGAGATCTGAAAAATATATATATATTTTTCTTTTACTTTTGAAAATATATTTAAGCAACCTGAATATGAAACATTGGATTTTCTTAGTGCATAGTTCTAACAAAGGATGGGTGTGCGGAATGGATAGAGTTTATTTTTAAATTAAATAAATACCTTTCTTCCATACCCTTGAGAGCTAGCTGATTTATCAGTTAATAAAATAATCATACACCACAGACTTGTGCTTCCAATTTATTTTGAAAAGAAATAACAATGCATTTTTGACATATATGAATACAAATGTATCACTAGAGGAAACTTTGTGAGTAACCCTGTATATATATCAGCAGCCCTGCATGAATAACCTTGCTTGCTTTTTCTTTGCTGTTTATAGGATGGATTCTGCATAAACACTTATTTCTTCAACAATTCCTAATTTATGTATATGACCCTATAAACCGCAATGTGACTACTGACTAGGAAAAAACTATTCTCTGAATAGAGAATAGAGAATGTTTATTTAACACAAGCAAAAAGGAATTTAGTTTTAAATCTGCAATTAGATATCACTAGTATTTACACCTAACACCATAAACCTAAAATGAAATGTATTTATCAAAGAAGTTATGTTTGAATTGACCATTTTTCTTGCTTAAAAATGCTGATCCAGATTTCAGAACTGCCGAATTTGGACAAATCCAGCCTGTGCTAGACAGAAATGTTCATATGCACCTCTCGGAAGAATAGGTCCATGTCTCCTAGCAGACTCCATTTTTTTTTTAATTTTCTTTGAATTCCTCTTAAGTTTTGCGGCAAACAGAACAACAGGAAACCATGCAGGAAGATTCTAAATAGAGGTAAGTGAATGGCAGAATTGGGGTACCGTGTGGCAATCCAGCCCAGCAGTGACTGTGAGAACAGAATGAGCATGGATCTGAAATCCTCTGGCGAATATGGGACTCATTCCTGCAGCCCTTGTATGTATAACTGAATAACTTCCCTGGGTCTGCTTGCATCAGTAAGGAGTAGTCCCCCGAGCAGACTGTGCCATTTCAGACCCTTGTTTCTTGTTTTTGATGTCAGGTTGGACTTTTTGGCATTCCCATCCCCACTCCTCCTGCCTCCTGTTCTAATCTTCTATTTTTTGGACATATGCCTCTCCCTCTCTGCTCTTTAAATTCCCTCTGCTCCCTTCTGTATATCAGCCTCAGTTCTACTTTGTTATTTTTGTTGCTTGCTTTGTCCTCCCTCCATCACTACTTCAGACACTCCTCTCCCCTTTGCTAGCCTGTTTGGCTCCTTGGGGACCCTTAACACTCCCCCACAACTGAGCAGATTCTCATTTTCAGTGATATTTTAAAAACTCTAGGCTATATTCTCTTCTCTAGAGAGAAAATTAAAAATAAAGAAAAAACCCCACAAAACAAACAAAAAAACCCCTTTCTTCAGAAACTCCTCTAGCTTAAACTCAGAAACTTCCAGTCAAATTCTCTTTTCAAAGGGACAAAAGAGATTGAGACTTACAAGGATGCCAGGGCACACCACCCACTGAAGTTCATGGAGTCACAGGCAATTGCCAGAGGCCCTTGGGCACAACTGATCAATCCCTTCTGCAAGGCAGGAAAGCCTTCTCTCTCACGCCAGCAGTGCAGCCCTCTGACAGTCAGTGCAGATGTTGGGGTAAAATTTGCTCTCTGAGGCCCAAACAAGGCTGAACTCAATGGGAATCTCACTGATTCTGCAGTGCCTTGGCTTTAGCCCAGCCAAGAGCTCAGCCTCACACAGCCACTCCCCCACAGTGAGGTGGGAATTGGAAGGGTAAAAGTGATAAAACTTGTGGGCTGAGATAAAGACAGTTCAATAGATAATGTGAAAGCCATGCATGCTTCATTCACCACTTTCCATGGGCAGGCAGGTGTTCACCCATCTCCAGGAAAGCAGGGCTCCATCACAGTAACAGTGACTGGGGACGTCAAACACCATCATTCTGAAAATCACCCCACATTTCCTTCTTCTTCTTCCACCTTTATATACTGAGCATGATGCCATATGGTCTGGGATATCCCTTGGTCAGTTGGGGTCAGCTGTCCTGACCTCACAACTCCTCATGCACCCCCGGCCTCCTTGCTGGTGGGGTGAGGTGAGAGGCAGAAAAGGTCTTGATGCTGTGTGAGAACAGCCTCAGCAATAGCTAAAATATCCCTGTGTTGTCAGTCCTGTTTTCAGCACCAATCCAAAACAGCCCCGTACCAGCTACTGTGAAGAAAATTAACTCTGTCCCAGCCTAGACAGTCGTAAGTAGATATTTGGTGCACCAGGCCTTTGGGGGAGATGCACGAAGGTGTGAGGTGAAATCTTATGTTTTCTCATGGGGATCTGTGGAATAGTTATCAGGAAATCAGGATGTGTAACACTGCTGTGTCTCAGATTACATTCTGACAGTACTTTCTGCTAACAATATAAATTAGTCCATTCTCCTTCAGATGAAAACAAACCTGTGATGGTTGTCCTTTCTGAAAGTTGAAGACTTCTCTGCCCATCCTACTTCATATTTCTTTGAAGTACCTAGCCAGAATTTCTGTTGAAAGCCTCCAACTGAGACTACTTAAGCTGTCAATTGCACGGTGTAAATCTGGAGTTAACCCCACTGCAGTGTTCACAGAGGTTAGCCAAGGACAGGTCCTTCCCTCATCAATCCATGTGCTGAAGAGCACCTGGGGACCACCAATACAAGAGAGCACAGGCTCATGCCCAGTAAGTACTGACATCAGGGAGAAATGCCTGAGGCAGAAGAACAATAAATAAACAAAAAGGAGAGAGTAAAGGATTAGACTGGAGAGGGAAAAAAAGAAGGAGTCAGAAGCTGGGGCTGATGATGGGTTACTCGTTTTGATACACTTCAAAGGAATGGGGTGCAGAGGGAACAGGATGGAACACTCACATATCACCCCATAAAACATTTCAGCTAAATAATTCTGTTGTGTTTAAACCTGGAATTTTATTAAACTATTTACTCTTCTTTTTGTCCAAATTTCATCTCAGTGCATGACATTTAGTAGTGTAAGGATATGTTGTCATATTTGAGTTTTTTTATTTTTTAACATATGCCCATTTTATAATGACATTAAGACACTTTGACTAAGCAGTTGAACTGATTACTCCACACCTCAAATGTGCTGGAGGCATGAGGTGAAATGCACCCGAGGTGTGCATTAATCAACCTTGCCATATAGTCTGTCCTGTCTCACTGCTTAATTAAATTCCAAACAAAATAGTTTTGGTGAGAAGGTTAGGAGGGACCACTTTTTCAAGTGGGTTTTGCATGAGCTGTCCATAGTGCATGGAAAAAAAAATATAAGATATATTTAGAACAATATTTTAATTTGCAATACTTGATTAGATGGAAAGAATGTAATGTTTAAAAAAAGAAAATGTGATTAAGAAGCTTAAGTGCACAGTATATTACATGAAAATTCTGATCATAAAGAAAGGTAATATCTACTCAAAATTATAATTTCTGTACTTTTGAAATCAACTCAGCAAGAATTATCTACCCATATCAAATTGTAGCACTTGTCAAAATCAACTGTAAAGCATCTCAAGTGCTCTTCTGAATCAACAAAACAGATGTATAGCGATGTGAGGTTGCACTGAAATGGAAATAAAAGTGAACTAGATGCCAGTCATTGCCCTTAATCTCTTGAACCCGGCACTTAACACAGAGGATACCACAGGTCTTTGGGACACTGTTTAGAAGGGGAAGAAATCAAGACTTGAATCTTAATAGCATATGCAAAAACACTCTATATTATTTTCTTTCTGCTATAGTAGAATATCATATACTCAAAGAGCACCTTGCCTTGTTCATCAACATGAGGCAATGTTGGAAACAGCATCCTATTTCAGCTTTAGACAGGCAGAAAAACTGAAATATGTGAAACACAAAAAGGTGTTTAAATTTTTAAAATAGCAATTAAATATGCTTAGAGGTTCAAAAGTCATCACCTCCCTCCCTTCAATAAAATGAGCAGTGATGTTTATGGGATAACACCTGCAGCGGAATGAATACAAGTATAGCTTTAGTTAAGATTACATTATTGGGTTTTACTAGGGACTTCATAGTTTGAAAATGTCTGCAAGCATTGGTCCTTAGAGACCAACACTCTAATCCCATCACCTAGGATGCGTGTTTGGAGTGAGCTCCTCCGAAAATCTGTGTAACCTGGTGTCCCTGGAATCGTTATTAAAATGACTGGTTTTTTTCCTTGGCTTTGTGATGATGGTGCCTTCCAGGAGTGTGATGCACAAAGGGAGACCTAGTGGAGCACAGACACCAAAATGAACAATTATTTCTTTGACCTGTCCTGTGAACCAGGTAAGACTCTGAATTCCAGGTAAAGGGATTTTTGTAGGCTCCTGAGGTACTGCAGAATCCTACTGTTTATCAACACTTTACTTGCTTCCTCATTTTCAATCACGTTTAGACTTGGAGAATTTTTAGCATATGGTACAGTGCTGAAAATTACTGACTTCACTGCTGTATATAATGAAACCTTCACAGCATGGGTTATCCACAAAGTGGTCTGTTTTCACCAGCAGCATTATGGAGCTGGCACGCAGAGATGATTGTTCAGCCCTTCTTACCCCATGCTGAGAGAAGGTCCAGTTGAACAGAAACTTCTCTCCGGGATGGACCAGGGAGCCCAAGCCCTATGATGGATGCCTGGAGGATTGGGCTCCTGGACTTGCTGTTACGTGCTCCCGTGGCCCAGTCCAGACAAAAAAAAAAAATCCTCACAAAGAGTCCTTGGTCTGGTTTGCTGCTAATGCTCAGAGGCGAACACACTCGGTTTTACAGATGAAGACAGCAACCAGCTACAAATATTTTAGACTAATTTTAACATATCTTGACAAAGTTAATTCAGCCCTTTGTGGATTTCATCCATCATTTTCCTCCTTGTCTAGAGCGTGCAGAAATAGCAGACTATCAATTCTAGCTCTCAAGACACAAATAAGAGCATTTGAGACCTTTTGACTTCAGCATATGTGAAAATTTGCAAAACTTGTGAGCAACACTTCTCCTTCAGGTTATGTGCTGCAGACAGGATTGATTCATGCAAGAGAGGAGACAAAGTGGGATCTACTTTTAATTCAGTTACAACCACTTTCATGGATTTTATTTTGTACAGGATTGCTAACCAAAAGGGCAAGTCCTAATGAAGAACAAAAGAACTTAGCATGAGGTCTCAAGTTCCAGTTTTCAATTCTGTCGATTCACTTTCCAAGTGTTTTTCTTAACAGTGTTAAGATCAAATACACTGAAAATTACTCAAAATTTTCCAAATGTTCCAAAAGTGATTTTACTAGGTTCCAGAGGTAAACAGGCTATTATAAAACCAACAACAGAGAAAAGAGGAAATTTACAGCTTTGGACAATACACATATATAGAAAACTCTAGTAGATACCTGCTCAATTCAGAATAAACCCCCATCTGAGCAACCAGGAATGGCAGGAGCTGAAAAGTTAATCTGAAACACAAGCAGGACAAAACATTTCTACTCCCACTTAGGTTCAAAGTGGACCCAGTCATGCCACCATACAGGCATGGGTTATCTGAAAGGTTGTTGCATCCTTCCACTTCTGCTCAGTCTTCCATCCTTCCACCAGCTGAAGTAGTAGCTAAGACAGAAAGCCTAACTTACTTCTATTTTCCTCTTTAAAGGGGTTTTGTTTTGTGGGTTTTGGTTTTGGTGGGGTTTTTTGGGAGGAGCTGTTGATACTTTGGTTTGCTTGGTTGAGTGGTGTTTGCTTGCTTGTTTGTTTATCTTAAAAGGATATTCTGGTTTTTTTGGACACAAAAGCCAAAAATTTGAGCTTTTTTGCTGTTTTCTAACATTCCAGGAAGCACTGAGAACATAACAGTAGAGTGCTTCCTGTCAGCCTTTAAAGCCCCAAGAGAAATATTACAAGAGGGCTGCAGGGCTTTTACAAGACAAAGATCTGAGCTGTGTCCCAGAGGCAGCTCCAGGCACCCCAGCATGTGCAGTCCACCCAGCATTGATGGAGTTTCACACAGCAGAAGGCCCAGCTGGTGCAGACCACTTTGCAGCAGGACTCCAAGCACAGCCTGGTGCACAGAATGTTTGCACAGTATTTGCACCCTTGTCTGCACAAAGGACTACTTCTCCTTTCTCTCTGAAGCCGAGAGAAAGTCTGGATAAATGCGTAGCTGTGCCATAGCTCATGCTTCCATGCCAGGCCATGTACACAGAGAGATGGAAATGTGCCTCCAGATTTCTCTGCTGTCTTCTGGAGGTGGCAGCAGGTCCCAGCTACCCACCAGGTTATGTTCAGGCCGTGCAGGAGCTTTTTAGAGGTACAGTGAACTACTTTACAGATACTTCCATAGTGAATACTAATTCCACTATCTCCATAAGATTTTGAGACAGTTTTCAGCACAATTTTTTTTATTTGGGCTGACATGCAGAATTCCTTCCATGCACTGCATATGATGACACTTTGGTAACTGTATTATTCTTTTTACCTGGTCACATTTCCTTTGGAAGGCAAAGAGTGACATTACAGCTCCTGTCTGTTTTGGATTTCTTGGGGTTTTTTGTTGGTTTTTTGTTTTTTTTTTGGTCTGCATGCTCTCTGAAATGCTGAGCAAAATTGCATTATCTGTTGCACCGCAGTACATATATTGTTGTTCCCAAAGGTTTACTTATAACGTTCACGGCATCATTTATTTTTTTCCTTTCCCCCATTGTCATTTCTGTACAGATTTAATACAACAGAAACATGGCTTCCACTGGGAGCTACAGGTAGAGCAGTTACAAAGTTCTCTATAATTGGTGTCTGCCATGGCTGCTCACAGTAAGTTATGTAAATCACAGCAAGGACCCACAACCCCTAAAGGCATGAATATTTTTTTTTTCATTCAGTGCAGAGGATAACTTCAGAATCTTAGTAATAGTCCCCTCCACATCAGGGATCTCCTTACCAGGCAAAGTCAAGGTCTAGAAACTGGCCATGTCAATTTTGCAATTTAAATCCCACTGTTAAAGATGGTTTGGTAGGTATTACAGTAAGTCAATGCATTGTAGGCAATATTAATTTTTAGGATGTGTTTTCTCTTCATAGCCCTTGCAAACCCATCTGATTCTGTTTATATTCGCTGTAGCAATTCCATCAAACCACAGATTTGAATATTTATTTCTTTTTTCTTTAACAACCCTTTAATTTAAAATGAAATGAGGTGTTGTCAGGGTTTCATTCTGAAAATGGAGTAATAATTCCACTGATTTTCTAGTGGTGTATTTTAGTTAAAATCATGTCTTCCAAGTGATTAAATATGAGGTTATTATTAAATGTTTCCTTTAAAATAGTACCGCAAGTGTGAGAATATTTAGCCTAAGTTCAATAAGTCAACTTCTGTCGTATAATTTTTTATTTCTCCCACAAATCTCCCACAAAAAAATATGCCATTTTCTCTTTGGACTCTAACGCCTGCTCTGTGGCGCTTGTCGGAGCATGCAGCATTACTAAGGCTACAAGGACATGGCTGAAGAACCCTGGACTGGGACTGCCATAGGTTCACCATGCCTCTCAAGTATGGGAGGAAGCAGGCATGCAGTAGACAGACTCCCAGGAGGAACCTGGTGAGGAGATGAAGGCGACTTAAAGCCTCTGCTTCTGAACAGCTTGGGGCCTTGCACCACACAGCTCCAAGCGTACAGAAGGGTACCACCCACTAATGCAGCCCAGGCTTAGTAAATTATTTTTCCGTCAACTACAAAAGACACCTACTTGTCCCTGTTTTTCATCTCTCTACCAGTCAGACAAGTCAAAGAACAGAAATGGTAGTGGTTGGTACAATTATCTAGCAGCAATTCAGTGGTTCAGTGGTTCATATGTCTCTGTTCTCTGTCATCTTAGAGGTAAACATGAGCTATAATCATCTACATGTCATGCATAGCTAAGCTGGGTTTTGGCAGAAACAGCATGCAATTGAAATTTTGCCCAGCCCTAATCAATGAACTACGTCTTCAGGTAACAGCGGCATCTGGTAGAGACAGAAAAATCTGGAAACCCCCTTCCTCTATAAAACATGCTACATAGTTTACAGATTACTACTCTTACATAAAATGATGCGAATAAACTGATTTTTCACTTGAAAAATGTAGTCTGGAAAGGTCAGCAAAATATATTCAGACCCTAATGGATGTGTGCAGCTCCTGATCTTCATAGATTTTCAGTGTTGCGACCTTTACATTTAATTTGTTCGCTATTGATAAAACTTGTTTAAGTCTCCTGCATTCTCTCAAATGGCTTTAACAATATGAAAACTACAATTATTTTACTTTGGTTATCCAAAATTAAGCTGTTCTAGTACAATTCCAACTCTCCTTTGAGGCCCCTGATCCTAAAAATGCAGGGCCTGAAATACTTACTGCCTCCTGCAATATGAACCCCAAGGCAGAGTAGAGTACCTGATTTTCCAAGTGATTCAAGCCTCCTAATTGCAGTTTAGGTTTTGAGTAGTTAGGAGTCCAAAGGCTTTCTGTGGGCTGAAGCAATTTTTGTCTGGAAAAGAGTATTGCGGAATGGGTGTAAAAATAAATAAGCATTATAAAAATTTTTGAATCACTCTCAGTTATGTCAGATGAGTTATGCAAAGGAACACTCTGTCTGACATGAAGAATCACATCAAGTTAAAACTAAAATAAAAACTAGAATGGGTTTGCTTGTGGGCTGAGGTTCTGCAACCTCCCCCCTTCAAACACTGTATGCTTAATTTCAGTTACTGGAACTGCGTTTTCTACCTTCTTTTTATGGCCTTTTTTTATAAAAGGTAGCTGGTACTCACAAAAAATTTGGGACCGTTCAAAACTTTTCACAGTTAATTAGTAACGCATGTAGCAAAACACCCGCCCTACCTCTGGGCCTTGGGGGTTGCCCTGGTTCACTTGTAACTGATTTATTTTTTAAGGTTGTCTGGCACATCTCCACCCCAGCTGCTTCCAAGAAATTTCAGCTCAGCGTCAGCTGGGAAAGATCAACTTCACATGCTGACATACAGAGGCAGCCTTAGGAATACTGGGGCCTCTGGTGGGAGGCATCAATGGGAATCTTTGCTCATTTTGCTGATCCAGGGATATAGTATCTGCCACCATACAGGACTCTTTTTAGCATTTTCTTTGAAAGAACACTCACCTGATTATTACACCGTGTTTCTTCTCAATCAGAAACAGAAATGTTAGCTTTACCAGATTTGTGGCTCATTGCATAGGTCTGAATGGTGGATGGCTTTTGCAGGCATCCAAACCCTTTGTTAATAGCTGCTGGGATGCCAAAACAAACATGCTGTTTTATAGTCTGGTTCAATTCTGCAGAACACAAAAGAGGATAGAGAATGATTCTGATATTTTTCCTTATGTCTGAGTAAAGGCTTACTCTGCAAGTCTACAGCTGAAACTGATGGTCACAAATCTTACCCTTCTTCCTAGAGATACATGGCTTTATTTTCTTTGGTGATTACTTTTATTCAGAACTTCCCCCAAAAAAATTTCTACTATGTTCCCTCCTTCACTTTTCTTCTTCTTACACTGCAGATTAATTTTGTCCCTAGCCCTCTTGCCTAGGCTTCCATTTGGTTCCCCTTCATATTTTCCAAGGGCATCTGAACCAAGGGCATCTAAACCAAGAACATCTTATTGTCAATGTAAAACACCATTTTTAAAAAAACTATATCTAATTGAGTCCATTAATAAAGAAAGCAAGCATCTCTAACTGTAATGTACAGCACCTGATTCTATTTAAATTTAAAATACACAAAGCCACTCACTCTTAGATATAGGCTGGCAGTGAATTCTACCTCTGGATAGACACCTTTCCCAATTGGTGTAGGGAGCTGAATGAAGGATTGTCATCCATTATTCACAGTTTGATACAAAGGTAAGAGGATCCAACAGGAAATTATGTGGTTCTTTCTTTTTTTTCCAAATGTCAACAACATTTTTCTGTGTATAAATAGTTTCAAAACAGCAATAAAATCCTAGGTTTTTTTCAGAAGTGGAGGCAATGATAATATAAATCAGAATGACAATTTCAGCACAATGAAGAAAACTGGGTATTGATAGAACAACAGATTTTTGATTAAAACAATATTCTTGGCTTGGTTTTTTTTTTCCCTCAGCTAGATAAGCAGAACAAGATCCTCTCAGTTTAGCTCTGCAAGATTACTCATTTTAAAACTGTTACTTTATTTTTGCCTATGTTCAGATGCTTATAGCAAGAGAACACTTCCGACCTGCACAGAGACTTTATTTTGTTAGGATAACAGACTTGGTATGTCCCATTCAGCTTAGCACCATTAGGCTTCTGGGTCTAGCACTTGCTGTCTGCCACTAGGATTAATATCTTAGTATTTTCTTCCTAGTCTATCATTACATTTTAAGAATTAAATAATCATTCAGAAAGTTGCTGCAGTTTATGAGCTGTTAAAGCTAAGAGAGATACAGTATGTTAGAATGAAAAGAAATAGTTGAAGTGATAATCATTAATGTTAACTTTGTCCTTAGAGTCTTTATCACTTGACATAAAATGTGCACCCATTCCTGCTGCAATAATTTCACTCATATTTAAAAAGATGATTTTTTTTATGGGGGACCCAGAGGATATCTTTGTATTGTTTTGTCTTTTGTGAGAAGATGCACTGAGAAGTCTGGAGACAGAAATCTTGAATTTGCACCCCTGGGATGTCTGGCACTGACAGATGAAGTGAAATTGTCCCCACACTACCCCATTAGCAGACCTCAGGTTGGATTTGGAGGCTGAGCGACAGCTCAGCTCTTGTGCTCTTTCAATTTTTTCCCTCCATCATTAAGGATCATCAAGGAAGGAAACTGGTAGGATCAAATGAACTCAACTGGTTTGGCTATATAGATACCCATTCTCTGGGATCCTGGCAGGAGCCAGTACCTGCCTTCACACTCCTAAAGAAACATCTGATGAGGGCAGGAATTCGCAAGCAACTTCAGGTTTGACTAGGCTAGCTAGGCCAATTGGTAAGCCCTTTCCCAAACCCGACATTTTCTTTGTAGAAATGATTCCTTACCCAGGAATCTTATATAAAGATTTCATTGCAATAATGAGCTTTTCTGTGTATCTTCAAAAAAGCTCAAATCCACATTTATTCTTCCTACATTATAAAAAATGTGCTAATAATTGTCTAATGCTAATATGTATCGCCACCAGCATTGCCTCTTATTGTGCTGTCTCTCCCCCTCTGCTTATATTAAAGATATTTTTTTTATTTTTCTATAATTTTAACTTTTATTCACCCAGTATTTGGCATTCAGGTCCAAAGTTCAGGCAAATATAACAATCATTTGAGAAATACTCACTAGACAAGTATTCATGCACTCTTGTATCACCTGACATATGGTGAACAAGCTGATGAATGACTCAGGATTTAAATGGTAATTACCATTCATCATTATAATAGACTTGCTAATTCATAAATTCTTGGTAAGCCAATATTCTATAAAAAGGTTAATAATAAGAGTGGAAAAGAAGGAAAAAATAGCCCTAGTGTGATAAAAAATGTAAAAGCTAGAATATCTTCACTGCCACACATCCCTTCTAATGATTGAGTAATTTTGCACCAAAGTGCTTGCTTATTGACACAATACCACTTGCAGTACCAGGGCTCTGACGGAAACAGAGGAAGACAGAAAAATCCAGCCGAACTGCTAAAGACAGAGACTGAAGTGTGTCAAAGAAAGACAAAGGAACTAAGACACTCACACATGGCAAAGGCAGGTCCCACTCACACAATTCCTAGTTTTATAGTACTTGGTGACAATGTCACGTTCTCAGAGCCGCTCCCAACATGCATGTTAGGGAAAACTGTGTGGAAATGTTTCTGGTACTCCTAAGTGAAGCTGTAAGAAATGCATCTAAAGTCATCTCACTGCCATTAGCCTCACTGAGTGTTCTATAAGTTCCTCTGAGCAAAAGGAATATTTAGTTGTCTCTGCTTTGGATAAAACAAGAAAAAAGCAAAAACATGAAGAAAAAAAATTTACTCATTTTATGATCTTTATCTGGAAAAGCACTGTGAATGCAATTTACAAACCCTGTGGAAAAAGCAATATAGACTGGAAAAAACACATACAGGCAACACTGAAATCCTATATATCCAGTGCTCAATACAGCACTTATTTGCCTATTAGATAATGTACCTAAATACACACACTTATCATAAGAGGCCAGTATAGGAAAGACTTTCTTGCTCCACCAAGGCATGTCATTTCTCTGTCCACCTACATCCTCCTACTCCTTCTCTGGGCACCACAGATGTGAAAGCTACACTAAATTACACAGTGGATGTACTTTTTACTTCAGATGCAAAACTAAGGAGGCTGGGAATGGGAAAGAGATGCATCTGTTTGCCAGGAACTGAGGGACAAGAGGAAAAGGAAACAAAAGAAGTGATGCATGGAATCTCGGTGCCCTCCCCCCTCTCCGCTGTTGTGATTGTGCAGGGCACGAGTTCAAGAGAATGAAGTAGTCGAGCTGAAGTTGAGGTTTTGATCATTTTAGCCTTCATTTGGAGCAATGCAGGGAAACTTGCCCCTTCAATCTGTTGCACATTAAGTATCAGGGTGATTGGACAGATGTTGGGCATTCAGGAATAAAGGATTTGTATGGGGAAAAAAAATCAACCCAAAGTTGTTGTGCCCTATGTAACACCATACTGAGATTAGGAATAATACTAAACTTTACTACAATATACTCTATGTTCAGGAAAGTTTATAATGCAGTTAACCTTACCGACTGCTTTCCTGCTAAACAAAGTCTTGTAGCAACAGAATATGAAATTCCTGCCAAGCTAGACTCCCTTTTGCATGCATTTTCCCTTTCTTTCTTTGTCTCTCTTGCACACATACATTATAAAATCTCAGAACTGATGTAAATTTAAAAATGGATGTTAAAACCCAATCTGTACCTCAAATTCAGGGGACTATTTTGAAACAAACAGAAGTTTAAATTATATTTAGAGGTCCAGATTTTGGACCAGCTCCTTAAGTATAGAAACAAGAACGTAAAGCATTAAAATGTGTTCTGCATGAGGACTGGATTTCAGAGTGTGTTTATATTTGAAACTTTGGATAATTTGCAGAAACTCTTTTCAGTCGCACCGGTTATAAAAATTAGGCAGTGTGGAGATTATAAAAGACACAATAAGGTGGCATCTATGCCATTTTTCTTTTTGTTTACTTGACAGTATATAATAGTAAATGCTTATAAAGCAAAACAAAAAAACATACAATGTAACTTCAAAACAAAAGAAAAAATACAGAAATAGGGCAATTAAGGCATCATTTTAAAGAGCAGATATTCAGGTCTAATATTATAATGCAACTAATTTTCAAGCGATGTTATTAAGCTAAATACAAAGTTTCAGAATAGTGCATGTCTGCTCTATTGCAAAAACGATCAAATTAATTTAAAGTGGCAGTAAAAAAAGATTATCACTGCTTTTTAGAAAGAGAATATATCAAGCCTTTATATATTGGCATGACTTTTGTTCTAGTTTTTATTTATGCTAAGCCAAAAGCTTGAAATATATATTACGAAATTTTTAACAAGTATCACTGCTTTTTTTGTTTTCCTAGGGATACAAAGCATAGAAAAAGTCAGCTTTTGGGTCAACTGCAATGGGGAGTTAAATTGGAATAAAGTGAATCAAAAGACTTATGCTCAGCCAACTGCATAATCAAAGGATAAAGATTCCACTGAACAATTTAGTATCTGACTTTTCTAACTAACCTTTTTGTCATAAATCAAAATATTTCATTTTATTGTTGAAAGTTAGATTTAGCATTGGGGATAAAGAGAAAGGAAGAGAGCAGCACAGATAGCCATGGGCAGTATATACTAGTAAGGTCAGACATCCAGAGAATCCTGTGACATCACAATAAACACAACGATAAAGCTCGAGTGGATTGGGAAGTCACTCAGATGACAGGAAGATATCTTTCAACTCAGTTGTTTTGCACCATACTTTTTTTACTTAGTTATTAAATGAAAAATATAATTTTTGATTTCTAGGAAGAATACATCGTCCCCTTGATATCTTGGAAAGCTCAGTTTATTGAATATTTTCTATCACTGAATGAGAGCATTATAGGGTTTTAGTTTACATCACCATTTCAGGGTTGAGCTGCTATAGCTGAGCAGTGGATTATAGAAACGATGCATTGACATCAGTACAGAGGCCCACATGGTTACTGTTAGGTGCTTGAAAACCTCCTTTAAAGTGACTCATTTGCTCGCTTTACTGTTTTCAGGGTTAAGTTCTAGAATTGTCCGATTATTTTCCAGAGGTTGAATGCTTGCAACTCTCATGAATTTACTGCTAAACATAAGCTATTGAATTTGGTGGAAGATGAATGTAAACGTTTGGCCTCAGAGTCCGTGTTGCTCTTATGGAAATTTTGAGAAATGACTGTGAAGTTGTGTGATATTAGGAATATTTGAGGGTTTATATCACAACTTCCCTATGCTTTCGCTGTAGGATTGTATATTGCTTTTGATGGCTGGTTTTTTTTTTCTTTTAACAGATGTATATTCTTTGTAATAAGGTTTTCTACTCACTGATATTTTAGAACAAGGGATTATCATGAGTATTTCTATCTGTGAAAATAGTTCTTTTTTGCTCCACAGTAGGTGAATCAATGTGTTGCCCTTTCCCATGACCTTCAGAAAACATTATCTTTATGCCACTGTATAAATCTGTAATTATTTCACCTGGAGTTTATGCAGCTCTGCCCCAAAAAGGCTAAAATAGGACAAGAATAGTTACATAAAAGGTGATCATGGTGACCAAAGGTATGGAACAATTTCATATAGCAGAGGCAGGCCAGAGAAGAGCAGTTGCAGAGGAAGAGGGTACTCCATGTGGCAAATGGCATGGTGAAAGGTAATACAGAACAACTGATGACCATGAATTGTACAACAAGAATTGAAGAAATCAAGCAGAAATTCAAAAGACCACAAGAAATATTCTCTTACTCAATGAATGATTGAAATTCTTGAAATGAATGACCATGAAATCTGTTAACCATTGTGGTGTACCTACTGCCTTCTGCTGAGAAAATCCTCCAACCATGAGCTGGAAGGAAAGGAAAAGTTTCCAAAACCATTTTCACTATATCCATCTCTCTTTAATTTTAAAATTATTCATTGACACCATAACATAGCCTTGGGAAAACTCCTTGTTTGGTGTGGGCTAAATACCATAGGTGATTGGCGTGTGTTCTCCTAACTTTAGTCCTAACGGTTGGTGTCTGTCTGGTACTCTTAACTGGTTCCTTTTTTACTGGCAGAGTCTTCTGGCTCCTTAAAGTGTCACCGGGCCAAGTGAAAGAGCCATGTGGAACATTTTTGGGCAACACAAGCATATGGTGTAGTGCAAACTGCAGAATACAATATCTGTGTTCTTCCTGATGTTTATCTTTTATTAAGATGTGGCTGTTTAATGCTGATGTGTACATTTTTTGGAGAACTACCATGAAAATTTCCAGAAACTGCCAGCCCCACACATTGGTCAATTCATTATGGAAGAAAGTATTTTTGGCTTTGAGATTTTTGGGTTAAGCATGCACCTTCTTCCATTTTAAAAAGGAACATAGTGCACATCCAAAGTCTCTGGCTGTGAATAAGCAACAATTTCCAGGCACACCTTGATTATTTCTGAGATAGAAGTCTTCCAGTGGGGTTTTCTGCTTGCTCAAGGTCAGATAACTTTCACAGTACTCATACCATCTGCAAGATTTACTATCGGTTGTAAAAGTAGCTGTGAAATATAGTTTTATTCTTGACATCTGGAAGAGAGCTTGGTGTTGTAACTGGTCTATAAATTATAAAAGTAAATATACATGCAAGAATACTTTGAGGCATAATGCATGCACTAAACATACAGTATATGTACCATCAAGTATTTCAGAAATATCTAATATGTTCTGAAATATAATTTCTGCTTTTTTCCCTCACCCCATAAACTGAGCAAATGTCTCTGGAGTCGTATCCACACTCAGGATTTAGTCATGTGCTACCGAATCATCTGCATGAGGAAACACAAAGGCATTCACAGCATAAGCCACCTGCTCTGTGGATCTATAGCCACAGAAAACAGTATTTGTGGCTGGTCTGCCATTACCTCCTTGCCCCTTTTCTTTAATCCCATGCAGATTTGTGAGGAACCCAGGCTCCTCCAGATTATTTAATACATCAGTCAGGAATTTTAAGCCAGCATGGAAAAGGTAGAGGGAACAAACCACTCTAAGAAGGCTGGCCAAGCTTAGTTTTCTCATGGATTAGTGAGGGAACAGCCAAACTAGCCACAGGTGTCAATGTGGTTCATGATAAGGGGCGTGAACCCTCAAATGACAGCTGTGTTCTTTCTCTGTTACCGCAGGTTAGATGCAAATTAAGATTTCAGAAGAAAAGCCATTTCAGAGACATGGTTATCTTGGAAGGTTTTGGATGTCAGTTTGGTTGGAAAATCATATAGCAATGAAATGACTTTAATACAGAAATGTTCTTACTACATCTTTTCTCTTTCTGTGACGATACCAAATATGCAATGGTTATTGCCTTGTGGCATAAGTCTGTATAATACTGTAAATATATTACGGGGTTTGGCTGACAAAAACATTTCAGCAAATATTTCAACTTGTTCTTGCACTGTTCATCTTGGTTTTGAACACTGAGTACGCAGTCCACATTGCATGACCAGTCTTGTGCTTAATTCATCCACAGGTAAAAATAAATTTCAGTGCAGGACTTAAGCAGAGATGCTTTTCTTTGCAGAGTAGCTACACATTTCTGCATATATCTGCACAGATACCTGATGGTATCTAGTTACATATTCATGTAGATCTCAGGGCTCTCTATGTAGAGTCATGTTCTGTGAGGGCACTGTCATAGTTTGGAGCCTTCGGCCTCATTCTCAAGTGCTGATTGTGCTGAACGTCCATTCCTGAAAAATGAAACTACTCTGTTCTCCCCCTGAAAAAGGCCACCCCTTTGTGCTCCTGATAGCATGGTAAATTTGGGGGGAGGAGGACTTCCTAGCTCCTCAGAGAACATACACTGCATAAAGCTCTATTTATACTTTCTTCAAATAACCTATTTGCGTCAAATTCTCCAGCTCTTCCTTGGGTGATTCGTTGTTTTTGACTCTCATGACAGCTAGGAAGTCAAAATTTATATTCTGTCTCACTAACAGTGTTACTCCAAGAAGAAGCTTGAGAGCTTCTCTCTGCATTCTTGGAACATAAAGAAGTGTACCTAGTGCTACACAATGCTTTGATTTGTAAAGCCTGTTCTAACAGCCATTTCAACACAAGTGTCTCACAAATTCGAAAATCAGCCTGTACACAACTTAATTCAAAATACCTGATAATCAGAGCAGGTGATAGTTGTTAATTAGGAGCCACAGCTCCAGGGAAGACTGAGCTCTGAGGGAAGCATGCGTGATTGTCTGGGTTAGTTTAGATGTTTCTGCAATTATATTGCCATACAGTGAATCACAGAATGATAGAATATCTGGGAAGGACAGATCACAGAGTCCAACTCCTGGCCCTGCATAGGACAACTCTAAGAATCCCACCACATATCTGAGAGTGTTGTCCAAACTCTTCTTGAGCTCTGTCAGGCTTGGTGCCTTGGCCACTTCCCTGGAGTGACTGTTCCAGTGCTCAAACACCCTTGGGGAGAAGAACATTTTCTTAATATCCAACCTAAACGTCCTCTGACACAGCTTCGTGTCATTTCCTTGAGTCCTGTCACTGATCACTGGAGAGAATAGGTCAGTGCCTGCACGTCTGCTTCCCCTTGTGAGGAAGCTGTAGATTCTTCCCTCGGTCTCCTCCAGGCTGAAGAAACCAAGCGACCTCAGCCTCTCCTCATATCCACCACTTCTACACCAGTGTTAGCTGGACCAAGCTGTTTACTTTGCAGTAGGCAACACCGTAACTGATCCATGGACAGATAATACTACAGCTTCTGCAAAGAACTCAGAATCAGTCACACAGTTGTCAGCAACTTAAACAAGCAGCTGAAAGATCAAAACTGTGCACGATAGTCCTGATCCATGGACTGTTTCTGTCATTTGGAAATGCACAGAAAACTCAGAGTTTATATGGAAGGAGAGATGAATGAAGGCAAGTTTCTTTCTCATGTTGCTCCAGAACATTACAAAATTTCTCGTGCCTCCTCTTCCCCTTCTGAGATCAGTAAACAAAGCCAGCTCCTGGAGACATATTAGAACTGACCAAAAGTTCTTCTGGACCTCATCAACATAAAATGTACAGAAACCCCAGAAGTCTGCAAAGTTATTTCAGAGGCTAGAAATAACCTTCCTGTGATGGTGCAGGAATAGGAATAAAATGTTCTGTGTATGTTTAATGTAGTTGTATATTTTGAAAGAAATTCGAGGTCACCCTCAAAGGGGGAATTTCTCTTATGAGGTAGGGCTGAATGATTTTAGTTAAAATTAATAAATAAGAAAT
Source organism: Oriolus oriolus (assembly GCA_013400235.1). Lineage (NCBI taxonomy): Eukaryota > Metazoa > Chordata > Aves > Passeriformes > Corvidae > Oriolus > Oriolus oriolus. Next base: position 142,762 of record VXBT01000645.1, read on the forward strand.
GAAAGAGCACCTTGTTTCTCTAAAATCCGAGTTGTAAAATGTATTTGTTTAAATTTTTATAAATTTCATTTATTGCTTTTTTTTGTATTTTATGTTTTTAGATGACTACAAGGATTTAAACAGAATTTCTAGTTTTGGTTCAATAAGATTTGAAAGAAGAGCTTTAGTAATCACAGTGCCAATTCAAACTTACTTCCTACTAAAGAGCAAGCCCAAGGAATGCTTAGCTTTTCTGGTTTAAATTCTTCATTAAAAAGTAAAAGTTTAAATTGGCAGGAAAACTGCTGTTTAAGCTGCTAGTACACTAACATCAGAGAAAGCTGAGTTTTAGCCCTTGGTACTCTGCCAGGTACCGTACTGCACATACGCAAGATAAAAAGAGAAATAAAGAAAAAAAGGATGGGATAAGATAATTTTTATTTAGCCTGTCATACCCTAATGGATTTAATGTTAAGGAATAAAAGTTTATGAAGTACCTCTTGAGGCCATAACCAATGGACTTTCAAAGTCCGAAAAATGGTGACATATAACTGCAAAGCACAGTCTTGTTTGGTCAAATGATTGGCATATGTTTCTGAAGAAATATCCTTGTAACCAAAGCTCTGCTTATGAGTAACAGGTCTTTTTGCTCATGAGTGAAATAATTATGCACAGTATTACACCACTTAGTTCTCTTAAAAGTTATAGCATCAGGGGTCTGATGTTGTAGTTTGGCATTTCAACTGTAAGAACTGGGTTCTCACATTTAATGTCTCAGCCACTCTGGATCCTAGCCACCTAAAACTTGGCAGGCAAGTTTGTCTGCCCAGATGATTTTTTTAAGAGCTTAAGATTAGTAAGTCCTTTTCTGTACAATAGCCAAAAAAAATTTGTTTGGAGCTAGTTATATAGTATTTTTTTAACCAGCTGCAATTATAAAATTATTCTGTTAAAAAACAAAAAGGGATAATCTGCTACTTGTCACCAATTTTTGTAGACTGATGCACTTAGGGTTTTTAAACAAAAAAGAAAACCACCCCAAAGAAAACAATGAAAATTAGATATTGGACCTTGAGACATGTAAGTTCTCCAGCAGACATTACCAGTTCCACTTTACCTAGGCAACCAGAGTGGCCAAAAGAAAACACTTACCAAAATTTTAAAAATGGCTTTCTGCTCTTGCACCACAGCGGGTCAGTCTTGCTTTTTGCTGTGCCTTACACGTCACCTGTGGGGAGAGACAACCATTCCCAAACTGGTGTGGCCAGTGTGCCACCAACAACCATCAAAATTCCTCACAAGCCACTGTGCACTCTCATCACTGATCTCTTAAAGAACCTTTTAAATTATCTGACTCTGGAGATCTAATATGTCGACTTTATGGTCCAGCATTATACTTCAGCCCAGAACCTGGGGGTCAGGAAGATCAAATTTTCCTGTGGGCCTCAAGATGTCCATGCCAAAAATTGTCTCTAATGTCAGCTGCTCCTTTGAACAGTCAGAATGGGCCAACCCAAAGTATTCTAGACTATCACCAATCCCTGGAGTGTCTGATAGTTTCATTTGAATTAAAAAGAAAAAAAAAGTGCCGCCTTCTTTTTTATTCAGCAGGCAAATCATGCAGATTTAGAACATAGGCATTTTTAATAGACTGGATTAAGCAGAGGATCCTAATCCAACTGAAGCTTATAATAGTACTTACAGTCGGAGAAGTGCACATCACTGATCCTTCAATTCACTGTCTGAACTGAAAAATTTAGACAATATGTATTACTTTGATCCAAAACTGAAACAATATAAGTTTCAATCACTTCTGCAGGTTTGAAAAAATAATCCTAAGCCACGACAGTATTCAGTTTTGCTTAGAGAATTTTTTAAGCACTCTTTTTTAAAAAATAACTATATTCAAATTTAGAATGGTGTTTCAAATTGAATAAATCAAACCACTGCAATTAGAACATACCTAAGTGAATGTTTTGACTGAAAAAAAAAGTATTTTTCCCCTCTGATCAAACAGTAAAAACAGTAAAAACAGTAAAGCTACAGCATGATTTCACAAGTTCTTTTCATTAACTCATATCAACGTTTTTGCATGATTACAGTTTATAATTTAAAACAAACAAACAATTTTGTGTTTTCATGGATTTTAAGGCTTTTCCACAGGTTTCATGGTCAGGCACTAACAAAGAACACCTTTTTAAAGAGTCCATTGCATGGCTAATTCTCATTGTCCCATGTGTATAACAATGTTCTCACATCACAAAATATATGCCCATTTTTGCTTTCTGTCTTTAACTGTATTTTACTTTGAGATGTATATTATAAAAAAAAATTGACTAGAAGAAAATAGATTGAATGATCTGTCCTTCAGTCTGCCATCAAGCCTTCTTACCAAAGCATCATATTTCTTACTACTTTAGAAAAAAAATTTGTCATCAGGCAAACATAGCCTTCTGTGCTTTCACCATGTTGTTGCCATGTTGTTGTTGCAGCTTTCCATATGAACAGAATTACAGCCAATTCTGAAGTCTTACACTCCAGACAGCATTACTGCAGTAATATTAATGTCATCATCTCTTTCCATGTGCAAAATATCTAAGCAATGTATTTAGTAACTGCATTGCAGGCTTCAGTGCTGGAGTCTCTCTTACTTTCCTATCTTGTATGTAAAAGCCTTCTATTAGGAAAAGAAGATCCCAACTGGAATGAGATTATAATGCAATCATCTGGTTCAGAGCATTATGGTATGATTTTAGCAGCGTGCTAGAAACTCCCTCTGCTCCCGGGCTTAATGAAATTTGAACTTATTATATGGTTCAGCACAGTTTTTGGAAGACAACCAATAAGTATGGGAGGTTTGCAGTTGAAACAAGGGGCTTGTTTGCCAGGATTTGACTCTCTCGAGGAAAGCTAGCTGCAGGGCCAGATCTCTTCTTTTTGTTGGATAGAGAACAGCTTTGCTCATAGCAGTATTTACTGGTGATGGCAGCCTGTGACAGAGCTATATCCTTCCAGAATACGCTAACTAGAGGATACCCAGTAATGACTGCAGCTGTATACCCACTCAAAGGTGCTTTGCCACTACATAATACAGGACTCAAGAAGGGGCATTTGACGGCTGCAGTGCATTTAAAAGTGGAAATCCACCTATTGAGTAAAAACCACATACTACACCTTTCTAGGTGTTACTTTATGTGAAATTATAATATGAAGAGATCCTGGAATGAAAAAAGAAATGGTGTGTACCTGCACACAACTGCTTGGTCTTTTTTTCAGGCTAACAGCTTAGCTGTAACATTTGTGCATTAGCTAAATAACATCTCAAGGGGAGCTGGAGATAGAACCTTGATGTGTCCTGATTGTACGTGTGTGAGTTTGTGCTCTCAAAGGATGGTCCTTAAAAAACTCCCTGCTGGAAGCTATTGTGCATATTGCAAAAGGACCGTTGCTAAGTGCCAATTGAGCTGGTACTGTATACTTGCCATTTTAAAAGAAGATTTCATACCACTTGATTATGTTAAATAGAAATGTTTGAAATTTAAACTGAATTACATCAAAATGGCACAGTAGTTATATGTCTAAAGAGCTGCTGCTACTCGCTCTCATAACTAATGTCAATCCCTTCTGGTAGACAGTTTTATGTGAAATCATGGTAGAGTATATTATAGGCGAAGTTTAGAAAGCCTTGGTATAGAAAATGTCATCAATAAATACTACCTTAAAACCAGGCCTGTGTTTGTATTAACAAGCAAGAACTCTTTTACAGTAAAGTACTGTCCTTAGACAAAACTATATGCCATTTTTTAATGTCAGAGGTTCATCTTCAGCCTTTAGGCTACTCTAAGGTGTCAGATTTTTTCTGTGCAGATGATAGCCATTTGGGGAACTCCGTGAACTCTTGTAATGCAATCTAGATATATACTTACTAGAAATAATGCAGATATTACCTCAAGACCAGCTTACCAAAGAAAAAAAAAAGAAACAATAATATTATCAATATATAGTCAACATCAGAGTCTGACTGGAACCAAAAATTTAAGACCATTAAATGGCAGAGGAGAAGTGAATGCAAAAAAAACAGAATGAAAAGGGATGAGCACCTAGTCTGCATGTACAAATATGGTATATTTATAATCAATAACTACTGACAATACATGCAAAGATGGGCAAAAGTAGTAATTACCTTTAAAAAGCTACTTCAGAATTTATGAATTTGACAGAAATTTGTTAAGTGGTTCTGGGGGAGGAAACAAGAGGAAAACTCAGATACACTTAAAAAAATTTTACTAGTTACAAAACATATGCTTTAAAGTTTTCCTTTTTAATTTTTTTTGTTTATTTCTAAAATAAAAAAGTCAGACAAACTAAATACTTTTTTTTATTACTTAAAAAAATATCAGAAAAATCTGAGAGGAAGGGATTACTGGAGATTTTCTCAAGATCTTTACATTGCAGGTGGTCTGGAAATTCTAAAATGCTATTTTTCATTCAGGGAAATAAGAGAAGAAAAAATAATTCAAACAGCTCAGATAACACTCCAGGGACACAAAATATGTTGTTACCTGTGCTGGAGTATTATTTTCTTTTACTCTGTAATTAAATGCTCAGTTTCCCCTCCTCCCCAGTCAATCTGATTTTATCCTTGCAAACCAATGTCGGCGAGTTTAGAATGGGACAGGGAACCAGGACAGACGCTCCAGAGCTATTTTATTATTTTATCAGTCTCATATACAGAGTTGAGACATGGGAGATATTACAAGGTCATGTCATCACAGGCTTCCAGGGATTTCCTGGTTACAGAGCATTCTTAAAAGCTTTTCAGCCAATAGCATGTTCTTAAAAGTTACAGACAACTGTCTTAGCCAATCTGCAAAAGCGCACGTACTACTGTTATAAACAATACTTGCTTGTTCATACTTTATATAACAATGCACAGTATTCCATTATTAAGCTTAATCTTGTCTATCTTGCTCACCATATTTGTTGCAGCTCTAAAAGCTATCCCAGCCAAACCTAGAAACTTTAGCCATTGTTTTAATGTCCTTGCTTGTTTTATAATTTTATCTTCTTCAAATTTTTGCACCAAAGCTAAATCCTAAACTCTTCTGCTTTATTTCTGAAACCTGCTTTTATTTCTCACACTTAAAAACCTTTCTACCTTTTTTCTGTGTTTCCCACAAAGCAACAGATAATTTCTGTATCAAAAGAGCAGTGGCACTTTCATGCATTGACTCTCAGTTTCCTGTGATGTTGCCAGAACAAGATGGTTAATAGGTTGCGATGGAAATTATTACCAGTTTCATCAGCAAAAAGTTTCTCATATGGGTACCAGGCTGCATTGCATGGTCAACTAAAAGTTGCAACACATACACACTAACACTGCAGGCCTCTTTTTCCCTTCCTAGTGGCTGGGCTGTACACTTTGACGTCTCTTCATCTCCTGGGCTCGAGCATGGTTTCCAGGGATGGTACCTGACCTACTCGTATGTTCTGTGATAAGAGTGAGACCTCAGGCTGCCTATTCTGTTACAAAATTAAAATCTACTGCTCTTCATGGAGCTGAAGATCAACTCCTTTTAGAATGTATTGCCATTGTAGTCTTAATTTTTATTTATTATCTATAGACTCAATACCCCTAAGATTTCACTGTTAAGATCCTGTTGCAGTTTTAGCTTGAAATGCATTTTGAAATTTAGCTCTTACTTGGCTTCTGTTAAAGCACAAAAATATATACTTTGAGTTATATGTTGCTTTTGACTAGGGTGTGGTGTAATCAGCTCACCCACGGGGTGAAGAAAGAAGTGTGGCTAAATTTCTGTGATGATGGTGCTGGAGATAGTATTGTAGTGGTGGCACAGCAGCCCAAGTTAGAATAACTCACTCCTCTAACTGGTTAGTCCTGAGGTCTTGTTTTGTAGCAGGGCTCTTCTTAATCTGTCACTGGAATGAGCATACTGAAGCCCTCATGTGATCTCTTTCATGAACAAATGCAAAGCGAAGGTGCAAAAGGATCCTCTGAATTCCTATCTGGATGGAATAAATGACACCTGGCACAAGGATGTCATCCCAGGATCAGACTAATACCTGGCTTTTTTTGTTTGTTTGTGGCTTTTTTGTTTGCTTAATAGAAGTAATCTTACCATATCAGGAGAAAGTCTAAATATGCAGGGTCTAACTTTTTATAGCTTTACTCTTGCTTTCTTTTATTTTGTCAAGTATTCAAGAAATTACTACAATCTTCATATTCTTTGGGTCATTGCAAGGCTGTTCTTTGTTTCTCATTTTCTGTAGTTTACTTATTGAGTTAATTTCCATTTTCTATTCAATTGACAATCTTGCTGATTTAGTAAGTAAGCAAAGTTCTTTCACTTTCTTTCTTTCAGTAGTTCAGGTCCTTCATCTGAAACTTCTTCAAAGGCGTTTATTCTCCAGTTTTCCTACCATCCTCTTTTGAATGTTTGACCACTAGTTGGTTATTAGTTTATTTTATTTTAACCTGAACAAGAAAAAAATAGATTCCTGCAGTTTTCAGTCTCCTGTTGCTCTGAGTTAAAAAAGGAGTGGTCATCATGGTCAAATTCATGTCAAGAAACAGTCAGCTACAATATATATAGCAGTCATGTTAGAAAAGCACTGTTACGCAATTATGACTGCAAAAAAAGCCCTTTCAGGGATGGAACTATGAAAATGACCTTGACTAAGATGGTTTGAATAGTACTAGGTCTTGCCTTCTACTACCACAAATTCTTTTGCACTTACATTAATGTTTACAGAGAAAATACTGTATCTATTATAGTAAAGAAGTAAATATGGTGTAAGTATGGACTGATGAACTATTGTATAAGGGAATAAAAGAGTGTTGGAAATGGAGGAGTATGTAGTACATGTGATGTACCTTCTATCGCAACATTAATTTGTTCACTGAAATATTTTTCAATGTGTGGATTTAAAATTATAAAGAAAATCCTTTTTTACATTTTGCTTTGAATTTTTATGCTGAATTTTATTGAAACATACTTTTTAAAATCAGTCATTCTAGTATTCATTTTTTTCAAATTATAATCTTTTACCACTTAATAATAGAGGAGAAGAAGCTTTTTAAGCACATAACAACTGTGACAATTTGATGGAATTCATTTTGAGTAATAATTTTATCAAATAATATATTTCTTTTAAAAAATACCATTTATTAAAACATTATCCACAATTTAGACAGAATGGTAAAGCAAATGTCATTTTTAAACACACAACCCACCTTTGCTGACAGTGCAGCACAATCACAACATATTATAGGAAGTGTTGGCATGCTTTGGAACACAGGATGACTCTATCAATAGATTAATAAGCTTCCAGATGAGTGCCCAGCATTCCTGAGCTAAATACTATTTATTCACTTCTCCCTTGCATCTCCATTGGTTTTAATGAGTTTTCATGGGTTTAACTCAAGACAGGATATGATTCTCAGCACCTGAAGCATGAAGACACACTTGTGGGGTATAGATTAAAGCATTCATAGACTCACAAAAAGCAGATTTTGTTCTCTTTGAACATCTTCAGGACTGATGTCCCAGGAAAAGTGTAGTTCTGGAGACAGGGTCTGACATACACCAACATAAAAGCAAACTCAGCATGGATACTTTTAGGAAAGATCAGGGCAAATAATCAGAGGCATTCCTTCAGCAATCACAGATCTTCAGATGAAGGAAGGAAATAAAATTCCTTAAATTCAAGTTCTTCTGTGGATAAACAGAAGACACAAAACATACTGAAATACAATGAACTAGTGAGTATAAAAAGTAGCAGGGACTGAATGCAAACTAAAAGGTCTATTTACACAATTTCAGAAATGGAAACTGAATGTAACTCTTGGTGACAGAGACCGAAATATTTCTTCCCACACTTTAGGTCCTCCCACAAAACTCCCAAGAATATTTTCTTCCAAGACACTTGGACGGTCTTGGTAAAACATCAAGCTCATAATATTTTTTTTTTGAAGGTATTTTTTACCTTTATAAAACTAAAAAAAAAAATTTTGAGGATTAAGATGTTTACCTGGAAGATGAGTCGCATCCTCCATTCCCAAAAGCCTAGAAGATTCAGCAGTTCAGACCGTAGATTCAGCTAAGCAGACAAGTGTCTACACCTGCTGATGGTCCAGCTGCCTCTTAGAAAGGATGTATGGCCTGAATGGGACTGGCTGGAGCAGGGACACACGACACCACAGTAGTGGGCAGGAGTCTGATTTCATTTAGTGAGTGAAAGAATAGAGTATTATGCATGCAAAGCATACGCTGCAAGCAAGGATACCTGATGTATGAATGAGAAGGAGGGGAAAAAACCTGCACCAATGTAGATTCAAAGAGACAATCATGGAAGGCAGGGACAACTGTCTTGCCAGGAGGAGGGTTCAAAGGAATGGAAGGAAGAGAGATGATGGAGAAGGAGAGAGATCACTCCCTTCCTTTCATCAGCATCATGGTAGCAGGTTAATTACCATCAGCTTCTGGTTTTAGAGGTCTCAACACTACCTTACCTTTATTTTTAAGATGTTTATTGATGGAAGAACTCATAAAAGGCCACTTTAATTTCTTCAGCGAATATTGTAAACACAAGAAGTCTCCCACTTCAGATGAAAATCAGTCCTCCAAGCCAACATACTGAGGATCTGCTTGGGTTAGTACATCTGCCACTGGAACAAGTCCATTTCTTGCCAGGATGAGATTAGGCCTTTTTATATGTAAGCACTGACTTGTCAGAAGGCACTGGAAAAGAATCTTATTAAATATTATTATTTTACTATGAAGAAATTCCGAAGTTTACTTAATCACAAAGGAAGATACATGAACAAGTGTGAAGTATTAAACATTTTTAACTGACTGTGACTGTAAAAGGGGCATGCTTTCAGGGGGCAAATTCCTTCTTCAGTTAAGAACTTGTCTTCCATTTTCAAAAAAGCGTTTGCCTTGGGTTTGTAGTTTATTTTGCAACATTTGTACCAGCCTTTTGCATTCATTAGGTGAGGATGGATACCCCCTCATGAACACACACATTAACAGGTTACCTTGAAGAATTCCAATGCTTCTAATGCTTGAGGTGAATTCCTGTATTTTCTTTGCCTCTAAAAATCTGTTCCGTAATGATGTTATCACTATTCCTTACACTTCTCCTGAACAATTTTCCTGCAAGAATTTTGTTGTGGATTCCCTTAATATTTGACAAGTGTTCCATAAAATACTGCTGTCTCTTTAGAATTTACCATGTTCTTTTCCTGCCTTAACTGCAGACAGAATATAATTCTTTTAGTGGTCTGTATGAATATTCATAAGTGACAAGTACTCTGAGTTCTAAAATATCGGATCTGGAGGTTTTACAATTATTAGATCAGGGCTTTTCTCAGTTGTACCCTGGGATTAAAGTGTCTTTATTTCAGTGCAGTAACAGAGGAAGAACACAAGATTACAATAGATTTAACAAAAAGGAGATAACTTTGCATTATTTTTCATTCTTCTTTCAGTCTCCATCACGAGGATGGAGTCATGCTGTGGCATTCTTCTCTGGGTATTGGAACATGAGAATGATATACTCGACTTTGAATGTCTCAAGTTTTGTAACATATAATAGCTGAGTTTTACTTCTTTCACCCCGTTATTTTGCATTTTGATAGGCAAGTGCCACTTCACCGCTGAGGCCCTTCTGCTGACCTTTAACACAGCGGGTAGCTTTAGCAGTGCAATTATCACTATGGGTTGTGGTGTCCTGGAGGAAGTCAGCATGTGCACATGTATAAACTGGGATATCAAGGATGTAAAAAGCAGAAGAGCACATAACAGGCAAAAGAAGTCATTTGATCGCGACACCCCAGTCAAGCCAAAGTCAGAGTGACGGTTATGTCAGAAATTCTTGCTTGGCCTTCTTCATGCACTTGAGTGAAAACGTAAGAGGCTACAATTAATGTGACCCCATTTTACTTTCTCTTAAACTACTATAGTTTCCAGCTCAGAAAGTTCTGCCTACCAGTTGAATAACAGGAAATCAACATACAGGAATGTGATTTACCTGCTTAATGCATAGTTATTAAGTTTGATCCTAGTTTCCATTTTCACCATTGAAACTTGTTCTTACACAGGTCATTGTTTCTAAATGTGGGTGCCTAAAGCATAAATAAGTATCAGGGTGTTCATCCTTATTTTATAGAACTATCTTGTATGAGAAAAACCCCAGGATTTTACCTTCAATTACAAGAGAACACCAATAATACAAGTCTGAGTGAGTTATTACTATACCGTGTTCAGCAAAGAGCAATCAATATGCACTACTATAAGTAGAAGACAGTCCACCCGTGAAATGTTAAACAAAACAGACATAAAGGTCTCACCTACTGTAGTTTTTGCTATTTCACTTCTGGTTATCGCTACTGGTGCTGAGGAACTGCTCTCAAAACTTGCCTGAACTGAAAATGTTTTTTGTGACAGAAGCATATGTGTTATATTATACTTCTGCCTTTGTAAATATAATTCAAAAGCATGTGGGTGTCTTCTTTTCTTTAATGAGTAGCACCCTTTAGAAGCACTCTTGATATGCCATCTTTGCTTTTGCTTTCCTTACCTTCACTATTTCTCTTTTCTTCACTTGGTGGCTGCTGTTGTCACAAAGTTTGCCTGCCCAAGCTACAGCCCCGCTCCATCAGAAGATCCTATTATCTCTCCAAACAAAACAAAACAAAGCTCTGTTCACTATTTTTTCTTCCCAAGACAAGTTCATGTTTCTTCAGCATACTGCAGGAGGAAAGCTTGCGCTGATTTTGCTGCTTAAATATTATTTTTCATAGTTTCTCTGTTTATTTTTCCAAATGTGCTAAGAGACCTCCCAACGAGATCCCTTCTTCCCTTTTCACAGTCTTCCCCTTAAGAATCTGAATGTTGCTAATATCTCCTGGGTAAAATCCAGCCACTGTGTCCACATCAAGTCAAGCTGAATTTACTCCATGCTCTGCAGCTGTTCCATTGTCTCCTTATTACAACACAAGATTCTGTTTGTTTTATTTATTTATCATTTCTAAGTACCAGGCTTTCTGGCAAAATGTTGCCAGCTGGAAGTTACATGGAAAATGTTTAGCACAGCTTTAACACATGCTCCAGAGTATGTGTACACGCATTTCATTCTTGGTAAATCAGCATTTAGGGAATATGGGGAAATAGGCTGTGAAATGCCATCAGCTTGTCCTGAGCTATGGTGCTATTTAATAAAATCTCTAGCAAATTCAAATAGCAGAAACTCATCCAAGTCATTAGTGCATGCATTTGCTCCTCCCTGAGCTATCAATATCAAAAGCATCTTAAGAAACTGTGTCAATGAAAAATGAAGGAAAATAAATAGAAAAAATTAATAGGTATTTCTGATGAATAACCATCATCCCTGACTGTGCTAAATCATATTTCTAATCTCTTTATTTTGGGCATTTATTAGCATTTACTTCCTTCAGTTAAGTAAGAATGACATGTTATAAATTATGTTTATGCCTTTAGGAGTTTATGTAGAGGATCTTCTGTCTTTCTGTAGCTTTTGCCTCATTCAGAATTAACTAGTCAAGTTCTCTGATGACAGGGCATAAAATATAGAAATAAGGAATAAAATTATCAATATCTGTATGAAGATCCTCAGTTTTTGAGGTATGGGGCGTTACTGCATGGGGAGTCTCACAGATCCCCTCATCATCGGTTGGTGCAAAAAAAGTTCCAGTTTCAATTTCTGCTGCCATGTCCCCATATCAGTCCAACAGAGATCTTCCACAGAATGTTACCCAAGCCCATTAAGAGTAGATTTGTCTTCCTAGACAAATAAGCCCTTACATTTAGGTTGAATTCCCACCTGTAAATCACGGAAACAAGAGGATTTGGTACTGACCTCAATTTTGAATACCTTTACAGGCAACTCTACATTTCATGCATCCATTAGTAAGACTTGGAAACAAACAGGAGAAAAGTATAAAATGCTGGTGAATATCAAGATCTTTTCCGTATTAATTTCCAGTTGACTTTTCTGAATTTTCTGGAATGCCATGTAAAATATACTGATCTTTGAAAATGCTGAACTATGATGTAGTTCTACTTCTTCTTCAGCAGGAAGAATCATTTACATAGCATTTCTCAGTAATAAAACTCTCCACGAGGATCCATTTGGACAAGAACACAGCTGATTATTTGTGATAATTCGGATCCTTACTACTTATACAAATCTAAATAAAAATTGAAATATATGTCATGGTATCTATCTATGTATTGGGCATTAAAGTCCACTACAGTCCAAATCTGTGAGTCCAAATAAGAGAAGGAATTGAAATAAATGTAATATATTGCTTTCTGGAGTCATCTCAATATATGCATCACTTCATAGTGATGTATCACTGATGCATCACTTCAACTGAATTTATATTTACAATTCATATTTTTCCTCTTCCTTCTCTCTGGCCTGCCTCAGCATTGACTCTTAATTGTTTAAGGAAGATTATATTGGTGTAAAAGCAATATGGAACCAAAGAATTGAGGAAGAAAACAAAAACATTGAGAGTTTTGGATGTGTATAAGCCAGAAGATGGGCACACTAACATACTCACTATTTTTTAGCTACCTATATGTTGATCAGTATGTGGTCAATGTTCAGGACAGTTTGAGTCAATCCACAAAAGAATTCATAAAAATGTGCATGACTAATCAACCTAATCATTATCTTACACATCATCTCTGACTTTGGTCTTCTCACGGCAAGGCATCAGAAAATATAGTTTTGTTACGTTTAAAACTTGAAATGTGACATAACTTGATAATGACATTCAATTGTGACAAAAGGCCTCTAGAAAAGAAAATAGTAATTGTGAGAATGGCTGTCTTTTACCTCTTAAAATTCCCA
>VXBT01000645.1:160646-170646 GCA_013400235.1 Oriolus oriolus
TTTATATTGGCAAGAGCTGACAGTTTTATAAAAGAAAAACAAACACCGAGGCTGTTCATTTCTGAAATGAAATCAACTTCACTTCATTTCTCTCAGGAAAACATCATCACATGAAATGATATAAATCAGTATTGATATCAGCAAGCTTCAAACTAGAAGAGACAAATGCACTCTGCAGCACAGTAATTCAATGGCTCCGAGTCAAGTTTACTGTTGTCTCGTTTCTACTAATCATTGTAAAAATTCCCTGTGAAATAATTATCCCTAAAACAATCAAGACAGTATATCTCTATAAAGGAGAGGATCGATTTAACAACAAACTCTAGATTTATCTGTATTGATTAGAGGGCATTCAGTGTAATTTTAGTGAATTATGTTTGGCTTTCATTTCCCAGTAGAAATTTTTCTTGTGATGATCAAAAGGTAAATTACAAACTACTACATGGTCTTTTGTGCACCACGTACATAACATCCAACTATTACTTTTCAAAGAAACATTGATGTAGGAAAGAAAAAAAATATTGGGGATTTTTTATACATGATATCTTACTGTAAAAATCATATGACTGAGTTTATAGCACTTACCTAAGAGCCTGATGTCATCTTCTCAATTCATTAATACAGAAATCAGGACTGCACTAAAGAGTCTGTGCTAAAGGAACAAATCCAAGATCATCATATGAGAATAGAATTAGAAAGATTAAGAAAGTAATATGATTTTTCTTCTTAAATAGGAGTAATTTCAAAGCAGCTGTTAACACTTTCATGTCTGAAACTTCCTCAGTGGCACAAGGGAGAACTAAAGGAATCAGACAGATTCAAAGACAATTTAATGTAGCTGTAAGTCTGACACTGCTGCTGATACAATTTAATTGAGAACTAATTAGAACTAAGAAGGCTAGTTATTTTGTCAACTGCACATGTGTTAGTTCCAGTCATTTTTAATCCAATGTAACAAAGATAAAGAGTCTAACTTACTTTGTTTAGTTAATAACATTAGGCCAGAAGGATCACCTAGTCATTTCGTGTTACCCAATACATTGCTAATATAAACAATGTCTAATTACAGTGACTACATACTCCCATGAAATGACCAATTAGAACATTTGCTGATTCTACATGTTCACTGTTAGAGACATTTCCACAGGCTTTCTGTGGGTTGTATTCATAAATTCTACCCCGGCTGGTAGGAAGCATAAGAACAGAATACAAGAGGAAAAAGTTTTTAAGCAGCACAAAGGACATTTAAATTCTGAGACAGTTTCCATGCAAAAATATATAAAATTAAAATATACTTTTTACTATTCCCTAGGAGTATGTAATATTGCACGTTTATATGCTCTTCTTGCTGAATCAAGCAGATCATATGAGTATTCAAGACTCATAAGATAAAGAAGGCATGTGTTAGCATTTTAATATTTAGACCAACAAATATAGAGTGATTTGAATTCGCTTACAAAGCTGATTTATTGACTATAATCGGAAGCTGGTATGAATTATGCCAGAGTAGTCTCTTATTTATTTTTGTTACTTTACTGATGAGTCAATAACTGTCCCCTGAAAATATTAGTCCAGCACGTACCAATGTTTTGTAAAGTGGCAAAATCTGACAATGATATTGGCAGCATGTGTTAAACTCAAATTAACATCAAAATAGAAAAATACAATAAATGAGAACAAACTCTTCCTTGTCTAAAGAAAAATTGCTGACACTGTAAAAATTTCTTTTTAAATGATTGAATTATTATCCCTTAAGTAATCATGCTGAAAAATTTGCTAGTTATGTTAAAGTAAATAACAGTACATCAGTATGTGCATTACCAAACCTAATTAACACAAAGTATTAGAAAAACTGGAAACGATGAGACACAGTTATCTAGACAACTTAAATAAAAGAAATTAATTTACAATGATTGCAATCAATGCATATATCACAGCCAAATAAAAATTGGATACTGCAAAAGTATCTGGAACTATTGATGCTTTCAATTGCTCTGCAGGTGTCTAAAATGCCTGGCTGCCACACATGCCAGTGCAAGGACTCAATCCTCTCACTGCAGTGAGTTCAAGTGTTGTCACTCAGGTCAGTATGATAGTATCAGGTACTTTTCCTATTCTTCTTAGGCAATGCCCTAAACAATATTAATCTACTTACATGAAAGTTTTCCTTTGAATAAAAGGCAGCATGATAATCTGCATGTCTGACCACTAGAATTTGATAGAATTAAAATGTAGCTTAAAAACCACATCATGTAAATAATTACAATTTGCTAAAAGCTAAAACCAAAAATTAACAAATGTTCTCTTAAATTAATTGGTATATGCTGAATGTGAATATATGCAACATTGTCTTGTCCAGAATATTTAAAAATGAAAGATATGATAAACTTTGTCTTATTATAATTAGATTAATAAAAGAAAGTAACTAAAAAACTCCTACTTTTTTTTTCCAGAAGAAAAGAAAGAGCTAGAAATTATTAAACTATGCAGAAAAGAATCAAAGCTTTCATATGGAAAACAATTCTTTGAGCTGAATTGCAATAAATCAATAAGACGGTTATTTTTCAATAGGTAACAATTGTCTTTATATAAACCGAAAAAATTGTTTGGGATGATTAATATACAATGCCACATTATGCATTTGGGAGTGTCAATGCATAATTCTTAGTTCTAATGTTATTATGTAATTGAGAGAACATATTCATTTGCCCTAATAACTACTAAGATGCACTTAATAAAATGAAATGTAATAATACTTGTAATTTAATCTATTCATGGAAGTAATTTTAAAAGTCTAGCATTCTCCTTAATGTGGATAACATTCATAATTTATAAAGTGTTGTGATGCAGAATTGACAATGCCATTGTTTTTTACACTTTGAGATGAATCTGCAGGCTTCATTATCTGCATACCAACCTCAGGATTATCAAGGGCAAACAAAAGATAATTAACACCAGAAACAGGCAAATGCAGGAGATACTGAGTGAGGTTTTTCATTTAATGTGGAACCTTTGAAAACTGGGAAATGGAATAACAGTTCAAAATCGGTTTTTTTCCCTTCACAGAAAACTATTCCAGTATGTTTTCTTTCCTACATTTTAAATATAATGGTTTTTGCTATAAAATTATATTTGGATTTTCAGCCTTAGATACATTCAGTAAATGAATGTGCTGAGTATTTTTCCCAAAGTACTGAGTGTTCATTTTCTGCGGTGGTTTTTCCATCTAGAACAGTAGATGGGTAACTATGGTATACATTTTCAAAACCTATAGTTTCACTTGCCCTCAGCAAACCTGTAAATAAATCACTTGACTTTTCCTAGCCTCATTGTGCCATTCTCTAAAGATGAAAACTTCTACTACACAAATTTGATTAATGAATAAGATATCTTTTTATCTTAATAGCTTGTAGGAAAAGGTATGTGAGACTGCCTTGGGCATTTTTATATGTACTCACAGCAGAACAATAAAGGTATACTAAATGCTGATATAGATCCGAGAGAGTGTATTTCAATCAGTAAGGATTACTGACATGTTTCTTTTTAGTTTTTTGAACAAGAAGTCTTGACTATGATTCTGCATTGCACTCGAAAACATTTGCCACGTAACTAATAATTTCAGAAATTAACCAGTGAAGATCCTCCACAAAGAGAATCTTTTGAATGCAAGGCAAAGAAGCATTATATGGTTAGACACTAATCTGTGAACGAACACACTTCTACAAATGGTCCAGGCAAAGTCATTTTACAAATGGAAATGCAGGACAGTGACATTCAGAGTTTTACACAACTTACAGAGTTTGATGTCAGTTTAACTCCCCACCTGTTACTTACATAAGAAGTTCTTATTACAGGGGACTGCAATTATAAACCTATGAGCTATCCATGAAAGATTCAACCATTTGTGTTTGAAGATCTTGGTGTATTACCATACCTTCAATTTTTACAATTTTGAACTGGAAATCCCTTTTAAGTAACTAATCCAAAAATGATATACAATCAGTAGGAGCTTGCTTTCCACCCAGCACAGGGAGCTGAGAGCAGCCTACACAGGAATTATGGTTACACTCTAAGATGCAAGCTGCAAGATAACTTGATGAGTCTTGTTCTCTTCCAGAAGGTCTGATGCCAGTTATAATGGCTCCTTCATTATCAGGGTTGTCCCTTATTCCTACTTACCAAAGCTTTTTCCTCTTGGTCCTGATTCACCCTGGGCAGTGACAGGCACCAGAAGGCACATGGGACAGGGAAGCTGGTGTGAGCACACTGCCCCGCACAAGAGACAGGGAGAGGCTGAGGCTGAGGCCAAGGGCTCTCTCCACATCTTTGGATATCCAGACAAGTACTTACATTCAGACAAGCATTTAAGTCCGTGAAATCCCACAGCAACTATGTGGTTGATGATCAGTTCAAATGAGTCAACAGTGTGCCCTCGAGATCAGCAGGACATGGGTATCCTGGGGTGTTTCAAGCACAGCACACCTACCAGGTGGAAAGAAGAGACTGTCCCACTAGGCTCAGCCTCACCTCAAGTACTCCGCACAGTTTTGAACAACGTAATACATTATAATGTGCCCAAAG
Source organism: Oriolus oriolus (assembly GCA_013400235.1). Taxonomy (NCBI): domain Eukaryota; kingdom Metazoa; phylum Chordata; class Aves; order Passeriformes; family Corvidae; genus Oriolus; species Oriolus oriolus. The sequence goes on from VXBT01000645.1 coordinate 165,228, forward strand.
GACGGCAACAAAGATGCCAAAGGGACTAGAGGGCATGACTTTCGATGAGCAGATGAGGATATTTTGTTTATTCAGCTCAGAGAAGACGAGGGTGCAGAGTGATCTCATTGATGTCTACAACCTCCTCACGAGGGGGAACGGAGAGGGAGGTATTGATCTCTTCTTTCCGGTGTCCAGTGATGGAAGCTACACAAGGGGAAATTCAGACTGATAACACAAAATTCAGACTGAAGAAGTTCTTCACTGAGAGGGTGGTCAAAGACTGGAATAATCTCTTGAAGAGCTTGGTCATGGTTCCAAGGCTCCTGCTGGTGTTCAAAAAGCATTCGAAGGATGCTCAGCTTCATGGTCCATATTTTCTCATGTGGTTTAACTTTTAGGTTGCCTTATGTGGAGGCAGGATTTGGGGACAGTGATCCTTATGGGTGCTTCTCAACTCAGGATTCTCTAGGAATCTATGATTCTAAGTACCGGGCCTCTCAGGCACTGAGTTGTCATTCTTCGACCAGCAATTCTAGTTTCTAGATACTTCTGAAAAATAGAGCTCCGAACTTTTCCCACGCTCAGTGGGAAGCTTCGAAATTAAGGAGAAATTAAGAATCAAGATGGTAAAACTCCTAAGTGCTGCAGCGATCTAAAAATTTTTTTTAATTAAAATTCCTTTTTTAAGGACATCGGCTTTGGTTCCGCAAATATTTGTATAAAAGCTTTTTAACCTAAGGTCTTTAAAATTAAAGGTACCATGGCTGGAAAAGAGACCACATCCCTTTGAACTAATTGAGAATATCAGTTCCCTCACATAAATTTATTTATTTAAAAGCCTCCATCCTTTCATTGAATTCATCTTCTATTTAAGTCCCCTTCCCCTGAAGGAAAATAAGGTATATCCTCTACTATCTGGAGATTACTGTAAATACATTTTATGAAGTATGATACCTTTTTTAATTACACACAGGAAAACACAATAAGAGTAGATGCAGCTTGATTACCAGGTGACCCAGTAAAAAACACACCATGGCAGATGGGGTAGTGGGCAGGGTGGGCTCTTTTACAATCACTGCTCTCCATAAACCCACCCCTGCCTTCTGAAGCAGGAGAGGAGGCCTCTGTTTATAAAGTCCAGAGGACATACACAGGCAGAGTAGATAATGTAGAGCTTCTCCATTACAGAGATACTTCAAAAAGTCTTTCTTTCGCGCTTTATCCTTCCAACTTCTACTATGACTATCAGTAATAATAATAACAATAAAATAGCGGTAATAAAAATAATAATGAAACCTGTTTGCTAATCTTCATATTTATCATGAGACTCTTTTCTGAAAAGTTTTCTCTGGACCTATCCTCCACAATTTTCCAAACATCTTTTAAATATCTGTGCTGTTCACAGTTTTATTTTAAGAGATTATTATAGACCAGGATTTTCAGAAATCTGTAGTAAGTAACAAGAAGTACTCAAAACTTAGCAGCTGGAGTGAGTCAAAGCAGTATACACTCTTCTTATTTATAAATTTTTATATTTTACATTGTTTTTAACATAATATCATTTTTATGTAGTTGCATTTTCTACACATTTAGTTTACCAGAATGTATGTTTTGCAAATGTATTTGGTTCTTTCTGGAATGGTACAGTTCCAGACACAGCAATATCTGGTCCTCTGTGCAAAACTCCCACCTCCTTTAATGGGAATTTGTGAAGAAGTGAGAACTACAGCTAATTATATAATAAAATGCAGATGTGAAAGATGGGTTAACAGCAGAACACTAACAAAATCATAGCGTGTGCATGTGCATATGACAAAACAAAAGTTGTTTGTCAAAATTTGAGAAACTAATAGTTGAGATCATTAGAACTAAATCTATTTTTGTTTCACCTGATAGCCTTTCTAAGAGAATACAATATTATTTTTTCTGCCTCTGAGTCACTGTCATTTAAGGTACCCTACCAGTCTGGTGAACTGCTTGAGCCATATATAAAGGCTCACATGCCACAATTTGGAGTCAGTTACATTCATTTCTGCTAATACCCAGATACTGCAGCCTTAGAATCCACATTCAGGAGAGATCGATATGCATCTTACCATGACAGCTCCAAATATGTATTCCCTGTATGGATGAAAACTTCAGAGTGACAGAGCTTCATCAGAGCTAAAGAAGCTTCCACAAACAGGGTATCTATGGAAAGAGCTACTTTCAGCTGGTATGTGAGGGATGATGAGCTCCTTTTAGGTCTACACATCTAGCAAATTTATGAGAATTCTTGGAAAAAACCAGAGAAGGTTTGAGAAGATTGGCAATAAATCCTTAAATTTAAAATAAACAACTTCAAGTGTATCAAAAGGGCTAGATGTATCATACACTGGATACAGGTTGATTTTTCTCCCTTGCAGGTATATTTATGAAAGCACATGCCCCACAAAATGTGCACCCCCAAACTTATTGCCTGAGGATGAAGTAATAGTAGATGATAACTCTTCCAAAAAGAATTGCCTTTGTGCTACATTTAAACCCCAGCATTAAACGAATACAGAATTTTCTATTTCAAGTTGCGCTATATGTGGTGAGGAAGCGCCAAATCTCAACATTACCTCCTAAAATTCAACTTCTGTTTACAGTGATTAGAAGAATGATGAATAGTGTCAAAGTCTTTCAGCACCTCTGAAGTCCAATCTAACACCTGCAGAACCCTGACAATATGGAAATGATTGGAGGTTTTGCGCCTTTGTGCCCTAAAGATGCTATGAGTACTTTCTTGGCTGGACACTTGCTCAATGCTATGTTGTGGCTGCTTAAGAAACCCTTCAGATTCTCCTTTCTGTCTTTAGTCTTGAGATCACTCCAAGAAAACACCTGTAGCATGGGGTCAGCTTCAATATTTGGTCTTCCTTGTGTTGCAGTTAACAACCGATGATAGTCAGAAAGGAAGAGGCATTTTTTCTTTGATTATCCTGGATGAGATCATGCTTCTGGTTCTTCGGTGGTAGAGATTACTGCTTGAATAATTGCAATGTGTGCCAAATTTCCAAAACTGCTTACCTAATGGCCATAACTGCCAAATATATGCAGAAACTGCAGGAGCAAAGAAGTGGGTAGGTAATCTGCCTGTGTTTGCAATTACAGTAGCAGTTGTTCATACACTTTGCATGAATGTAGTTTTATGTATGCAATGCAAATCAAAGCTTGTACTGACAAACGTGATACTTCCCTAACTGAAAGTAATGCCAGCTCTACGCTCTACTTCCAGCTGACTGAAGATCTTTGAAACCTCTTTCGCTACATGGATTCTTCTAGCTGTCCACGCACACTGTGTCTTATAATTTTATTCAATTGATCTACAGTTGCAGTGGCCAAAAGTGAATCTCCAGAGAGAGGGAGAATAATTGTCCACATCTATCAGTCATGTCAGATAAATGTCTACAACTCAGGGTGAACTCTTGTGAGTAGAACTGGAGAAAGGAGTAACCTGGAACTCTTTTGAGTATCTCATTGATATGAGAATAGACTAAAGAAGACCTTGTTTAGTGGTCCAATTGTTCAGTGAACACATACTGTTGAAGTTACTGAAGCATATCCATTAATCTGCATGCTACATGCTGAATAAAAGCATGAGAAACGCTTGATTCAAGCCACAAAATTATTTATTTGAGTTACAGCTGGCTTTTTTTAATCAGCTGTGGACTTCTAGGACATATTTTGTGTCCAAAAATTCTCAATCAACACTTTCATGGAATTTTTTCTTTGTGTGCATTTAGGCTGAAATCTGCAAGTGAATTTCAAGTCTGAATAATGTAGCTACTAGTTCTGTACTGATTTTGTCAGCTAGGGAAAGCTTAACTTTTTCTATGGACTCAAACCAAAGTTTGACCATGGAAAAATATGGTTTACTTGTGCCAGGCATAAGGTCTGAATACCTTTGATTTAGAGAAGGTTATTCTGTCACTCATACTTTTGAGTTCTTTTCAAAAAGAGTGGAAAGCTTTAACTCATCCCTCAAGAAAACAGGGAGGAATATCAACTCCTGTATAATGGATAAGTATTTAATTACAGTGTTATATAAAATTTCATTGTAGACCATCACATTACAATGTTTCCCCACAATTACACTTTGGTGGGGAAAAAAAGCAAAAAAGCCCTAAAGATCATGATGTTTCTTAGTTTAATAATTCTCAGTTACTTTTAAAAACTTCTATTTCAAATAGATAAGCAATGGTGGAAATTATACTGCAAACTTATCTGGTTTAATTCTAGTGCCAGTGGCTCAAAGGTGATATGCCAATTAGTGCCTTTAAAGACTCTGGGCTGAATATCTCATGTTTAAGTATTTATCGCTAAATAAAATAACAGACCTGAGGATGAAGGTATTTACTAAAGCTAGGAGGATCGGGAAGGACAAGTTCCTAAGGGCATGTTAAGAACACTGGTTTAATTTTTCACTACGACACAAAAAAATAGCACTGTTACTTTTATCTTACAGTTAGAAAGTCTCTTCATTAGCAATCATTATGGTCAGTTATGCAAACTTCAGATTGCACAGCAAGTAGTAATGTCATAGTTCCTAAGAAAGGCACATATCTCAGTCAGTTCTCTTTATTCAGTACTAGAGATGGGCATTGTGTTTCTTTAAGTTTGTTTAATCTTTACCTCTGAAAAATAGATAGGTTTAACAATCCAGATCATGTTCCAACTTTAGATTTTCATACTACCTGAGGAAAAGAACTGAGCCAGTGTGGTGGAAACCTTTTCAGTTTAATGAGAGATAATATTGATTTCCTGTACTTCTGCCTTTTTCTGAGGTATGGCAAAAGATTTCCAGAGCTCAGGTAAGACCAGGCTTCTCTGTGAAGAGGACAAATTCTCCTTTCCCACTTCCCCTAGAAGAGGAACTTCAACCAGCACCATGTGCTCCCCTGAGGGATCCGATCCTAGAAAAGACTACAGCACAGCTGAGATGCAGGGTCTTCTTTCCAGCATGCAATTCAGAATTTTCTTAAAGTGCTGTGGTTCCCAACCAAGTCCATAGGGAGGGAGACCCATCTCCAAATAAAAACTATACCAACTCAGTAGGCTAAGGAAGGAGCAGACCATGCACCGTGTTCAGCAAGCCTGACTAACTTTATACACTGAGGCCCATAGTCCAGACCTGCTGCTGACAAGGGGCTAAACATTTTCTCCTTTCAGCTGAACTAGAGTTAAACTCAGAAGATACACTAGTGACTGCCCGCCTGGCTATCATTCACTCTCTCATGTTCTGTGCCCTTCTCTACTTGAGCAGATTCAATTTGGGATATTATGTGGGAGTATCCCACCCAGCCAGGACAGGCTACTCTTCCCCATTTGCCACTAGTGACAGGGTGCAGGGGAAGGATGCCAGATTGCCAGGGTCAGGAGAGAGAAATGGCTGGGTATCTTCAACCTCCAATGT
>VXBT01000645.1:172934-219645 GCA_013400235.1 Oriolus oriolus
GGAAGAGAGAACCGGCCCCCTCCTGAAGCCGCGTGTGCTGTGGCAAACCCTTGTGTGTCAGCGCCCGCGACCAATTCCTCCCCAGCCCCCTTTCTCTTCCCCCCTCCCGGAGTCAGGATTTCCCCCAAGTGCTGGAGATCAGTAACTTGTATGTTTAATTCATTTCAGAAACACAGGAAAGCAATTTGCCAGCGCGAAGCCTCGGGAAGCCCCGACCATGCGATGCCGCTCTCCGCCGCGCTGCCCCGCGGCGGCCGGGCCCGCTGCGCCCTGCCCGGCGCCCGCCCCGTACCCCGGCCCGGCCGGGCCCCTCGGAACCGAGCCCGTCCTGAGCCGCTGCTCCCGGCTCTCAGAGCATGCCGCACACGTGTGGGAGCTGGCGACACAAAATCAGCCCCTCTTTCCCCCTATCCAACCCAGTTTTATTCAGAATTAAAGTTGCTCCCCGCTCTTTTTTTTTTTTTTCCCCTCCGTCCCCTGTCTCGAGCGGTCAATAAAGCTCATTTGCTCGTCTTTGCAGAAAGTTGCTGTCGTACTAGAATAGAACCCGGGCTTACCTAGTTTGGCAGGGTATGCAAAGTAGGATTGGCTGGATCAATTAGAGAATTATCTATTTATGAAATGTCTAGCTGCAATGGAAAGAGCTGGTACAATTATGAACTGTTGTCTTGACAACTGGGAAGGACTGATTGGATCATTTTATCAGTAGGGTTGCTGATTTCAAAAGCAAACTGCCAAAAATAGTAAGGGACTTGGGCTTCAAAAAAAAAGGATTTTTTTTTTCTTCTCTGTCTTAGCTAGTAGGGAAAAATGTAAAGGGGGTGGGGAGAGGGAAAAGGGTCTCGCCAAGAAAGCTCCGTGATGCAGATTTATTGGCAAAAAGCCAGAGTTGCTATTGTAAATTTCTTCGCTGGTTTCAATGTCAACCCAAGCTCGTATTTGAACCCGGAATCAGGGCAAAAGCATTATCACTCTGTCACTTTGTTGCCAGAAGTGGATTTTTTTTTTTTTGCTAATATTTTACTGTTACATCTGACAGGATTTCACATTTTCTGTAGCCCGCCTTTAGTACATTGAACTGCCAGACAGAGAAATTAATACCCTGAGTGACTGTATTTTAATTAAGCAATTTCATGCAAATTACAAATTTTAGATTGCCAAATAATATATTGCACAAAAATTGTAGGCTGGCTGATCTGATATGCATGGAGTATTACTCTTCCAGGCGCTGTGCATACATGGGAAAATGAACAAAAATGCTAATTTCCAATCTACTATGCAAACGGTAAAAGATGCCTATTTAGATACATATGCTTTCCTTAGGAAGGGTAAACAGTTCTTTAATTTAATATAGCTGACACTTGAAGATGTGTTTTTCTCTTTTACAAAGATAATTTTTGCATTGAACAAGTAAATGAGAATTCGAGTAGAAAACATCTTGTTAATGGCGACTAATAAAAACTAATATTGCATGCAATATAATGATATTAAACCTTGTAACTGGTACATAAAGCAAGATCATTCCTATTGTTGCTCTGTCAATGAACATCAAATACGGTAGCATATTAAACACATACTGTCCGACCGGGGATGCTGTTAACCCTGTGTGTGGCCGGTTACCGAGCACCTGGAAGGGACGAACGTGACACGCTTTAAGCAGCCCGGACGGGCAATCGCCGCTCTCGGCCCTCGCAGAGAAAGGCGAGAAGCGGGGTTTTTCCCCGCCGGGCCGCCCGGGCGGAGCAGCGGGAGACGCGGGGGCCGCCGGCCGGTGCCCCCCGGGCCCGATGCGGGCGGGCGGCGACACCCCCGGCAGCGCCCGCCGCTCTCCGGCCGGCGGCTACCGGGCACGGAGCCTCTGCGAGCGGCCATCCCCCGCAGGCCACATCCCCCGCTCCCCACACACGGCTACCTCGGCCCATTCCGCCCGGTACCGCAAGTTTGCGGCGTGGGGTCCGGGCGTGTGCCGCGGTGGGGGACGTGGGGCTCTGCCGGGGCCAGCAGCACGGAGGTACCACCCGCGAGGGAGCTCCTCTCGGGGCTCTGTCTCTCTCTCAGAGGGTGATCCGAGGAATAAGCAGCTACGGTTCCACAAATCCTCTTACGATAGAACTTGGTAGGAGACCTGGCATCCTCTCCCGAGTCTTTTATCACCGGGGCTACTCACGCAGGTTGAACCATCAGTGTTTGTCCCTTGTTTTGTTTTCTATTTTAACGACTTGATTTCCCAGCACCTTGAATAAGCATCAGCGTCTCTGCAGGAATCAGCTGAGGCTTCCCAGATGCTGTATGCAATTAACCTGGTTGCAAATTTAGCAGTCCCAAGTACAGTACTTACAATCTTATCTCGAGTGGGTGGGTACACTGGAAACTCCTGAGCATCTTTGCCACATTCAGTGAGTAAGTGGGCTGAACACTACAGATCTATGGCGTAGACGGCTGATCTGAATTTTAACCACACTGTAGTTAATGCTTTTCCCTCTTTACACTTTTTTCGTCTTTTTTGTTGCTGTTGTTGTTTGTTTGTGTTTTTGTTTTTCCTAGGGTAATAGGTGGGAAACAGATAAAGTAACACACACATAATTACGAAGTATGGATACTTTATCCATGGAATTATTGTATGCTAAATGTCTCCTCTTTTTTTTACCTTCAGGACATAAACAGTGAGTTCAGGCTTTGTGTAAGAGTCCAGTTGCTCTTTTCACTGGAAGAGGATTGGTTGTTGGGGTAATGCATTATTCACTGTTGTCTGGGTATATTTTACTTTACAAGACTTCTGCTGCTGCTGTTGTTGCTAAATCCTTCCAAATTTAAATCAGATTTGGATTTAGGTTCTCTGAGATACTTGCTCATGTTCCATGATAGGAAGAGAATTATTTATTGCCATTTTCATTCCCTGAAATTCATGAAAACAATGCAGACATCTGTGTATTTTTTGTACGTAAGTAATTACAGAATTTGAGTGCATTCTTTAGGCAAGATTTTAGTGAAAGTGTCAGTGTGTCTTTAGTAATTCATGGCAAAGATGTATTTCAGATTGTTGGAAGTAGGCAAAGTGCCAATATCAGAAAAGCATTTTTCTACCTCACAGAACACGGGAGTAGGATATGTGTATATCATCTGTAAACAGTGTCAACAAAAGCTGAGTAGTATTTTCAGTAACACCAAGTGTTCGTCCATATTAGGCAAGCATATTTATTCCTGAAAGCAGTATTTGTTCCTGAATCATCACACACTTGTGTGGATTTTTTGGGTTTTATTGTCCAAATTCAGTTTCACTGCTGTGATTCATACTCTCTCTCTGCTTGCAAAGCAGAAGAAATTAACCAGAGCTTTCTAAGCAGAATTTTCCATGAACTGGAGAATCTGCTTAAAAATTGATGGTAACATGTGGCCAATGGAAAGAAGTTTATGAATGTAGAGAAATATCTGGATAAACTATAGTATCTTCTTTAAAAAACTTCAACCGTCAAGCAGTTCTGCTCTGTCAAACAGTTTGTTGCAAATAACATAATCAAAATATCTTGGCAATTTTCTTCTCAAATGTTTTCCTGTTTGTTTATTTTTAATCAATAAAACTGTTTCATTTTGGGTCATATAATATTCTGGAAATTTCTCCACCAGCTGTCAAGCAGTTTGTTGGAATGATTTCTGTTTCATTATTCAACCAGCTTGAAGGTTTTCACTCTTGTGGTATTTGGCAGGGCAAATATTTTCAATACCTGCAACTAACCATCTTATTAACTGTGAAAAATTTCACTTGAACAATAAACAGTGCTCTGCCAAAGAATCACAGCAAGTTATTCCAAAGTACATTACTCAATCAGAAATCTTGGGCAGCATTCATATGACCTTTGCCTGCTTTCAAAATGTTGCATTTTTTTCCTCCAGAATTCTCTATTGAGTAATATGGGTTGTTTTTGAAACACGAGTTTCAGCAAAGCAGTTATTATATTTGGGATAATGATATTTAAAGGGATTCATTTTGCAACCTTTACATGCACAAGCAGTTAACAGTCACTTTTATAAGGACAACAGAGACTACTTGTATGCACAAGGTTTGTAGGGTCACACTCAAAGGCCCCAGATAAGATAAAGCATTTAAGAGTAGAAATTAGCTATGTCTTTTGCTGAATAGAGCTGGAGTTCTGATCTGGGGCCATAACTGACATGGAAGTGGATGGTCCTGGAATTCAAGGCTTTTGTAGGAGTCCTACTTTATGTTTTCAATGCCAAATGAAGAAAATTATTTGGAAAAAGGGGATATGTGAGAAACAAGAAGATAGAAATGTGTTAAAAGGTGAATAGAGGAGAGTAATAAGGGCATCACTTCCAGGACTTTCAGGTAGGCTTCTCCAGGGTCAAGGAAAGCTAGCAAAGATGCTAAGCTTCTTGTACAGCTCCCACATACTAGGATTTCTTACAATGAAATTTTTGCCACTGACATCAAAGTTTTCCACAGAAATTAATTAGTTTGTCAAAACTTTCCCTAGGACAGCATCTCAGTTTCAGGGGATGATTTCAGGACTGGAAGAGAAAGAGCCTTTCATCAGAACACTTTGCTATAGGCAGGGCACCATCTGATCTGCAGATGCCCTAATCCCCATTGACTAATCTGTGCTGCACTGTCTCTCTCTCTCCCTCTTTTTCTTTTTTTTTTAAATGGGAAACAATTTTATTTTATTTCCTTGAGGAGCCAAACATTTTCAGATAATTTCAAATTTTTAATGCAGAGGAATTCCTACTTTCTTGCTAGCCTTTCATATATATGACTTGGAAATCTGAAGGAACTTCATGCTTACATAAATGGCTCTCAAAAGGGCAAGATTTGGCCACTGGGAAACTGACAAAATATTTTCCAAATTACTTCCTTTTTTAATGATTAAGTTGCTCAAAGTTTAACAAATTGGGATATAGCTTTTTCCGAATTAATAATAAAACAAACAAAAAACCAAACCAAACCAAAAAAACACCAAAACAAAAGAGGAGCATTAATTTGTCCTATATTATAGAAATTGTTTGCACCCTTAGGTCAGTATTCCCATTCCAAATCTGTTATCCAGGGATGTATTACTTAGCCATAAACATTCATTCAGAATTGCAATGAGGCATAGCAGTGTATCAAACTTGACCGCATCCTTGGATAATTTGTAAATGACAGAAAGGCAATCAAAAAAGGCAATTAATTTTTCCCAATTTCAATTCAAAAGGTAACTCCCACTCTTTGGGCACATAGCCTACATTATTGAAGAGCTCGCTTGTGCCACCTAAGTAGGAAAACAAATAGGAACTAACTTTTTCGTCTCCTGCGGGGACTCAGGCTGATGTATATTTACTGTGTTAAAAAAGCAAATATTTATACAGTTGCATAGATTTTGAATAAAATTCAGCTGTGGTGAAAGATGTTGCATCCCCTGATGACAGCAACAGAGGGACAGTTCTGCTCACAGTGCCTTTTATGTCTGTGTTTAAGAGCAAACTAAACAAAAAGTAGTGTTAGGAATTATAAACAACCAGGTGATAAGAAACTCTCAGGAGCTGAGATTATTTTGCTGTTGGTGGATGGAGAAAATCCCATGTGTGTCATGTTAGCTCAAAGTATGTCTTTAATCATGCACTGGAACATAGAAAGAAACTTCTTCCTGGAACACTTATCTGGAAATATGGTAAGAGGCACAGGCTGTTGCCATTGTTTCCAAAATACAGGACGCCAGGCGGGAGAGTGGCTCATCCCTAGGAAGCCCAGTAGCATCTTCTTGGCATTAGAAGCTCTCCCTCAGTATGCTACAGGCAGAGTTTCTGAAACTGGAGATCTCCCTGGCGTGGCTCCTGCTGGGCATCCCTCCACTCTGGGGAAGGTGAAACATGATCCCCATGGATGACAGCATTCCTCCAAGCAGACTGCAAAAGCTGCCCTGCCTGCTTAGGCCGTGAAATGGCTGGAAGCCTTGGAAGGGATGCAAACCAGGGAGCAATAAAAATCTGACTAAGCTTCACATCCAGGCTGTCAGGTAGGAGAGGACTCTTTGGAACTCATGCTCAGAAGGAAGAGACAAGGGACGACTGGGTTTTTCCTCTCTTTGCTGCAAGGACATGTTGCCAGCTAATGCTGTCTTTCTTGAAGTCATCTTGCAGCCATCTGGCTGAAATACTGTAGGGTTTGGGGTTTTTTCCACATTTACTGGCCCCGAGTCATTCTGAAGCATCAACACCATTTCCTTCTGCTCAGCTATTCATTTCTTATTGAGCTAGGCCAATGCTGGAAATCATGTTCACGCAGATTTTCCTTCTTCTTTGATATCATCATTCAAAGTTCCACTCTGATGAAATGTTAAAAAATGAACAGACCTTCCACCAAAGACATGCATTTGTATGCATTTTGAGACATAATTCATGGTACCATATGACATTACCCTTACGACAAAGATGATTCACTGCTGTGGGAAATAAATACCAAGGTTCAAAAAAATCTTTCCTGACTTGTTGAGAAGTAACTCCAGGCCTTTAAAATTCCTTCTCATCACACTGCACAAAAGGCGGCATTATGTTAGTGATGTGACTATGAGTCTAGGTGAGAGGGAAAAAAGGAAAGACAGATTGCTGGAATAAGAATCTGTCTGACATATAACACTTGCACACGCACAAGTCCCACACCTACTAGCACAGAGGTAGGTGACCGGGAGAGGAGCACTTATTTGGGCAGTGCAAACAGAGGCTGGGGAAAAGTGATTTGTGTGCAGCAAGTCCCATGGCAAAGCAAGATACCACTATCAGTAGTATTACTGATTGTCAGAGACTGAAAATAGTTCATGCCTCAAACATTGATATAAAGTTTCGCTCATTATAAAGAAGCTACAACCGAAAAAGCTTCCCTGAAGACTGGGACTTTGGACTGAAAGTCAAACTGCTGATTAGATAAAGGGAAACCCATTGTTCAGTCACCTCAGGCTGAGGGAAAGGTATGCATCCACAAAAGGCCAAAATCACCAGCTGAGCTGAGTTTGGGGTGGGGGAGAGCACAGCTCACAGAAGCCAGGTTTGCCCAGACTGCCCCGCCAACTGAGGGGAGCAGGAGGAGGTTTCGGGTGTGTGGCGTAACCTCTGGTCAGGGGCACTGAACACCCATCCTCTGTTACACAAACTGGCCCAGCTGTGGCACCCCCAGCCCCACAGGCCACATCCATGGGACTCTCACGTGAGAGGCCCGGCACCACAGGAGTGCCCGCGATGCAACAGACCCAGAGTCTGCTGTGAGAGACTGCCCCCTCCCCCGGGGGACATGCCTGGACATTGCCATTTTACCTGGCTGGAGGGTATATTAACCCTTGGGATTCTATGCTTTTTGGGGGGGACCTTCACCACCAAGAAGACCAGCTGGAGAGGAACAATGGAACATCACTGGGATCCACAGAGTGGTGATATTTCCCTTATTCTGTCCCTGTCATTCTTTCTGTCCCCCCCACCTATTTTCTACTTCTTTCTTTCTTCCTCTCTCTCTCTCCCTCTCTCTCGTATTTACCATCAAATAAAACCCTTACTATTGTCACTGGCATATGGTCCCGTTTGCACCTTAATTCGGGCAGAGGCATTTCTAAGAAGCTTAAAACTGAATCATAACACTGATTAAACACTGTGAGCTCCTCTACACATTCCAGGTAATTTCAATGGCTCCATAGTAAGGCGATAGCTCAGAATATCAAAGAAACATTGGTGCAATAAGACCCACTGTTCTGACCCCATCATGATATCTGTGCTTCTCACAGATACAATTTATTTTGCTGTCCACCATCTAAATAATTAATAATTTTTTTTAAGTGATAAAAAGGAGGAGGAAAGAACAGAAAGATGTGCAAAAGAAGGCAGGGGGCAATAAGGTGACCACCTGCACTTTTTATATTGCCATTGCTGTTGAAAACAACAGCATTTGGCATCACACAGAACCTTTCTGTCATTATGTTTTTCACTGTACTTGAAGACTGTTTCAGAAAAATGTTTCAGATTAAAATGTCAATGTTTATGCTCAACTGAGCCCAGGTCTATGGGTTTAGAAGTATTTTTCCATGGGTTCCTGATCTCCACACATTCTTCATTCTGCATGGCTGCAAGTCATGCCTCATAAAGGTGAGAATGTGGCATAACTGTGCAGACTTAAAACCACAGTTCTTTCTGGTATGCTTTTCAGTCTTATGTATGGCCAAATGTATGGCCAAATTCTAGTTAATTTAGTTGGTTCCTTGGGCTGACACAACCTGACTAAGAGAAATCAATAGAATCCGGACTTCAAATTAAAATCTACACACTTTCAAGCACAATTGTGTTCACAAAAGCTGAAATAATATGTTTGATCCATTCAGGTGGCTTTAGCAGAAAGTTACCTTTACATTAATGTTATAACTAATAGATTATTTATATGAAATTGATACAATTATTTTATAGAATATATTTATTTTATATATATAACATTTATGTTGAAAATAAAAGAGTTTCAAAATATTTAAAAGTTCAATCAGAGAATGACATGTTATGATGGATAGCAGAGCTCATAGTGATTTTTGTATTTCAAAATCTTGTATAACCATATAGCATTTGATGAAGTAAACTCTTTCTGCCTATACTGCAGAGTACTGACGGAGCTACTGTTGCAAGCAAAGTGGAATGTTGCCAGAGCTACAGACTAAAACCTTGAGTCACTCATCAGTATTTCTGTTGATGTATAAACTGCAGTCATTTCTGTGACGAGAAGCAAAAGACAAAAAATGGAGTATTTTTGAAGTGTATCAATGAGTTTTTAAAACTTAGAAATCTGCTATAATTTTGCAGTGTTACATTATTTTATAGCCTTTAAAAATGCTCGTTTTATTAGTAATACCTTAAACATCATCCTTTGTGAATGAATAGTATCAATATCAAACAAAATGAGATTTCGCATGACACTTTAATTTCTCTTTTTATGTTTAAGCCTTCATTGCTTTTTACTTTTCTAGTTTCTAATCAATTTCCCCAATGCTTTCCTCAATTTTGGGAATGGAACATTAAAATAATTTCATATTTAATTAAATTATAAAGCCCCAGTTAGAACTTAACACCCAATAAATGGAATCTAAATAAAACAATTATTGCTCAAAGGTAATTTTTATGTATTTCTTGTGAAATAGATGATGGTGTATTTTTGCTGGCTTTCAGTGCAAATCTTTTGCATAATCACAAAGTAAAACAATAATATATCTTTAAGATTCACTTGTGCTATGAATTGTTAAATTGTTATTTTCGTTTGGTTTTAGTTTGTGCCTTTTTGAACATCTCTGTTGCAACAAGTTGCCATTGCTGTTTGTCCCTATGAAGGTATTGCAGAAGTGGTAATTATAAAACAGATGAGGAAGTTTCCTATTATACCTCACCTACACACTGTTCATGTGCACTTTCCTAATTAAACTCAATCCTGTATTTTCCCTGTGGGAACTCTCCAATCATTCTGAGTCCGTCTCCACTACAGACACCAACGGCCCTTGGCTCAGTTCCCTTCACTGCCCCTGTGCTACCTGAAAATGAGTGCTATTCTTCTGCATTGCTCCCTGTGTCACATATGTCACTTCACAAACCCCACGGATCTTTCAGCTTTTTTTGTCGAGACACAGATTTCCCCATCTTTCTTTAACAGTTCACAGGATTTTGAACTTCTCCTTCACTGAAATCACTTCACTGAAATACCCTGTCACAAAGACAGGATGACCACCTTTTTTTCTCACTCTGCCTCCAGCCCCTCCTTGTGGCCTTTAACTGTGGTTAAAGCAATGCCTGAGCTGGATGTGGAGATTTACATGGGAGGTGAGCATTTGCTTCTATTCTTTGCTAAAAAATTGTTTTAGCTCAATAAAATTATTTTAGCTCAGGACCCCTCTTTTGGTCCCATGAGTTTTTTTGTGTAGGTGGGATCTCACTTTGAGGCTACAATGGCACACCTGCCTTTTCCTCTGAGATCTGAAAGAACCTTTGTGTTCTCTCTGCCCAGCTTTCATACTGCCCACTTCACTGATGAAGCAAAGAGAGGTGGGAACCCACCAGGAGAAGCTGCTTCATGTTTATCTTCTCTTCATTTGTAGCTGGCCTTGAATGACAGGAGGTGAATACCTTCTCCTGGCTCGAAGAGGTTACTGCAGAACATCATGTATGCTCTCCACTGGGAAAAGGGAAGATTTTCTCTAAAACTGCCCATATAACACCTACTTTGTAGAAAAAGAGGGCTTTACTCTATGGTGCTGCATTACCACCCCTTCAATAAAATTTAAAAATCTGCAAACTTCCTAATCCTTGCACAAGCATTTAGCCATGAGGTTTTTACTGCTACTAATAGGAGTCTTTCAGCTAAATCTCTACATCTCTCTGTAATTACCTACACAAGAAGTAATGTTCTGTAATACCATTCAATCTCTATTTTCATGTCATGCCACAGTCTAATATTCCTCAGTCCATGGCAAATATGACTTCACAAAATAGCCTGAGATAGGACAAAATAAGATCCATGTTCAAGTGAGAAGCACTCAGTGAAACAGAATCCTGTCTAGTGACTTGATAGGCCAGACCATAAGGACATAAAAAGTGCAGGGATGGTTTGTGCCAGATACAGTCTCTAGTTGGAAGATTTGGTTCTAAAAACCCATGAGAAAAAGAACTCATTCTATTCACTGAATGGAAAAAAGGAAAGCCAAGATATCTGAAATAAAATAGAAACTATTTGAACTATACCCTTCACTTTATTTCCAATCAAGGTTACCACTGGATGACTATAGAACAAGCCCAAAAACACACAGAAAAGTGAAATGTTCAGCCAAAATCAGAGAAGAAGCTTATAGGAAAGAAAAGACACTGATTTGCAATCTTCCTTCAGTCCAACAGAACTCTCTACATTGTAGGGGATATTACAGTAGGGGATATACAGGGGATATTACAGCCTAGAGAGCAGGCTTTTTAGTTCCAAGGTCTCCATAACTTTCCTTGTTTCATATGGGATACAAGAAGCAAGATGACATTTGCTCTAAAATGATTGACTGAGGATTTCACTGGAGGTCTTTTGCAATTGACCTTCTGAGAGAAAAACAGAGAGATTTGAAACGACAGAGCTGGAAAGCTTTTTCTACCCATCGTCCACTTATACTGGACTGCCTATGAGTGGGTGAAACACAGGTAAAACAAATGAATAGTTTAAAAGAAAGTTATAAGTCAGAAGAGTTGTTTTTGCTGTACATTGAATGACCCATAAGAGGCAACCCATTCCAAGGAGATAGAGCAAGAGTCTCCACTTTGTACCAACTCATGGAACAGCAGACACGAAATTAGTGCAAAAAAGTAAACAATATTAAATTACAGTAAATGCTAATCAAGAAACATCTGTGGAAAATGGATCTTCGCAAACTGACTTGATGTACCTACGAGTTTGGTTGAGAACCACAAAAATTTCAAAAATGCAAGCTTGAACAAGATATTTGACTTATCTTCACAATATCCTGAGACTTTCTAAAGTTACAAGCAAAGGCATAGATGTCAAAAAATAATATGAAGCCCTAACAAATGGGAAACATTTCACAGATAATGTCAGTGGTACAAAATAAGCAACTACATTGCCCAATTTTTCAGATAAATAAAAAATGTGTTTTGAAATGGCTAAATATGAAGTCATACACAGGAGAAAAAGGCAGACCATACCTAGAGAATGAGCAGCTTCTCCAAGAGAAAAAATTACTATGAAGATTAGCATGATATTGGATCTGCCTCCTGGACGTCTCACATTGCTATATTTTCTTTAACAGGGCTAACAAAATCCTCATTTACATATGTTGTAACTTAAGAGGCAGAAGTTGAGCTTTTTTAGCATATCACAACTATTTAAATATTTGTCCAGTTCAGCTTTCTAAAATTAAGGAAATCGGTTGAAAAGTTATAGAGGTTTTCAGGAAAAGCCTGGAAAATTAAATTGAAAAATATATCTTCCAGTGCAAGGTTCAAGACACGCTGTCTACTTAATTTGTCAAGAGATAACTTAACCACAGTCCTTAAATACCTACATGGGAAACAGAAATTTCATAATAAGATGGCTTTTCAATAGAGCTAACAGAAATGTAATAATACCCAATAGCTTGAAATTGAACCTTGACAAAATTAGGCTCAAAATTAGGTGCATTTTTTTTAACAGTGATGGTACTGAGCCACTATAATAATGTACCAAAGACTTCCATAGATTCTTCAAGGAACTTTTCAGTAACATTGCATTTTTAAAGGATTTGATGTATTTCAAATATTTTTTATCTCAGAAAAATCCATCAGCCTTTTTCAGCAGGTCATCCTGAGTGATCGAACCAATCCCTATGAGCTCTACACTTTACAGAACTCATTATAAGAGCCCAAATATTTGTATATTTTAAAAATTAGTCTTTCAGGACTGGTAATTATAGCTGCAGATTGTACATGGACTTTAAAATTCAGATAAGTTCAAACAAAACATTTCAAGTGGTAACTAAGAAGTAGCTGCCCAAATCACTTGATATACAACAAAACAGGAAAACAATGTAGGTTTCCATTGTCTTAATGCCATATACAGAAAGCAAACAAGCTGACTAAATGGTTCTTTATTGACAGCAAAATCTAGTGTGGAAATTCAGCTGATTAACATCCTTGTGATTTTTCTCTGGCCTGGTGTCAGCTATCAGATGTTTCTAACTAAGGAACTCTCCAAAATGATACAGGAGCCCAGGCTGTTATAAAGAATTATTTTGAAGCATCAAGAGAATGATGTTATTTTGCCTAGTGGTAAAACCTGGATTTCTACTGGTGAAACCAGATGAGCTCCAAAATAGCACTTAGATGCTTAAAAACCACAACTGGAGCAAATTCAGGCAATTAAGAGAGTGACCTCCAAAACCTCTCCACCTAACTGGTATCAGATCTGAGAGACTGCAGATAACTCCACATTTTTTTCAAGAAAAAGTCATTAAGTTTGAGGAATTCTGCTAGGTTCAGGAATGCTACCATTCTCAGAGGGAGCACAGCAGCTAGGTAACTGTCCCCATCTTTAAGGCCATTTCAGTTCAAGAATCTTCTCTGAAGATTTTACTGTGACTTTATAGGAGGTGTGGGTTTAGTTACCTTGAAACAGAGAATTCATCTCAGGTTACCCACCTCTTACATGGCTGCTCTAACAGGCTATTGTACAAAACACTGTTTATTTTTCTTAAGAACTGAAAATGTCTGTCACTTATAACTGAAGACCTGACCCGGTTACTAACTTACACTATGTGCATCTGGCATGAGAATCCCAACCATACAGAAACTCCTTATTCTTGGACAAAGACACCATCTTCAGTAGCCCTTTGTTTGTTATTTCATATTAGGGAGCTAATTAACCTTTTCTGCTCACTCCCCCATGTCCTCACCCAAATCAGATGTGCAGAACATCATGCATCCCAGAGCTAAGTACCCAACTCCTCATTTGACACAAGAAACCTCTGAATATCATACCACTATGTCCCACTCAAACTCTACCACATCATATGTGATGAGATAGGTCAGGGCAAATCAAGGCAAGTTGGCCAGCAAGGGCTGCCTTGATAGAGTGGGGAAGGAAAGAAAACATTTGTTGGAATGTATCAAAGAACTGATCTACATTAAAAAAACAAATAACAAAACAAACAAAGTCCACACAAAACCAAATAAACAAATAAGAAAAAACACGCCTTTTTTTCCTTTTGTTAGGTAAGTTTTATTCAGGATCATCTGTTCCCCATGCAATTCACCACATCAGGAGTGAGGGGGTTTAAGGACTAGCCTACCAACATGGTTACTGGAAGAGAAGAACTTAAAACTATCCTGTAAATGAAAGACAAAATTATCAGCAGACTCCCCTACCTTCAGTTCTGTTTCAAAAAAATCTCCATCAAATCAAAAGGATAATGGTAAAGCAACTTTTCCTAATCATGCCAAATCAAGAGCTGGAGTCCAGCAATAACTACAGAAATCAGACCAATATCATACTGATTTTTAAAAAATGGAAAAGCTAGAGGAAATCAGGCAAAAAAGCAAGAGGACATGATTTCTAGGAATCATGAGAAATTTTAGATATTCTAATAAATCTAACCTAAGACATTATAAAAGAAGTAACAACAACTTTAAGCTTTCTATGAAGACAGGAAGAATTCACACCCGAGGTAAAAGGCAAGACTCAAGAACTCAAGGAAAAATTAAGCCATAAGTTTTCTTCATTTCCTGCTTCAGCAGCTCTAATTAGAAACTGCAGTTCCAAGTAAGAATTGAGAGAAAAAAAAATTGGAAAAGGTAATAATTTAATCACTACAGTAAACAGATTTTGTAAAAATTACACAGGAGGGGAGTCTGCCTTCTAGTCAGATCACTCACAATGCAAGTATACACTATACTGCTGTTTTGATAAAGGAGCAGTGGAAACTTGGTGCTAGACCAAGATGAGAATTATTTTATATGGTCCTTTTCCAAGGAAAATCTGCAAAGATTTGTGTAGGAATTTCTCCTAAGAAGCCTACAGATACTTCAAAAGTATGTACATGATGTTTCAACTATGCACAATTGTTTCAAAATTTTTTCTGAACAATTTTTCCTTTTCTTCATGTCATAAATTCCTACTTCATTTTAACGGCATATATATAAAATATAACCATCAAGGAAAACATTTTCATATGAGCTACACAGTCTTTAACACTTTTATGTGCTAGAAAATTAAAGTGCTTTTGTTCATAATAGACGTTTTTCTTGATATAGACTTTGTTCCAGAACAGAAGACTTTTGAGGGGCTTTGGAATTTTTCATGGAATGGAAAATTTTCACACCAATCAAAAGTAAGAGTTAATGATTCGCCATGCCTAGGGAATTTTGGGTGTGTCAGCTTACTGGGGTTAAGTGATCCATTTGGGTATTTGGTATTCTAATTTGCTGACATAATGTGTCATATAATGTCTTTTTACCTTGAATGCATATGGTAAGAACAAGGCAGGAATCACAGAGGTAATTCTACTTGTTAACCTGCTGCAGAGGCACCACTGAGTATGTCGGGATCACATGAGGCAGTGGAACTGAGAGAAGTCCAGCCCAGCTCTGAAGGACCTGATGCCCAGAAAGAGGGGTGGGAGCCATGTCAGTGCTCCATATGGGCTAATGCATGGATGTCTTGGCAGGGCTGATTAATCCAGGCGGAATTAATGTGGCCATTTCAGATGTTTGAACTAGCTCTCTGTGGACAGCCCCCGTTGCACTCAGTTCTCCTCAGATTTGTGTGAGCGGTCCAATAATGCCTAAAGCACCATTGCTAAGAACTGTCATAACAGGTTTCTCCTGCATTTTTAAAAAACAGATAGGGAGGCCCTTTTATGCTTTGTAGGTCTGTTAGTGAAAGTTGAAAAACTGTTTTGCACCTGGTATGAAAGTATCTGATATGGTCTTGACTAGTACAAAAAAAATTGCTCTGCACCAAACAAAAAACCTATTATTTTTATAATATAGCACTTATTTTTACCTGAGGAGACCAGTATTTGAAAGTGGTTGAGATCCTGAAATACAGATAATATCTTTCAGGATGTATAGCCCTCAAATTAGTCCTGGCAGAGAAGCATGCAATCTTAACTGTATGCAATACTCAGTGGATGAACAGCACAGCAATCAGAGGACAAGGCTGGCACACAGAGCATCCCACTTTGATGAAAACGTCTATTGCTGTGCTCTGTGCTAACTGCAATTTCCTAAAGACTGGAATTTTCATTCTAGATAGATCATGCTGCTAGAGTCCAGTTGGAAGGTTATAAAGTCCTGGGCTGCCAAAGACCACGTCATCATTCAATTGCTTTGCCATCTGCTAATGTCTCTGTGCCTATGACAAACCCAGGTGAATTCCTAAATATAGTAGTGATCTAAAAACTTGTGGCCATGTTCCTTCGATGAGAGAAGACTGAACCAGAGTATTTTGCTAAAGAATATCATAACTGTGAATAAGTAAAAAAATAAGTGATAACAATAACTGTGTGGCCCTATCTACAAAATA
The DNA here is from genome assembly GCA_013400235.1 of Oriolus oriolus. Lineage (NCBI taxonomy): Eukaryota > Metazoa > Chordata > Aves > Passeriformes > Corvidae > Oriolus > Oriolus oriolus. The sequence goes on from VXBT01000645.1 coordinate 188,989, forward strand.
ATCCAAATAATATATAAAAATCTTGAAAATTATATCCCAGAGTTATTTTTCCTGCTGGCCTGAAATAGAATGTGGCATTTTAATATTGTAGAATAGTGTTATAGCTATCTTAAAAAGGGGGAATGTAGACTGATACATATATACTTGAAGGACTTCAACATTCAGGAAGAAAATAACTTTGATTCTTCTCACCAACCAAAGTAAGAGGAGATTCTGTCTGCTGCTGGCTGTGAAAAGCACAACTGACTCACTTAATTACTTAAAAATAGTCAATCTGAAGCTGTAGAAATCAGTCGCCATTGACAGCACAATTGACTAATTGCCTTATATTATTTGCCTCTATTATGTTTAGAACCTTCCTTGGAATGGTGGGAATGCTCCCTGCATTCCCACCACTTGAGAATGGCTTCTTCAGCTCCTTGCAGAGCCCCTGTCCTTGTGGTCAGATATAGAAGGAGCCAAACATGGGAGAACTTCCCAAAGTGAGGGGATACAGTTCGCTCCAGGAAGAGGGGCAATGGCATAGAGCAGCCAGTTAAATCTCTTCCCCTGTCAGCAGTTCCGTTAATCATTTTGAGCCCTTCCGGAAGCCTGATGAAGCCAGTGGAAACCCTCTTCATGACTTCATGGTTGTGTGGACTGGTTTCACTAAATCACTTTCATGTCCTAAGCTCTCCTTGGAAGAGTTTTGATGTTGTTTTATCAGACTATCTGTTTCATTTTTTCTTGGAAAAAATTAGGTATGCCTTTTGCTGTGTTCTGTAAGCTTCTTATATGAAATGTAATCCAGAATATTTATTTTTTTAGCAAAGGAAATACGGTTATGAACCAACTCAAAACAGTTTCTGAGGCTTGTTTCTGGCTTTTTGATACAATTTATAACATTCTAAAATTTACTTTAAGTTTGATTCCCAAAATTACACTTACTTTCCTCTAAAAATTGCCATTCTTTGGTTATTCTTATATTGCAAAATTGTTCACTCAGTTTCTGGTTAGAAAAGCTTTGCTGGAATGAAATGATCTTTCAGAACAGCGTACCTTTTTATGTTTCCAGTATTAACTAACCATTCAGGGTGTGATCTTTTTGAAATCAGAGGATTTGCTATTATACAGGAGTGGAAATATTTAGCTTCTCTCTCCCCTCTCAGAAAACAAACCACATCCTGGAAAAAAAAATGTTTTACACAGAATTTATACATGATAAGAAATTCATTCCGCAAGTGGAGTAAGACCTTTAAAAGACCTTTATCTACCTCACAGAATAAATCTGATATGCCTTACAAACCATTATGTGATCTCTTCCTCTCATTGCATGCAGATGCAACTCCCTCCTAAGTGCTAACACTGTAATTTCCATTCCAATGATGAAATTGGGTGTGGGTAGGGACAAGTTTATTCTAATGCACTTGTATATGATTACATACTGGGTTGTAAAAATTTAACATTTAGTAAGCTTCTTCTAATAAGCTTTTCAAAGCGTAATAAATCTGAGTATCTTAAAACATCTGTTTGCTCTGGAAGATCAGTCGGTAGGGTTGGGCATCCTGCTGGTGGGGCTGCTGAGACTGTTTAAAGAGCCTGGTTGATACTTGCAGTGCATATTACAAGAGAGCTATTCTTCAGAACATTTTTGATTTGCACAGCTTGCAAACACAGGACCTTGAGACTGAGCTTTATGTGTGCAAACTGTTTCTCTAGAAGTTCTTCTGGAAATTTTGTTAACAAAGTGCATCAGAGATGCTTGAAAGGCACGACCCTATTATCGATATAAGAGAAAAAAAATCACACCGCCTTTCTTTTCTGCTATGTCTGAATGGGGCTTCTGGCACTTCTGACTAAGGGGCATCTTGCCAGGTGCAGAAGGTTCAACAGGGATGGCCCTCAACACACAACTGATGTGCACCCCCAGAGAACTTACACTGACAAGCACTGGTCAGGGCCAATACCAGTTTCATTTATTTCACTCTTCTTTCTGCTTGCAAATCCTTCTGCTCTAAAGCAACCTTAAAGTGCCCTGTTGGTTTTTTTACTCCAGTATGGTGATGAAATGAAGCGTGATGCAATACTCAGTAACGCAAAATTACTCCAGCAAAGAGATTCCATAACAAAATCTTTCAGCGGCCAACCACTCACACTGTAAAGCCCCTCTGGAGCTGTCTGATGATAGAAATCAGCTATAGCAGAGGAGGCATTGCTGGCCATGGAGTTTCCACACAGAGTGCCTGCAGCAGTTTGCCTCCCTGGCTCTGTTTAAGTAGACAATGCAATGTGGTGGAAACCAGTATTGTGAACATAAGGAGGGAAGCTTGCAATTTTTTGGAGTTCATATGTGCATTCACACCTTTGTGTGAAAGAAATTAACTGGACAACTTCAATTTTTTTTTTCTAAAATTCTCTGTATTGTCAGAAAACCTGACAAACAACAGCGCATTTAATATCATGGAGGTAATTCCCACAGCTTATTGTTCTGTATTTCTTGGTCAAAATCAGTACAGCAAATTTTGTTAAACCCATAAAGAAGAAAAATAAAGGATTTTGTCACATACTTGTATTATAAAACATTCTTCCTATGTGTTTTTAATGGATAAAGATGACATTTTGATGATTTCACTGAGGGCTTTGGGGCTACATTTATTTCACCTTTATTTTCATTTATTTATTTTGGAGGTGTTTCTAAATGTTGTGTAAAAAACCCCTTCATGTGACTTTTATAAATTTGTGAGTTAAAGGACAATTAAATATTCCTGAAACTGGACAGTAGTAATTAAGATACATAAAAGAGTTTGGGAAAGGTTTAGATTACAGCACTGCAAGGGTTAAATAATGCACTTATTTACCTAAAACAAAATGACCATATTTTCCTAAAGATACCAAGATAAAACGTGACATAGGAAAAGATGTGTTACCAGGAGACTGTACTGGAGGTCTGGTAGAACCTAGCCCAAATGACTTCTGCCCTGTGGCAGTGGCAGGAGTTAGAGTGGATTTGGAGATGTCCTGAGTTCTGCCAGGGCCAATCAAAAAAGCCAGAAACCTGCAACTTCCTCTTCGTTTCCCTAATTTTCACTATGTTCCAGAGCAAGTGAGAGATAGTGAAAGGTGGGGCTCAAAATGATAGTGGGAATGACCCAAACTTTATCATTGGGTTAACAGTGGGAACAGACTTACTGGATTTGCCTAGCAGAACTTGTGCAAACACCTCCCAAAACAAGTACTGCAAGCTGCTTCTTATCTGGGCTCTGTTGAAGCAGAGACAAGAGAAAGGCAAATGCATACAAATAAAGCAAATCAATATTTCAGGATTTTCAAATATGTGTATCTTAAATCAGTTCCCCAATATATAGTAAAAGAAAACAACCCCTTTTCAGAGTCAATGGGATATAGCAGATTGCTTTCCAAACTAGAGTGACTCTTGAGCTGTTTTCATGAATTTAAATCCCACTTTAAATGTGGATGTTATGATTTTTCTTGCTGGTTTATATTGGTGCATAACTTGAATGTATAAATTTGAGAAATCTCCTTTTCTCAACAAAAGGAAACTAGCCTGTTGCTTTTCTCTTGTACCAAGCAGATCAATAGCTACACTGAATAAAGCTTGTGTGAAAAGAGAATCAACCCTGATTTTCAACAATACTTATAGCTTTAGACACACTAGCTGCAGGAAATCTGCCTCTTTGACTCCTCAGTTCTAGTCTGTAATACACTCTCTCTGATGGCATCATGACAATTTTCTGAAGTAGACCCCTGAGACCTTGGGTCATTAGGTTTACTTCACTTTGTATGGTTTGTCTCAAATGTGAATTCAGGTTGTTTTTCAGGTGTACCACCTACTCCTCCAGAGGAGCAGTGAGCTACCATGACAAGCTGAATCACTTCCCACCCCAGTGAAGCTTACTGAAAAATGTTCCCCCGAAGTGTGTCACTTATTTAAGCAGTCAGGGAATGTTGTGAGGAACAAGCTTTCTTAGATTATTTCTGTTTAGGAATAAAATGATAAAGCATTTTTTCCTTGTGCTATTTATTTCCAATTGGAAATACCATAAGGAAGTATGTTTCTCATTATATTTCCTATTTGTCTAAGCGTATTCCCATGCCAAGGGAACAGCTGAATCAAAAGGCAGGCAATACCCCAGAGTTTTGATGCAAGCAAATGGCAAGTAAAAGCAAGTTACTAATCTCCTTTAACTTTTTTCTTTCCCCCTCAAAATTGTTGAAAAGTTTTGATGCAAAATGAAAACAGAATTATGGCTTAGGAAGCCTCCAAAAAGCCTTACTCATCTTTTCTGACAACAATCTGCTAGCTAACTTATGTAAATATGAACACTTTATTCTTTCTAACAGATATCATTGAAATGGAAAGCCCAGACTCTGATTGAGGCTGACAATAACTTGTCCTGTCCTCATGTATTTGCTGTAAGACTCAGTATGATGCTATACTATTTCACTTTCTCCTTATGTAACCAGTATGTGTAGGGCAAAGCTCTTCTATCCTGCACCAAAGTATAGACTATTCTTCAAGCAACATTTTACCTCAGGGCAGGGAAGGGAAAGGGAGCATCTCTTTGCTCCCTGATGTTACCCAAAATGGATACAGCCTGAGCTCCCTCCTCATCCAGACAGGACTGACAATAATAGAGGTAAACATCTCTGCAGGAGAAGTGGTGCTTCTGTGTGTGGACAGTGCCAACATGTTCCTCCCAGCACTTGTGCCTCTTCGGGGTTATCACATTGTCTGGCAGACGAAATTCCATCTGAACACACAGCTATGAATGCAGGAAGCTGACACTGCATGCACTGTGGAAGCTTTGAAGTTTTGGGGTTTTTTTTCCAAAAAAATATTTCTAACTAAAAATATCAAAATTGCTGTTCTTTCTGAGTCTATCTATCTCTGGTTAGAAGGAGATACACCTTTTTCTCTCCAGGTAATTTCTGGATCAATTTCAAAAATTAAAGAAAAACACTTCCATTGCACTGAAAGCAGATTTTGAGTTCTGCATAATCAGGATTTGTTTTGGGGACTGGTGGTGGACAGAGCAGGGAAGAATGTTTTGCTTTAAAACATTAAACTTATTTCTATGTCACAGAATTTTAATTTTATGTCTTTAATACTAAAGACATTTGTTGCTTGTAAAGGGCTATTTTCCATTTTCTCTTTCTCACATTTCCTAGTGATGAAAAGAATAAGGTTGTTAAATAGGTGTAATGAAAAGTTCATAGCCACATTTTATTTTCAGTAGTTAGACAGTATTTTTTTTTTTTTTTGTTACCAAGATGACTTATCTGGACAGTATTTTAAAACTGAAAACATTTTCCTCCATGAAGATTGTGCTTTAAAAAACAAAACAATGAGTACCTACCAAAAGGGGAAACTGAGGCAGAAGGTAATATAGGATTTGTAATTAATTCATCTCAGTGACAAAACCTTAAGTTCTTTGTGACTTAATCAGGGTTCAGATGTGAATTTGTTACAGAGAAACCAACAGATATCAGATTTCTCTGTAGTCTTCTTTAAGTAATTTTTTTAATTAAAAAGGAGTATGAAAATACTGAATGATAAAATACCAGGAATAATTATGATTGCAATAACGGTGTATGCAATTTTTACAATAGCAGAGCTCTGAATACTTTGTCTCTTTTAGGTATTTTTATGGTTAAAAATAATGTGTGTACCAATAATCCTTTTTATTACATTTTAAGATTCTGGTGTGGGAAAAAACCAAAAGGAAAAAGCAAAAAGTAACTTGTCACTTAGTAATTCATGTGGAAAGAGACCTAGCCTACAAGAGGACATTATTGTCAGCTGAATGAAAGAGATTAAATTGATAAGAAAGAATAGAGGTCTGCTTCCTTCATTGTCTTGGAAAATACATTTGTTAGGCAGCTTTCCAACACAGAAAAGAGAATAAGACACTTCCTAGGACAGAAAGATTAGCAGTTGGAATAGCAGTCTTTCATGATAAACAAACCACATCTTTTTACCCTTTTAGGATTTGAGAATTGCTCTCCAATTATACTTCCCTTTTATCAAGATGTGAACATGACTGCAATGGTAACTTAAAGAAGACCTAAACTTTAACATGGGGCTTTTAATTTAGTTGTTTTAATATCTATTAACCACACTTGTGTTTCAGTGGTAGATGCTTAGCTCTCACTCAATGACAAATGTGCTTTCTTAGGCAGCCTCATATTTCTGTGACGAGTTATTGGTAACATTCTGCTCCATATAAAATCATGATGCAAGCAGCTACTGCTGAGGATATGACTTTAAATTAATTGGCTAAAGGAGACGAGCTCAATTCCTTGATCAAAGACTCAACATCATCTACTCAATGGGCTTTCAAATGCATAAGAGATAGCAGTTTATGAAAAGCAGTTTTCCATCCAGACCTTAGTATAAAAGAACACTTGGTTAACAAAAATTATATACAGGGAGAAAGGATCACAATAAAACAAGCCATTGTTTCTTCAAAGAAATTGTTTAATGGAAAAGGCCATTATCAGTTAAACAACTTTGTGATAATATGACAGTGGGTCATATATCAGACTTTTCTCCAGTTTAAAAGCTTGAACAAAAGCCAAATCTTTCCACTGATTGTAATGGGCTTCAAATAAGGTCTCATATATTGAAACAATGAATTTTACATAATTAGCCATCTCGAGACAATTTGTGAATTACAGGCAATGCATATATCTGTAGCCAATTCTGACCTTACTTCCAGCAGAAATTACTCAGGTATATGTGTCATTGTTTCTCCTACCTCCTGTGTGGCTCAACACCTTCATGAGGGCCTTCAAAGGCCTCTTAGTTAGTTATGGAATTGATAATGAGTAAAAAAAAAGTATAGTATCAGTTTGTTTTAAATTCGTAAAAGCAACTAATATCTCATACATTTCCTTGTAGCTGCAGGACATAGTAGTACAATTCTGGTTTCTAAGCAATTAGAATGGACAAAATGATGTTTGCTATGGAGGAACATATCTACTTATACTGGTATCCTTCCTCCGCATTCTTTATGCCACAGTGGAAAAAAATTTTTATCAAACAGATCCCAAAGAATTCCTATAGACATTGAGGTTTCTGCCCCACATATCTTCCAACTTCTAGAATAAACCAAGCCTAAGTGGTGGTGATATAAAAACAATTATAATCACTTGCTTGGTGTGTGAGACAATATTAAAAGGGATGTTGACCATTAAAAGTCTGCCAGTAGGGACAACTGAAATCTTTTCAGAAAAACAAAAAAAAAGGCATGGCAATTGCTGTTTCAGAAAGCTAACCAAATCCAGAGAGTATGATCTTCCTGATGTATGCCTTGACCAAAATTCCTTCCTCTTGGTAACTTAAGGATGCTTTGTATAGCATAAATCAGCACACAAATAGGCCTATTGGAGTTCACTCAGTTAATAGCTGAGAACTGAGTTTAAACGTGAGGACCAGTGACTAGTGTGTATCTCTGCATGCTACTATGTACGTAAGTAACTTTATTTAATCAGTATGACTGAAACAATTGGGCATAAATTGGTCAAGAACACATATGAGCTGGAGAACAGAACTTTTCTCTTTACCAAAGACATGAGTCATCTATGAAGATGATTAGGGGACAGGACCATCTCTCTTACGGGGAAAGGCTGAGGGAGTTGGGCCTGTTCAGCATCAAGAAGGGAACACGGAGAGCAGATCTCATCAATGCACACAAGTATCTGCAAGGTGGGTGTCAAGAGAACACCCAGTCTCATTCTGGTGGTGGCCAGCAACAGGACAAGTGGTAATAGTCACAAACTGAAACACAGTGAGTTCCATCTGAATGTGAGGAAAAACTTCTTTTCTTGGAAGGAGACTGAGTGGAAGAGACTGCTCAGAGCGTTTGTGAAGTTTCCTTCTCTGGAAATATTCAAAACACACCTGAATGTGGTACTGTGAAACCTGTTCTAGGTGAACTTGCTTTAGGGCTACATGATCTCCAGAGGCCCCTTTCAACCTCAAACATTCCATAATTTTCTGAGTTTTAGAAGGAGCCACAAGGACAGGAAATCTTAGAGATTTCTTGGTTTCGTAGAGTTGTTGAAGGAATTACTAGACCCGGCTGTGTGTGACAGCATTGCAATAGATTTAGGGCTCCAGCCACCTTTCCTTGCTGGGTTAGCAGTGTCAGTTTGAAGCACCCACACGCTGAGCTTTGTACTTTGCCCATCTTCCCAGCAGTGTGTCTGCACTAATCCTCTGGGAAAGAACCAAGGTGCTTGTTCTGTCCCACTGACTAGAGAGCGATCTTCAGCTGACTCCAGGTGAGCATAACTTGAGGTCCTTCAAATGCTGCGGTACAAAGAAAAGCTCCAGGTGATGGATAGTCTATTGCAGTGGAGATGGTGCATCTTCTCCCCTATGCAAGTAAATTTGGTGTAGCTGTAGTATCAAATGTGGATCAATAAAATGTAGTATGTTAATATGCCAAAAATCATGCTGCGAGCCGCAGGAGTAATGTCCTGGTGACACTGGCCACCCCAGCAGTTTTGTTCCTGGTTGCTGCTGAAATACATGCTTGTCAAAGCTGACCAAGTTCCTCCTCCTGAGTGTCTCTGTGGCACAACACGCAGCATGACCAGGGCCTGCAAGGGCTGTCAGCTGTCCCTGGGACTCCAGTAACCCCTCACATCTGCCAGTAGCTCTTTCATGCTCACTCTATGGCTCTAGTGCTCCAGATTTGTTGCATATGCTGCAATAAATATTTAGAAAGTAAATTTGAGTGAATTTTATAGATATTCTTAGTAGGTATATAAGGATTTGTAGTCCTCTGTCACTGTAAGTGACCCTGTCCTTTTTGGTGGAGTTTCCTTACTTAATATTAGAGATGTAAGGGGCTGATATCCATGCCTGAATAAGGGATCTCAGGATTTATTTATAGCTAATGGAGAGGAATGGGCACTTTCAGAGTACAGTTTGTCTGACCTATTTTACACACCGCTGTGAAACCTATCATGAATGTTGCACACACACACGAACTAAAAGGAACAGGGTTTTAAATATTGAGATTGCCACTGCCTCTTCCAGTGAGAGCACACAGGGCATTGCAACAGATACCTGGCTCATGGTACATCCTGTGTTAATGACTTGTTGGATGGGATGTCAGGCAGAACATTTTGCATGCAATTGTTTGCTTGTTTGCTAAGCTCAAAAAACGCCAGAGGTCTTGTTTGGTTTCCACTTTTTTTTCCCAGCAGTCTATTCTTTTAAACCTCTTTGGAGAATGGAAAGCCTACACAAAGAAAGTGATCCGGAATCTAGACCTTGGTAGTAGACTTGCAGCATCTTTTGCTAGTTAGTTTTTGAGCAAATGGAGACACATTAAAGTTAAGGGTTAATCTTCAAAAAGCACTGCTGGAACACCAAATTCTGAATATTGAACAACAGGTAGTTCAAGATGCACAGTAAAAAATGGAGGCAATCTGACTTGGAAATAGCTTTTTGAAATGTGTTTAACTTCTACATCCCTCAATTTTATTTTTCTTTAATGTATAGAATAATACTTACCTCACATGGAGTAAATTATATGCTTGCCAACACACAATAGGTCAGTGACAAAGATGGGGATAAAATCCTGGACTGCCAATTTGTACTTTAAACAGTAGCTGCACTCTCTTTCTTTTCTAACCTCAAGCTATGGCTTTAACCATTGTTACTTTGGGATTTACTGTAGTTTTTCTCTACCATTAAAGAGTAGATTATTTCAAAAGTACCTTTTATTCAAACTAAATTGACTTTCAAAAGGAACTTAAGATTGATCATGTTTTCTTTTTGCTTCTGTCTTTCACACTTGTCTCAACACGCTTCTAGCCAACCTGATTTGAAAGCAGCAGATACAGGTCTCTTGGCTTCCGTAAAGGTACTCATTTACTAATATGTAGAAATGCCATTGGGATAGGAGAACACCTAGGTCTGATTCAGCTGTTTACAGCTTAAGTTTGTATCTTTTTTATTGGACTTTGTAGACATACTATGGCATGATTTGCTGATGGGGACATAAGAAAGGATTCTGTATTAAATTTCATTGCCAACTCTGCTACCAACGTGACAGGAGACCTTGGGCAATCCCCAGGACTTCTCTTTCTGTATTTTTTCTATCTTGTATATTAAGTCTGTAATTCTGCAAAAAATGTGTAACCACAATTATTTTATTCATTAGAGTAATTCCATTTTAATAGTTTACAATTTGAGCAGGTATTTTTTTAGGGCATAGATGGTTGCTTCATAAGTGTTTATATGGAGTATAGAGCAGTAGGAGCCTAATCTTGGCGGGAGAATTTACACATTGTCGTCATCCTGATACTAAAAAGTTATCAACAGGCATAAATTGCTATTAAGTGGATAGAATTACACTGATTTTCTGTTATCTTATATGCCAAAGTGGACATCTTACTCTGCAGTAAGGTATGACATCATAAAGTTTCCATATTGTTTGCATTTATGCATATTCTCACTGCTGAAAATGGTGCAAGCTCCTAAATATCCTTGCTGCATTTTTTAAAGTTCAGCATTCCCATTGAACCCTTCCATCTTCCATTTTATCCTTTGCAAAATATGTTTTGTCCTGCCTCTATGGCAATGCCTCTTTTGTAGATGTACAGGTGTTATATCACCTCTTACATACAATTATACTGCTGCTATCAATGCAGAATTTAAGCAAGAATGCTTTGTCATGATAAAAAAAAGAGTATAAGTTTACTACATATTGTGGAAGATATAATCCCCTTCCAGTGTAAATTCTGTGCCATTGTAAATTCTGACTGCCATCAAGAATTTTTTCAAGGCCTGGTTCTAGGAGTAAGCAAGTATGCAGTTACTCATGGCAGCAAGGTGGTTGTACTACAAAAAGAACTAAAGCTCTGTTGTCTTCTTTGCTCAGCTGTGAAGCCCCTCTGGCTGTCACCTTCATGGGGAATGGGATCTGAGAGATGACAAATGCTCACACTGAGTAGTATCTTCCAGGAGCAGATGTTGCTTTTCCTGCCTTTTCCATTCCTTCTGCAGGCATATGAGAAACATACGGAGATCTCTGGGATGTGTCCTGATGTTACATCTTAGCTGTGTCCTGCTGTACCAAGTTCAAACTACATGGTCCCAGCTCAGTCTAAGTCCCAGGTATTCTAAGGATTAGCTTCAAAATTAAGATTATTTACTCAACCAAGAAGTTCTGAGATTAATGCTTGAAGGTAATTGGGATTTTGTTTTGCTACATAAATTGCATACTGACAATATATTGACTCTTTAACAAATAAAAATGACAAAACTAAGAAAGAAGAGGCTCTATGAAAGCTTTGTTGTTTCAAGTGAAGTTCAATATAGAGAAAATAAAAAGCTATCTAAAAGATCAGAACTTTATAAACTCTAGTAAAATCACATTAAATTGCCCATTTTTTGATATATAAAAGCATTATTTTAAATCTCAGTATATATAAAACCTCACTGATTAGTTCTAGCTCTAAATTCCTGAATTGTATGGCTTATTAGTTTCTTTCCAGTATTAGTATTTTGGAAGTTATCTTACCTACCCTTCCACACATTTATGCAGTGAAGACTGATGCTAATAAAAGTCACATGTGCAGATTAGAACTCAGTTATCTAAAGAGTTCAATTTGAGCATGAAAAGCAGTGAGAGCAAATATGGGATACATCAGGGATTTTGAGACTTTGCAAAGAGTAAGAATATGGTATTGGGATTTTGTTAACTGATAGGCAAGGAAATCTAGCTATCACAAAGTGATGTCAGGATGATATTGCTGTGAACTGGGAACACAGTAGGATTTTCTTACAGGTTGTCAGAGGAGGGCGGGGGAAGGGTTGCTCCCTGCGGTATACATTCATTTATTGACTACAGTCACAGCTATTTGCTTCAGCCAGCATGATCTGAAATGCATGTATAAAAGCATATAGGTATTGGAATTTTCAACTCAAATCAGAATCCTAATTAACTGTAAATCGTAAAGCCAGTAGCCTGAGGTATATTAAAATGAGAACTTTGTACATGAAAGGCTGCACATGCCCCAAAATCTAGGTATTTTCTACTTATAAACCACCAAATTCACTGCATCAGCTTCCATGACTGTAATTCTGCTCCTGAGGGATATACAAGTAGAGTTAACTGAAAACAAATATGAGTTTGCAACTCATAGAACAAGTCGTTTTATGGAGACATTAAAAATCACTGACATAAGGAAAGACAACATAAAATATTTGTACTTAAGGTAAGAATATGACATTAAAGCCAGAAGTGAACTTAGCCCATTGTACTTCATCAAATGCCTCTTTAATCTCTAAATGTGTGTGATTATAAAGGCATTAATTTCAAGGGGAAGACCACATCCGTAAAGCATGGCTGAAACACCTGGCACAATTGAATTTCACGCAGCACCAAACGTGAAGGCAAAGAGATGAAGTTACGAAACACACTGAACAGAACTGACACAGAGGACACCGTTTTCTCAGATACATAAAAGGTTCTGGTTGTAAAGACCCAGCCTTGCTTAGGGCAACAGGGGTTATGTTGCCTTTAATAGGAGCAGAATCAAGCTGTAAAGGGATATTTGGTTGGTCCTTTGGTGTGCAGGAGCAAACAACAAAACAGAAGTTGCAGAGCCCTTGGGCCTGAGGACCCTCTGCTCTGTATCGCTGTTACTATTTCATGGGGCCAAGTTTTCCTGTGATCTTGATTTTAGTAACAGCTGGATCCTTCCCCTTGTCACGTGCTGAGGCCAAGGTTTGAATACAAGCTAAGGTGTTCCCTCAGCTGCTCTATCACTCTATAATGAATGTGTTCATGTGCGTCTTTCCCAAGGGGTGTAACTTTTTCAATTAATTGCTCAGGCTCAGCAAACTATCTCTAGATTGTAAATTGTATTGAAAGCAGACTGTGTCCTAAAATAATTTGGACTATTGGCTAAAATACCTATGAAACACCAATCCTCCTTTTTGGCTTGGTATAATTGGAAGGAATTTGCTACTTTCTCTGTTTTCCTCATGGAAGACAGTTTAACAGTAAATAAAGTCTACTATGAAAATTGCAATATATATAATCAGAACAAGAAAAACCCTACTATATGAATTCAAGTAGTGACAGGAAAAATGTCAGTGCTGGTTTAATGTTCAAATGTCAACCTTCAGTAATTCCCCCCACTAACAATTCTTGTGCAATAAATAATGGTTAAAAAAGAGGCAGGGAAAGTAAAACTAATGCAGATTAAGGGAGATGTGAATGCTTGGAAGGATTTTGGGAGCACCTTGAAGTTAGATGCAGTAAAGATATTGCCAAAAGCAATACTAAATCTAATACTATCATAGCACATCTCAAGTTTGAAGGATCCATTAGAATCATCAAGTTCAATTCCTAAATACACTACCATTCTGAATATTCACATCGAAGAATACCATAGGACCCACTGCTGAAGTTGCAAAACTTCACCCAATTCATAGTGACTGTGTAGCTGCTGTTGCAATTTAGATCTGTTTCTCACTCTCAGAAAAGCTCATTGTCACCCAGGAAAGGGGGAACAAATACCACCTACATATAATATACGCTAACTGAACATGTGAATCTGAATCTGTCAGCTACATCAGAAATCAAGTTGCTAAATGCTGTGTTCAAAAAATTTCTGTGGATTCGTGACATTCCTTGGAAGGCTTTAGATCCATAAAGCAATGAATAAATTATAAGAAGACATAATTATGGTATTTTCATCCCTGACAGATATAATTTTACTCCATAAGCACTGAAAAGAAAGCTGCTGTTTTTCTCAGACCAACACTCCTAGATTTAAAAAAAAATAAAGAACCAAAACGAAGGAACATGTCTTTGCTGAAAAATGACATATTTAGTAAATATTGTCCAGGGTAATTGTTCCTATGGGATCCCAACAGAAACATGTTTCAGATACTGTAACTACTGTATATTCAGAGTAGATGATAATCTCTGTAATGTTTGTTATGAAGCTCCTTGTGGAGTCTCAAATGTAATTTTAATGGTATCCTGAAGAAAAAAAATAAAGAAGGTATAACACTCAAATTGGATTCCAGAGATAAGGTTAGTTACTGAGGGTACAATTTACATCAACTGAATTTAGCTGCCTAACATGTATCTAATTTAGGCTCTCTTTGCAGTCCATCAAGGGAAGAATGTACCTCCAAAGGGAGATCAATTCCACTCACTCTGACAACAGTTTTAGGACAGGATGAAGCCCCAGTGACCACAAAAGAAAAACAGATAATAAAATTAGCTACCTAAATTCCAGACAGGAAACACAGGGAAAGTGTATTGGATCTGGACTGATAGTGCCTATTTGCACATGATGAATAAAACGTGAAGTTTCCAAACATCTCTAGGGATTTCCCCTCACATCTGCTGGAAATCACTAGGAGATGGTTCCACGCTGAATGTTTCAGTCTGAGGCTTCGAATCATCCCTGTATCTCTGCTCAGCGAATCCTGTAGCACATATGTAAATCTTCAAGCTTAAATCCCATTAACATCAAAGGGATGTAAGCATGCACTTAAATGTTTTGCTGAACTGGTACCCTTGGCCCCACTCCAGCAAAACATGTAAGCGTGTGCTTAACTTTAAGAATGTTAACCCTGTTAACTTCTATAGAGTTGATTTTCTACAGTTTCCTGGAGTAAAACACAGATTTCAATGCTTTGCCAAGTCACTATCTTAATGAAGATGCAATGCCTGTATCTTATCAGCATTACAAGCCTCAGCTAAATTAGTCATACTTAGGCACAAAGAGTAGAGCTGTGTATGCTGTGAGGAGAAGAAATCCATTAGAAATGCCTAACCAAATGGTAAATACTGAAAACTAAGTACTTAAAAAAATGGATTCCAAAATAATATAAACCAAATTAAAGCCTTGGCTCATCCAGGACTCAAGCACTTGATGTGCTTTACGCACATTGCTCTTTATGCCTACATTTTGGCATGTGCTTAAGCACCATGATGAACTGGTCCATCAGTGTACACCTTCCCTTTTATATGTCAGATAAAGTAAAATCCTCCGGCTTTTGTACATCACATTGCTTTGCCTAAGATATCAGACAAGCTGCTCTACTCTGATGCTAATATGTGCACAACAAATCCAGACATAAAAATCAATAGAAACATTTAAACCTGAGAGGTTGTAGAAGTGCCCCTTGGAAAAAGTCAAATGTTTAAAAAAAATCAACCTCACATAACTACGAGATTGCTATAACAGGCAAAGAATTGCTCATGTTCATGTGTATTCATATACTTTTCATAGGAAAAGCCTTTGCTAAAGTAAGTGGTACACAATTTTTCAATGTATATTTCTAGATTTTTCACATTTACACATTGCTATGCAAATGAAGTTTTATACTACTGTCTGCAGTATGCCACACGAGCAAGTTACTCTTTCTTCATAGATTGTGAATTTTGTGGAAGTAGTGTGGCTGACTTAAAAATTAGACAAATATAATGTGTTCAATACAAAGACCAATGATGTATATATTTACAAAAATGTCACTGGGCTAAGTTTTGTTTATGCACGATGGCACCCTGTTTGCTAAATATATCACAGGTTTATGTTACCGTAACGATGCATCCTTCCTCATCTATTAATCTAAACTGCAGAGTACATGTATATTTAATAATCTTCAGAAAGTCTGTAAGACTTATTTACATTTTCTATCCATCCTGCAGCTTTAAAGACCTTCTAATATTGGCCACCAATCCTATGCCATCACAATGTTTTAATATATGCAAAAAAGATTAAATAAGAGTATGAGATGAGTGAAATCAGGTCTCAAAATGCCAATAAGGATGTTTTGCCCTTAGATTGATATTCTAAACCAGTGCTGTTTTTCATCTTCGACAGTGCAGTGCATCAAAGTCATCATATTTAAAATATTTGAAGAGGTGAATATCATATACTGATGTATAACAGCATTTCTTCCAGTAATCTGAACACCAAACCATAAGAATAAAGAAAAAACCAGCAAAATGAGCAAATTGATCATAATAGCAGTCCCTGATAAATAAATTTGGCATTTATCTGAAAAATTAGTTAATAGAAACTTACAATATGTTGTGTTATTTTCACCACTTGTAACAGATGCTTAGAAACTGATAAATATTTATCTTTCTTTCATTACAATAATTCACAACTCAGAAGAAAAACTGCAATTTTTTCCATCCTTATGGCATGCTATAAGAAACATCATTTGTAAAACAATTTATTTTATTATTAGCAGGAATCTGATGGCAAAAAAAACCTAGGGAAAAATATGAAAATAAATTTATAAAAACATCTGAAAGAAAAAAGCACAGACATTACAATATCACCATTTAGAATCTATGAAATGAAATGTATTTTTAAAGACGAAGTTAATGCCTCCCTTTGAAATCCTCATGTTAAAATCAAAAACACAACTTTAATGGAAGACAGACATAGGTACTGTATGAAGAATTACAGCTTAGAAAATTAATAAAAATAGTATCTAAAACAGTATTAGTAAGATATGAAGCTCATTCATTAATGGTCTCTGTGATAATATATCACTGAAAATGTTGCATGAAGGACAGTCTTTGATAGGATTATGTACAGTATAATAGCAAGATATTGAAATTAAAATTCACTGAGAAGATACATCTTGTGAACTGAAGGGTAAGAAGATAATAATGGTAACATTAATAATAATAAATAACAAGTATAAAATGATTCACATAAATAGAATTTCCATCAGCAACCATTATTGTAATTATGAGAATGATAAAGTAATAATCTACAGTAAATAGCTAATTTTTATTGATTCACTGTTTAATTTCTTTTTTTAAAGGGCTTTAGAATTGCTGTCAATAACAATAATGTGTACATGGAGAAAAGTTATGTAGACAATAAATGACATAAACAGTATTGTGTAATAAGTTTCTAAAGAATGTTTTGGAGATATTTATGTTGTTTGGTGCATGAAAAGAAAAATTCTTAAAGAATTTCCCCACCTCATTCATGAATGCTGTCGGATTTCTCCAGCAGATGGTTATTAGGGTTCCAGAGGCATACTGGGAAAATTTAGAAAGTTCAGCACCTGGCTTTTTCATCAAACCACTCTGTAAGATGCCATCAATGGCAACTACAAAGAAAAAATAGGCCATAACTCCACTGTCTGACTCTACAGCAGCCAACAGCAAAATTAGCACAAAAGGCAACCAAAAGGTCAAGGCAGAGGCCAAATAGGAGAAATTCTACAGAACTAACAGTAATGCCGAGCAAATATATTGTAGAATTTAGCATACATGTACCAAACAAACGTTCTGCATGGCAGCAAGGTGTAGCTCAAATGTTAGTACAGGCAAAAAAAAGACAGGACCTTATTTGAGCAATTGAAGTAATGATCATGTAATGCCACTGAATGTAGGGTCCAATTTCAACTGCTTTTGAATTCATAGAAGAACAGGGAATAGCCTGTGCTATGCCTAAAAAAAAAAGCCAAACAATGTTGTCCCAAGAGAAAGACGACATTTTAATCCATGAAGATTTTCTCTTTAGTTTTTTAATATATTCCTCATCCTAGCAATGTCTTTTGGTAATTAATAACGTAGATGGCCTTTGCTCAACCACGTATGAGTATTTTTATAGTCTGTTTTCTTTCAAATTAAGAGGGATATTGGATAATATTAACCTTCATTGTACACTATGATTTTACTTTTGCCGTGCATGTTGCTGAGTTTTGAGGGCCACTGGTCAAAAAAACATTTCATATAGATGAGTAAATTCTTTTAAGAGGGTTCTTCTTGTAAGCAGCCATCTGCCTCAAACTACTTATAATGTAATACTGAACAAGATTGTTTTCACTGTGTAATGCAGAACATATTTCAGATTTTTCCCTCTCCCTTAAATGGAAGAAGTAATTGGGAAAAAAAAAGAAAGAAATGCAAGGTTGACTGTGGAAAAATAGCAGAAATCCAGTGTGGGTCTCTCTCCTTCTGACAGTTTAAATTCATGTCCTTCTCATAATGGCACGTGGCCATACCAACATAAAGAAGAGAGCAAATGATGACTGTTGCACTCCAGATGTTCAATGCCCTAATGAGCTGTGTTATGCCTCCATGGTGGTGGACTCAAAAATGGGAGGCCTGGCTGAAAATCTGGCCCTCATATTGTCATTATGTCAGTTAGACAGGAAACATATAAAAGGTTCCTTAACTTAAGTAGGAGAAACTGGCAATAATTTGAAATGTTTCAGATAGTCATAAGAGCAGCAAAAGGACACCTAACCTTAAGGGCAGATGTCAATGTTATGATATACATGTGGTAAAAAGCAAAATGCTCTTATTGGCATGAAAAAACAACAAGAAATACGTAGTACTGTTTTTTTGTTTGTTTTGGCAGGGAGTTGATGTTCTCCCACTGTACCCATTCCCAGGAAGGGACAGTTGACACATGATGCCAGGTCCTGGGAGAAGACAGAGGGGATTCTGTGTGCAGAGAGAAAGATCTGTCTTACACAGCTAAGAGGGGAAATGCACCTAGGATAAATCTTGTGTGTGTCTGTATGTAAACAAGGAAATATCAGAATGTCTATTTATCTGTGATATAACAGTAGTAAGAGGGGAACTTTGTGAAATTAACAAGTTATATAATTAAAAGCAATAAATAAAATTTCAGTTTTCAAAAAATGATCCATAGAAATCCTGATGTATTTTTAGAGATGTGCAGCATCAGATTACTTAGGTGAGTTACAAAAAACACCACAGTAGCATTGCAATGGATGAAACATTCCAAAGAGCAGAAAATTCCATGTATGACTTCTAGTGCAAAAACCAGCTGCTGTTGAGACAGAAAATTCCCTTTGGGGATTAATGTTCATTCATCCTAGCACTGTCTGTTAGGAGCTTCTCGAACCTCCCTCTGAAACATATAGTATTAACCCCTCCTGGAAACTGGATCACAAAAAACCTTGACTATTTTTCTTAGCCATTATTAATAGAACTAATACTATTCATAGAATGGTTTGGGTTGGAAGACCATCTAATTCCAACCCCCCTGCCAAAGACAGCGACACCTTCCATTAGACCAGGTTGCGCAGAACCCCATCCGAGCTGGCCCTGAACACTGCCAGAGGTGGGGCAGCCATAGCCTCCCTGGGCTACCTGTCCCAGTGCCTCACTAGCCTCACAGTAAGGAACTTCTTCCCAATATCTTACCTACCCCTTAAAGCATTCTCTCTCATCCTGTCATTACATGCCCTTGTAAAAATTCCCTCTCCAGCTCTCTTGGAGGACACCTTTTGGTGCTGGAATGCTGCTCTGAGGTCTCCATGGAGACCTCAATTGTCTCAGCCTGTCCTCGTAGGAGAGGTGCTCCAGCTCTCTAAGCATCTTTGTGGCCATCCTCAGAACTCAGGCCAACAGGTTCATGTATTAATATTTGCTTTGATTTCCCACAAACTTAAAAGAGAATCATTTGACTCCAGCTCCTATTAGCTAGCTTCCTTTTAAAGTTTTTATTATAATATTTTAATCTGCTTTTTGGACATTTTCCTGAAGTAAGGAACATGGGACTATGACCTTTGTAAATACCGCTGCCAGGTGACAGTGATTGTTCTGATAATTATTCATTATTCAAGACTATAAGAATAATTGCTTTCAAATATCCTGCAAATCATAAATGCCGATATGAGGGCTTTCCCTAGGCAAGCTTCCAGAATGCTATTTCCAAATGGAGAATTTTGATAAATTTGTTTCTTTCTGTCCTGAATTCAATTATCTTAAAAAGTACAAGGGTGGTGATTCTTTACTTGAGTGGATTTTACCTTATTTTCAGGTAGGGCACTCATTTATGAAGTGGATGGGAGTCCAAGGATCAGGAGTCTGTTGCATCCAAGAGCTAACGGATGGAAAAAAATTAAGTTTGAATAAGTATGCAAGATTATACACACTGTAAATGGGGCATGCAATTTTAAAATAAAAAACCTAAAATTCTGCTGTTCAGGCTATTGTTAATTAGATCATTTAAATCTATTAAAAATAACTACTGAATTCAGTCTGTTCCCTTTCTATGCTTTATTTCTGTTGATGATTTTTTGTAAAAGTACAATGATCTCAGTTATATGATTGCTCTACCCTTTAGTCTCGATGCATTGTGTAAAATATAATGCAGTACAGATGTCAACCTAAGAACCAAATAGCTTATATTTCTAAAGAACCATGAAAAAATATTAACACTATAGAAACAATGGTTCAGTAATTACTTTTTGCTGTGAAGTGACGTTAGGCATTTATCCTTATAGATCCCTAATACACTTTAAGTCAGCACTGCCCCTGTGGTCCTTTTACCTTTGTTGATAAATGTATTGTACAGGATACCTTGTATGACCACTACAGTATTTGAGGTCATGCTAGGCTGTTAGCACAAATGGTGTGAACAATAGTTTATATGCCACTTAACTCCTTGGGAGAAACAGTTAACCTTGCCAGAGAGGACAGATCAGTCATGTATAGTTATTAAAGTCTAGAAGGTTTTGTTATGCTCTGAAATACTTTTATAGAACTACAATACTCTGGTACGAGCTTTACCAAGTAGGGAAGCAACAAAGTCAAGAATTATCTTTGCCACCTTTGAAAAGGATATTCAAAGTTTTCTAAAAAAATATTTTACCAGATCTACTTTTGAAGCAAGCACGAATTTTGATATATTTAATCAACAGAATTCCTGAACAAGGCTAACCAGGTAGCAGTATGTTAAGACATTGCCTTAAAACAAACTAAGTTTACAAAAATTATTTGTGAATTTGATGGCCTTGAAATGGACAGTCAACAAAAAAAAACCCCTAGATCTTCTTGATTACAGTTTTCCAAATAATGATGAAACATCATAAATGACACATATGAGCATCATAATTGAATTTTATTTAACTAGCAATTAACTACAAAAACACCTTCCAAGAAAATATCCTTTTCCAGAATTTCTCATGAATAGAAATGACAGAGTGAACAAAGACTAAAACACAGTAGGACTGAGGACTTATCAGGTATTCTACATACAGATGGCAATGACACTGCTGTTAACCCAGATAACCCAGTTTCATTACATAGTGGGCTGCTTCTACACTGTTGTTTATTTCAGTGGACTGATTGTCAGACCCAAACAAT
Source organism: Oriolus oriolus (assembly GCA_013400235.1). Lineage (NCBI taxonomy): Eukaryota > Metazoa > Chordata > Aves > Passeriformes > Corvidae > Oriolus > Oriolus oriolus. The sequence continues at coordinate 210,141 of VXBT01000645.1, forward strand.
TTTTGGCACTTTTAGAAAACACGAAGCTGAAGGCAGCCTCATCTATTTCCGGTTCAAGCACAGAAGCCTGTCAAACTCTGTACCTGCATGCATGTTTGTATGCATCCAAACATCATTAACCACCACTGAATCTCTACACTTTAAGGGTTAATTCAGAATGTTAATGAAGCTGTCTTAGTCTGGCCTGTATTTTCAATTCAGCACACTCAGATTAGTCACTTCCTCTCCTCAAGTTCTGGTTTAGCATCCCTATGTGCAAATGAACAGGTGCTACCCCAGGCAGGGTTTGAGGTTACAGAAGAGTGGTCTCCTCCCTTTGCCAAGCAATCTGCTGCATTCCACATCCATGCTGCACTGCTTCCAACCCTTCCTCCCAGGATGGATCTCTCTCTGATTCTGCCTGGATTGTTGATACCCAGCTATGCACCTGAGGGGGCAAGGACTCGCTCAGTCTTGCGGAAGCTCCTTCCACTGGCATGCTGATGTCCTGCACAAGCACGGGAACTCTCACCATGGCACCAGCTTTCATGTCTCTGAGCAGGAAACTCTACCATGTTGCAGGGTAGATGAGAGAAAATATATTCCAGCATGAGCATTTAGGGGAGAAAAAAAAACTTCTAGGTGTGGCTTCAAATACTCACCTCCATGGATAGATTTAATGGTCCACGTACATACTTTCCTATCAAGAACTATTACCTCATTAGGTAAGAATATTTACTGTGTCTTCAAGAGAAGGACACGGAGAGTAGCAAGAACAGGAAGAACTCAGATTGCTACTACTGCCTTTTAAAATCTCCTAACTAGCAAAATTAAACCATGTCTCTTTATTTATTTATTGCACTTGTAAAAAGATTAATGGGGATGTGATTCCTTCAGGCTTTTACATATAACCCCATCACACAAAGAACAAAATTACACAGTGCAGCAAACGAACTAAATTAGCTACATTTATTTAAATAACTGCTATGGAGGAAACAATAAATCAACAAGAATCCTCACAAAAATGTGTTTACAAAGTGTCTTATAATTTGTTTTAGTTAGGACATAGACTTCTAGCTCTTAGCTAAGCTTACTTCTAACAGTTTATTATCATATCAACTGTTAATGAGTGTTTGCTATAAAAAACCATTCCTAGCAAAAAAAAAAAAAAAGACTATGTGTAACTTCTGCCTTTCTGTCCTTTAAGATATGGCTGGGAACTCTACAAGAAACAGATTTTCCAAACAAATATTTTGTTAAAGGCTTCTAATAACTTGGGAGACAATCAAAATTAACTGACAGTGCTTTGTTAAATCAAAGAAAGTGATTACTTGAATGGTCATAATCATGCAATTATCTCATGTTCACTGTTTTTGAAGACTGTATCTGTATCTACTCCTATATCAGGAGTGAGTAGGGGGAGCTCTAATGCTGAACCTGTGATGTATTCATAAATCAGTACTTTCAGAGCCTGTCATGGGCTCCATAATGAGGGTCATTATTCAGGCAGAGTGTCAAAACTACTATCAAAGGACCTTCTCAGAATCACAATCATTCTGTTTCTTGTTAAATAAGCAATGTAGTACACAAAAATGGCAAACAAGAAGCAGGTCAATTTGATACAGTATGAGGGCACAGAGACCTCTAGAGTAATTTACCCTGTGGGAATTCTGATGGTTTGTGAGATAAATTATATACACCCTCAGAAATGATTAATGGTAATAAAATACCAGGAATATTTTCAGGAAAAAAAAAGTCCATATGTACATATGGCAACTTCAGTAACAAAGAAGACATTTTCTAAAGCAGAACACTTAAAGAAAATTATTATTAGAACTGCAAGTAGCTCTCAGGAAAGCTACTAAATCTTATTACAAAGTTGCAAGCATTCTGTGGAAATGCTTTATTTCCATCTGCTGAAAGAGTTTTTTTAAAAAAACCAAAATCTAGAGCTTTTCTGAATTAAAAAGAAAGAAGATAAAGATGGGGGTTAAAAAACAGAAAGACAAACTGTAAAAAAATAGATTTACTGAGACAGGCTATTTTTGACTTAATTTTATTAGAAGCAATATGAGACACAAAAGGAGTTATTAACAGAATATCACCTGGACATTCGACCACAATGGCAATAAATGCAAATTATTCGTAGGTGATTAAAGGCTGTTTTCAAATCACATAGCATAGGTGCCTAAATTAGGCATTGGCATTACTTTCCTCCTTTCACTTTAGGGAACAAGAATATAATAGCCCTACATGCGAAGTAGTCTGAATTGCTCATTCTCACTTGAACTAAAATATTACATTAGTAATGGGTAAATTAGGCACCAGTGAAGGTAGTCTAAATTCTGTCTCAAGATGACTTCTAGATACAGTGGCCAATCATTTGGGGATTAACAGTCAACCTCTTCTGACACCAGTAAAGTGTCTCAGAAGACTAGTCTAAAGCAAAGCTCTTTATTTTTCCTTGTCTATTAGGTAACTGTGTTGAGTTTATGTATGGTATCTTTTTATAATATATAAATCTATATATTATACATATGGATACCCATATGTATGTATGTAATTCCACTGGTGTGATCATACACAGCATAAATCTGAAACAGTAAAATATTGTAGGGCAGACAATTCACTAGTCTCTTAATGTAGCTCTTATTTGACTGATCTGAGGCTTCTCCTAAGGGTTTGCCTAAGAAACAGTAAAGTAGACCTGACCAGAATTTAGTGTGATCCATGAAATTATACAGTCATAGTCTTCAGAGATGGATGTCAAGAGGTCCATTTGTAAGTGTAGATTCTGATACCATTTGATACTACTTGTGGCACAGACTTTCTCATGTGCTCACACGCAGCACTGCTTACTTCAATAGGGCTTTTCTGCAAGTCTGAAGTTTCCAGAGAAATGCCACAATTGCCCCTAATACCAATTGCAGAGTCTGAGACTTTCAAGGTAGCAAGAGCTTTTGAAACTCTGGTTGCCCTATTACTATTTTCCAGCCTCAATCTCTTTTGTTAAATATTTACAATGCAGTCTTGTAGATGTTTGTATCCACATGCACACTTATATGGCATAACTTTATGATAAAGACTGATAACATGTTTTGTACCCCCTTGAAAGCAATAAATAAATTGTGGGTCAGCTATAAGTTGGCTTCTCTGCTTCTTTTCTCATATTACCCTCATTAAACAGCAAGGTGAGAAGTAGATTAAAAACCAGTCCCCCTAAGTGCCTCATAAATCCTTCAGCTTCACTTTACCACACTGAATTTTGTCTGACAACAAACCCTACCTTGTCCAGATTTATTGTTTAAGTAAATTTGTATCTGTGGAATAATCAAAAGCAAACCAATTATATTCAGGCATCTTTTTTATCCATCTGTTTGGATATAACTGTCTATTTAATAGTGTTTGCATATGAAGCAATGTTCTATTGTATGCGTAGGTACTCAATTATTTAGATTATACGTTTGAATAAACTGTGCAGTTAAAGGAGTACCCTTGTAATGCAGGACAATTACATTTTTCTAGCACAGTTTACACGTTATTAAACTAATATCAATTTGGACAACACAGCTGGATATAGGATTCTACCCTTCACCTATCAAAGTTCTTTTCTTTAAGGGTACATTTTACCCCTACAATTATCAGTCATTGTTAGTCACTTCAAATTATATCAAATTACGTAAAAAGGCTAGTGTGAATAGAAACTACAAAAAAATTCATTTTGCACCAAAGACTGTGCATTTAAATGTAGGTTTTCTTAATGCAGCTGCAAAGTCCTGTCTATATGCATAATAGGTCAGTATAAAAGGTGTCCAGATGAAAATCACTGTCTGGCCAGCACAAGAAAATAATACTGATTGTCATACTGTGAAAGAGCACTTCACTGCATATCTCGTCTTTCTACCAATCAGGGAATGACTATTACATTTTTCCAAAGGAGAAGACAACTACCTTTATGCTGAAGAAAGAAAAAAATCAAATAATATTAAACACCCAGACATAAAGATGTATTTGTCAGTCCTTGAAATAAGTTTTCAGTGACTAATCATGAATATCTGTTCTGAGTGGAATAGTGGAAGAGAGATAAAGAGAGATGAAATGAAATAATCTCAGTTTTCTGGGCATCTTTGTCTGCCTTGTACCGTGTGGAAGGAATACTTTGCACATGTAGAAATTTACTTTAAAATGGAGTCTGTTCTTCTGCATCTGTTACACACCTGTATGCTCAAAGGGGAAGAACAGGTATTTACGATGACCAGCTATCAGTGAAACCTTGCTGAGAATCTGGAGCTGCACAGTGTTTGTCTAGTTTGCACTTTTGCTAATGTTCTTCACTGAGTACTCCTTCTGCTCTTCCCTTTGATTATCATTACTGTGAAATATTTTTCACCATCTTGTGATCAAAACAATTATCATTATGCTGCTACATATCACAGTACTTTTCAATGAAAGGGAATGAATGAACAAAATACCGATGCAGTCAGAAACTCTGTACAGTGTGAAAAGCTGGCTAACCTCAGAATGCTACAGATTTGTGCGTTGTAAGTTTTTTAAGGTGACACAGACTGTATCATATTTTCCATGAAACTAGTTGCTCTGCAACTAGAGTTGATGGTCATTTTACTTCGCCTGACAGCAGCTGTTCTCCTTAGCAGTTTTCCTCCAAAAGGGTGTCGTACTGAACGCTGAGAGTGTTCATTGCTGCTGGATTTCACAGGGGAAGCTCAAAAACCTAGCAAACAGTTTGCACTTGCTTTCAGGTGGATGCCAGAAGTCCAGACTAGAATACCAGCAAACTGCTTCAGAGATTGTATGATGACTCTAGAACAAGACAGACCTTTTTAGTGCTAGGAGCAACCTGGGAAGTTACTGCATGAGCTGACAAAACTCGTGAGAAAACAGATCCACTGCTAAGTGTTTTCCTAAGAATTCAGAAAGTATCGTCTGTCCACTTCCCCATTTCCTCCAGCAAGATGTTGCTCAGATCCCTATCGCCTGGGTACGGATCTGCTTGAAATTGCTTGCTTTCTTTCCCTGATGGATCCACAGAAATCCGGATGTGCATTTGCCTCATGGTCTATTTAGTAATGACTGACTGCCAGCAGAGCACAGTTCAGGGAAGGGAAAACTGTTGCTTGAGCTGTGTTGGGAATACTGCACTGGAAGAAATGCTACAAAGCCCAGGCTGAGGTCTGGCTAAATCCACAGCAATATCCAGAGGCAGGTTTTTGCTAGCTCATTTTGACTTTCTGCAATCCAATGTGAAAACAGAAATACTTCGAAATCATACTTTGATCTTGAATCACGTTTTATTCATTTATCCATACAGTCATGCCAGGGGGTAAGGAATCCCAGTAGTATCTTCCCAACTCAAAAGCAGAATACAGTGGAACCAATAGGACCCTCAGGAGTGAGGGAAAACTACCTTTTACAACATTAACACATATTCACTGAGACCTTCAAAGTTATCATGGTTCCCTTGGAGTTAGGAGTGCAGAGCCCACCCTCTGAGATACCTGACATGAAGAAGAAAGTGTTGAGCAAAGGGACCAAAACTTACTAAATCCCTCTCTCACTGTGGTGGTGGGAAAGAAGATGGTTAGGCAACCCAGCACCCCATGCCGAGGTAGTCTGGTCCCCTGAGATGGTTTTGCAAATATGGGAAAATCATGTGAGGAAGTCATGTCACAATTATTATGGCTCACTGTAGTATTGTTGCTGATCCAATAATCTACCAGTTTTCATAGGCTGAATAGCATTTTGATTCTTTTTCGAATCAGAAAGAACTACAAAAATGGTGTGACAATAATATGGTCTATGAACACACATATATATGAATTTTTGAAAATATCAGAAGTTCTAATGCTCTAAATGAGACTGAAAAATCAGTAATCACTGACTGGCCACATGTGGCTTCTATACACTTTTATTTTCACTAATAATGCTTTAAAATATGCTTTGGTAGGTGGTGCAATGTGGTTTTTTCCTTTGTTTAGAGCTATCGTTTCTTTTTTTTTTTTGCCTTTTTTTATTTCAACTTTCAGTGTACTGACTGTATATAATGATGTAAAACTTGAAGGCTTTCTTTCACAGGTACATCTTGAGTTGTAGGTCCTATCTGAAAGATTTCTGAACCAGATCAACATCTGGAACACCTTACAGTCTCAGCTTCATCTTTCCTACAATTGAGTAAGATAAATATGTACACACTCTAATGGCTTATATGTGTCTGTTTGGTTAATATCCACGGTGTATAATTCTCCCCTTTGATAGAGTTTTAGTTCAAAATTACCCTTGATTCATGCCAGCCATTCCACCATAACCCTTCAGACAGACACGTACTTTGCTCCCCCCAGGTCACTTGTAATTGGCCTCTTTTCCTTTGTGTTCAGTAACTTTCCAGTTTTCTGCAGGCCTGTTCGCAACTGAATTGATGCTGAAGAAAGAGCGGATAAAGGCAGCCCTGAAGTCTGTGCAGAGGGTAGGTAGGGACTTGTGTTTCTGAATACAAGTGGGTCAAAATATACATCCTCAGAAGCTGCTGAGAGAGCTGATCCAGGGTATTATACTTCTCCCAAGGAGTTGCACTTTTTGAAATATATCAAACTCTATGACAGTGAAGAGAATCTGGAGACACTCTGTAAACCAGCTGTGATAAACTTTGCTTAGCTGATATTTCAGACATATACGGGCAAAGATCTGCAGACAGGAGCCCTGTTGTTTCTAAGACCTCTTCTGTGAGAGCTGTTGGCAACACCCCCAGCCATCACAGTATGATGCCGACCTTTCTGCCAAAGGGCCTGTGTCACAGCTTGGAAATAGCTTAAAAGCTGCAGATCTTCTGAGATGAACTTCCCCATCTGTGCTCCCCCCACCTTGCAGACACACACTGTGCAATTTTTTTTTTTACATGCAGTGGGAGGATATGGACTTTAGAGATCTAGTCATGAATAACTTATACAATGTTTACATGAGGATTTTTAGGTAGTTTGCTTAGAAATGTTTTGAATTGCCTGTATGAAATTGGTATTCACTGTAATGAGGTTTTCTGAGTGAAAAAGGACACTGCAACCTATTGGGTTCTGCAGTCTGAAGGACCAGCCGAACAGCAACTATTAAGCACAAGTGGGGCACAACTGGGCTGGCAAAACTGTTAGGAAGAATTTGAAGCAATACAGGAAGCTTGGAAAAAGTGGGATATACTGTTGTTCACTGTTAATCGTCCAAATGCCTTGGGTGTTGCTGGTTATTTCCTCTAAATTCATCATGAATGTGATTAAAAAGTCAATCAGCAAAGAATGAAAAAAGTGTAGACCCAAATGCAACAATAATGATAAAGCAGAAATCATACTTGAACACACATAATTGAATCTTATCTTTCCTTTTTGTCAGTGAACTTTCTGGTACAGTAACAGTGTCCTCTCCATTTTTTCTTACCGATGCTCACCCTTATGATCCCCAGAAGGCATTAAATTTAAAAAAGAGAGTACCATGAGCTATCTTTTCCCTGTCTTTATTTTTTCTGAACTACAATATTTTTTCTATCCTGTCTTTTTTTGTTTATTTGTATATTTTCTTTTTCACTTCCCACAATTTTCATTCCATCCACCACAAGAAGTGAGGTGGGCAGAGAGGGGACAGCTGTGGGGGAGGTTTTGGTTGCCAGAAGGCACAGCACAATAATTGCTGTCAGTAGTTTTGCCACAGAAGGCAGTAAGGTACTTCGTGAGTTCTACTTGGGACCAGCAGAAGTAGAGGTCACTTCAGAGGTCAAACAGAAGGAGAGCTGCAAGAGCTAAACCCATTTCCAGATAGAAATCATAATGGCTCCAGAAAGCAACTTTTTATTTTCTTGTCTTCTTTAAGGCACCTACCCCGTGGGACACAAACAAATCTCCCTCACAAATCCTTCCTCCCAAAAGTAAACATAATGAGAAACGTCACTTCTCCTGCTTTTGCTCTGGTTTGGTTTTGTAAAGGCAGCTTAGAAAACCGCTATGCACTCCAGAAACCCTGGATAATTTTGGTCACTTTTGGTAAACACACTCTGCACACACTTGAACTTCTTACACGTCAGTGAACACAATGTTCTCAAACATCACTCTTCATTTCGGTTCAAAAGAAAAGTTTGTAACCTGTATTCTGTATAATACAGCATTGACCAATGAGAAAAAAAGAGAAAAAAAGAGAGAAAAAGAATGGCAGTAGAATAAAAACTATGAATAGTCTAAGTATACTGTGTATCCATATGCTTCTTGGGAGCAGGCTGGAGAAACCCTGTTAGAAGTGCTCAGAAAATTCCAGAAGTTGAAATTCTCAGTGACTGTGTTAGCAATTAAAAAAAAAAAATCTTTTTGTGAAAATAAGATGCCTTGCTGATTCCATGTTCAGTTGGCTTTGAGTCCTGAGCCAATCTGAGGTCCAAGCAGAAAGGCTATAAATTCAGACAAGAATTAAAAACAGCTCCTTGGACTCCATAGAGAACTGAAATAAGACCAAGATGTGCGTCTGCTATGAATACCTGTGCCCCATTGGAAGCAATCTTAACATTTGCTATTTAGCCAGGAGTTGAAAAGACTAGTGAGCTATTTATTTGGAGGCTGGAATGCTACTAACTATAAATATCTCCAGATTTTTGTTTGCCAACAAGCCTCTGAAATGGTGCCATTCACTGCAGCTCTAAAAACTCCAGTGTCAGACACTTGTATATGTTGGAGCGCTGCTAGACAAATACAGAGCCTGTCTGAACGAGAATCACAGGGGAAAGTCCTCACATCTGTGTTTTAAAAAACAAAGTATATTAATACTTTTATTTATTTACATGATGAAAGGCAACAATGTGAGGAAAGCCTGCTTAAAGAACATTTATAGGTTTGCTACTTAGTTTTGCTTTGTTTTTTTTTTCAAAAATACATTTAAAGCTACAGAAAAATTGTGCAGTTAAACACTATTTGTTAACAAATGGCATGGTATTTTGCTTTGACACTGTTGCAAATACATTACCAATATTTATCTCTAAAGCAATAGCTCTGGGATTTAGCTTTTATAATGCTCTGAAAAATGTCTGAAGGACATGACACTTCCACTAATTTTTCAAAGAAATTTTGTGGTATAGGAAAAACAGAAACCTGTTAGTGACGAAAAAAATATTCTTCAACATTCCCTGCTATTACAACAGCAGAAAAGTTGAGCAAAAGTTCTGAAGTGAATTGTTGTGTTTCATAAATTGAAACAAACTTCTGTCACAACAGCTAAAGTTCTGTCAAGTTTAGGTGTTTATTAATACATGTGAGAACAGTGTTATAATATTACACTATAATAATTACACAGAATAGTAATAATAATTTTAAAAAACAGCATAAAAATACCCCAAAATCCCAAAACTCTAGAAACCAGATTTTTTTCACTTGCTTTGCTGTAGGGAAGGTGTGGGAAGGTGCGGGAAGGGAAGGTGCGGGAAGGGAAGGTGCGGGAAGGGAAGGTGCGGGAAGGTGCGGGAAGGGAAGGTGCGGGAAGGGAAGGTGCG
>VXBT01000645.1:219892-408308 GCA_013400235.1 Oriolus oriolus
AAGGGAAGGTGCGGGAAGGGAAGGGAAAGATTTCTTGAAGCACATTTCAAGCATATCTGAGCACTGCCAATTTTGAATTAACACTGAAGCAGTCTGTGATGTCCAACATCTACTTCAAAACTCATCTTTTGCTTCTCTTTCTTTACTATAGGTGTGTCTAATGTAGATATTCTTGCTTATTTTCTCACAAAGTTCAATCACGAATGAAATAAAAGGGTTGTCTCCTGTGAAAGTTGCAAAGACTAAGATATCATTGAAATTCAGACCATCCCATTTTTGCAGTGTTCCAGTTCAGAAAGGAAGTGCCGAATCTAATGTCAGCAGCTACCCATATGGCAAAGGAGAACTAAAATCCCCCAAATCCACATAAATAGTGTACCAAAAGCTATTTTTAACGTGAAGGTGAAGGGTACACTCTGACAGAAACACTGCCTTCATCAGACACAAGGCTGCTAACAAAGCCGTCACCTCCACCCCTCCCACAACCACCAGTGTCAGCACTCGCAGCTCCAGTGCCAGCACGTTCAGCGGCTCAATAGTCTCTGATACTGCCCTCCCCATCATCAGCACGGATGAATTTCTCACTATTACTGCTCCTGATACAAGCCTCTCCAGCAGCCCTTTTAAACACCTTTGAGCCTCTCCTTCTCTCTCTCTCTCACATTGAAACATTTCAGCTGACAGTCTATTTTTTAAACACTCAAGTGCTGGCTTTTAAAGTATTTGATGTCTCTAGCATTTCAGCCCCTTCCTTCACACCTTCTGCTCATAGGGCCAAGTGATATGTGAGGAATTTCTTTTGGTTTCAAAGAATATATCCTTTGTTTTCTTTTCACAAGAATTCACTTCATGTCCATGTTTAGCTGAAGCACAGTGAAAGAAAAATAAATTTTGTACAATGTTATCAGGAAAAATTAACACAGTGCATCCAGTGAATTTCTAAAAGACAAAGGATTTATCAGTAAAGTATCTTTAATTTGTGAAAACTGGAAATTTGCCAGAACGGCTTGCTTGTTAATTTAACCATTGAAAACAGACCTTAAATTGCTGTTTGTGAGATTTCCACCAACATCAGAGATGTTTTTTCTCTTACTAATCCGCATGTATTTTTAAGTCAGAGAATCGTTACAAAAAAAAATTATTATGTTTCAGCTCAAAAATACATACATCGCCCTTCTTGATGAATATTAAATCTGCTGCATAGTTTTCCTCATGATGTGCAGAACTGTTGAATAACAGAGAGAATAAACAAGGCTAAAATTAAGTGGGAAGAACTAAATATACATTCTGCTTCAGTAGCTGTTTACATAAAGTGGTCATTCCTTTCCTGTTTGTAAAAGCTGATCACAAACACAAGAACCTCACTTCATGCACATCTTTAGAATGAATTATGCATTTCCCTAATGGGCATAAGAAGTAGGAAAACAAGGTGCCATCATTAATTTGGAACACAGTTAAGTTCAGGGAAATTCATCTGTCCTAGTAAACTGAAAATCCTTGCAAACTCTGTATTAAATGTCAAAACCTGCTACCCAATAAGGGTGAATATGTATCTTGATTTTGTTCTCTGTGCCCAGCAGATTATACTTTGGTGTGAATAACAATATTTTTAGCAATTAAAATATTTTTATTTGTTCGGCAGTTTGTTGGAGTCCATGCCACTTTGCAAGAAGGCCTGCTTGTCCTTTAGAAGATCTCTCTAGAGTATAAAGATGATACCTAGATTTCTGTGTATTCACTGGGAAGTGTCAGAGCTTCTGTTTCAGGCTCTATCTAGATTCAGGAATCTACATTTACTATCTTTATTCAGATAATACTCAGAAGAATTTGAAGATGTGTTTTAAGTCTGTGGATAGGATTTTTGATTAGTTTTCAAGGAAAAAATTAACTAAAAGTCTCCAGAATACTTAGTGGTGTAGGATACCTTTTAAAATCAAGCAATTTTAAGCTATTTCAGTCTGGGCCACCAGAATAATTAATCGTTTCCAAATGCCTTTAACACTGAATTGAGTAAGTCATTCAGTCTGATAATATATGACAAAGGTCAGAAATTTGACCCTACCTATTTAGGTAGAAAGGAACCCCCAGGGAAGGAAGAGGCAAAATATCATCCGTCTTACTCCCTCCTTCACTGGACTCAGCTGTTCTCACCAACACTTAGAGCACAGGTTCTTATTTCTGCAAAAGCGGACTATGATCATGCATATAATAATATAATTCTAGCCTCTTAGAAATATAGGGGGTTTTTAACTATGCCTTGAACTCTTATTTATTTATTATTTAATACAATATGCAGTCATTTGAGTTTGTCCATCTTCTTTTTAGGACTTTACACTTTCCATTTGGAGTGTTTTGTTTAAAACTGATGATTTTAATGCTATATCAGCATGTGATGGTAAAAATTTTACAATGAGAAAGCACCAAGTCTGAAACCTGAAGTCCTGTTTGTCTTTGACTAGTAGAAATGCAGCACAGGAAGAAAGATCCCATGACTGGATGAGCATAGGAAAAATAAACAAGGAAGAGGGTGGGTGTTGCTGAAGTAAAGGAAATTCCTGAGACAAATTAGTTTGACAGTTCAAAGTAACATTGTAAATACTAACCTAAACTAATGTACCATTTTTTACAAGCCACAACTAATGCCATCACTTTATAGAACCAAATGCAAAACTTTCTTGCTTAAACCCTGACCTTCTGAATTATTTATAGACATTACTGATAGTCAGCAAACGCAGCCTCAGAATACCACTATCACTCAGAAAATGGTGCTCAGTGTCTGTGACATTTCAAGCTGACCTGTTGCTCCTGTGAAAAGTAATGTGCAAAACAGCCTGTAGTTTGTAAGCTTCTGCTGTCTTGACACACTGATATGACTTTATCACGAGTTCTTAAAATAAGCTGCATTTTCAAATTGAATGGGAGGCATCAATCACTTCTGAAACTTTGGTTATCTCCTCAAGGTATGTACATGTGTACACAGCCCTTGCGCTACACACCTGCTACATGAATGTCTCATTGGAATCTATTGCTCAAATGTTGCTCTCCACCTCTTTCATTCGATCTCGTGTTCTTCAAATCTCAGACTCAGAAGAAAGTCATGCAGGGTTCAAATGAAGGTGATCTGTTTATGTGAGGAACCAATATTCCTATTCTTTATGGGGTAGGAACATGGCAAAGCAGTCCTGTATTTTTGGCAGTCCTCCTAGCAGAGGTAACAATGTCAATAGGGCAAACTCAGACTTTTCTGAGTGTCTTGACATCCAGTTGCACCAACTAACCTCACTTCTGGCCTCAAATGTTATTTTTACCCAAGTCCCACTTTCCACTCTTCTGTATTTGATCTGACACTTGAAATGAGGACAAGGAAATCCAGCTTACATTAAAGGCACTAAGATAGTGCCTTTTCAAAAAGGCTGATGCTGCAGCAGCAAAGACACGATACCACAAAAGTAGGTTACTGATGCCAATTTACCATTCCCTTTCTTTTCTACAACAATTGTAGTTGGACCAGTCTCTCTAGTTTTGCCTAAAGGCACCTTCATGTTACCAAAGAGTTACCATCTACACTCTCTCCAGGAGAGTATGTCTAATTTCTTTCTTGTTCCTTGCCTGTTCACTGCGCACACAGATTTTTGACAGCCTGTAATTTGGCCCAGTTCTGTGCTACAGCCTGCTGGCCCACGAACCTCTGCTTTACTGTCATTCTTACAATCCTTCAGTGAACACTTTATGGCTTGTCCCTTGTGGTCACCTCATTCTCAAATCTTTGTGTTCTTCACCATGTCTTAGGACCCAGGCTTACAAGAAATAATGTCTATTCTAAATGTGGTTCCTGCGTATCAGCAACACTCCTTGCAAGCTAAGTTACACCCAAACAAATCACTTTGCAGGATCAGGGCACTAATTTTTAACTGAATGCCTACCAAATATAACACCCTTCCCCATTTCTCTAAGGGAACGGATTCACCTTTATAACTCTTCCTGTTATGGGCTTTCATTTACCATTCTGACATAATCTAGTGCCTCACTGCATGATGCTGATGTTTTTGTCAGTGTGAAGAATGCAGTGCGATTGTTGCAGAAATTGTCTAAGAAACAGAGACCTTAATATGTACCATCTGTTTTACAAAAAAAAAGCTCAATGTGGTAATGCATTTGCAATACCAGAAGCAATATCTCTAAGACATGAAATGAACATATGCTGTCTAAGAGCCTTCAGGCTGACATTGAAAAAGAGAAAAGATAGTACTTCAAGGCAAATATTGTCCCAATAGAAAGACTGCCAGAACCAATATGGCTCAGTCTGTTGACAAGTCTCTGGTGAACAGCATCATATAAAGACATGCACATTGCTATGGGTTGTACAGCTCTATGCCCCATTTTTTCAGCTTGGGGAAAAAAAAGTAAAGAACACCTTCACTGTCACACTGGCTATTCTCCTGTTTCAGATCAACAGATGTTGTCAGATGAAGACATCCTATCCATTATTCTTTGATTAACTTTTTTTTTTTTTTTTAAATCAAGACAATGAAACTCACACTAGCTTCTTGTACTGGGTTAAGCAAGCAGCCTGCTCAAAAGGAAAGGACTGAAAGTAGACTCTGCTTTCTACTGCATTTTTTTTCATTCCTAAATTAATACATTTTATGCATGAAGATATCTGTGATTCTGAAGCCAAAATGGCACTGAAACGACAATAGCTAGTAATGAATTTTATACATACCAGAAGATGCAGTAATTTTATTTTAAAGTCTGTTATCCTTAAAGGAAAGGATCTAAGTTATTGTCCTGTCATCCACAGTTTATACCAATATAATCTAAAATCTGTATTCTTTTCATAGAAGACATAAACAAAAAATGCTACGTTATAAAAATGGCTGTCTTTGGGCGATGTTTTATTTGTCTTCCATTATATATTAGAAAAAGTAATTAATTGATAAGTCGCCTCCTCTAATTTTAGCTTAGACATATTCTCTGAATCCACTCTTTCAAAAACATTTTGGCTGGGGGGGTGGGAATAGATTAGGCATTTATTAAATATCTATGCACTAGAAATTTGGGTTTGCAAGCAATTTTAGCAAAATGGGGGGTGAATCTATGGGAACTGATATATTCTATATGCGAATTTGATGTGTCTGTAATATTATCAACACGTTTTATGATGTAAAGGAATCTAGCCAGATCTTTTTAGAGTTAATACCAGGGTTATTTCAGCAGTGGCTACTGAAAAATATAGTTTCAGGAATACTCATGTTTCTTCTGCTTAGACTACTCAGGGGTACTTAAGGATATCACTTGGTATGTGCATTAATCAGATGATCAAATTTTGACGTTTTTGGTGTTACTACCTATGTCATAAAAGCTATACCATCTTAAAATTGAAGTAACACAATAACATGGACCCGTGTTTGTGGACCTAGAACATATGTGACTGAATTTAATGGCTTCACACCTAAAGATCGCTGCAACCACATTAAATTCTTACACGGAAATGAGGATTCGGGAAATCCACAGCACTTCTTCTGTGGATTTTATTAGTTCCACAGGAGGGAGTCTTTCTGCTATAGATTGTAGATGCTACAATCATGCTAAAGGAGCTTGTAAACAGTGCTTGAGGAAGCTGCCATTCTTTAGATCTCAGAAACTCTGCAGGAGGTAGCTCTTCCACTACAGATCTTAGAAGCACAGGCTATTCGAAGTACAGTATAATTCTAATTAACTACACCATCAATTATGTCAAACAAGGGCACAATCACTGACCTTTCACTAAAGGCAAAGCCATCAAAGCAGGTTTTTTTAAACTGTGTAAGGGAGGAGGACCAAAGGAAGACCTCATATCACCATCTCTGGAGACTGTGATAGATATAGACATCATAAGAGTGGAGGAACCTGCTAGCTTCCTAGTTGTTTCTCTGTCATGTGGTAAATAGTGTGCTCTGTAATGGGAGGCTTCCTCCTCGCAAACCTGTCTAAAGTTCTGTGCATTCAAAAAATGAATAATCTCAAGAACAACATAGATACTTCGTTCTATAAAGCTTTTTTTTTTTCTACAATCAGAAAAATAAGCTCATTTCCGATAAAAACCCTTTTTGAAACTGTAACTTTCAACTAAAAGCTGGAGAAAGCAAAGCAAAACCATAGGAAACAATATTTGTTCATGAAAGAAATAAGAGCAAAAGGCTTTGTTATTCCCCTTAGTCACAGCAGGAGTAAATAAAATTGTTATTACTAGTATGATATATATATAAAAAACCTACAGATAAGCAAATGTAATGGTTAACACTAAAAACTGAGCCAAGTTAAACACTGCTGTCAGACTTTTGGACACTACTTCAAGATCCGTAACATTTAGCATGCTTTAAAATACTGAAACAATGATTCCAGCTTCAATGTTTAGTAAATTCGCTCTGGAAGAGCCTAACTCTTCCAACTGACTCTGGGGAAGCCTAGATTATTAGTTTAACCTGGATGCCTGCCTTTTAAACTGCTAAAGTAAGATAAAATGAATGATTGTTTGCACTATGAGGAAGAAGCACAGGGCTTAAGCAAGCTCCACTGATCTTTGCCTTTGTCCTCCTCTATCTCATTCCCATAAATATCTGCTTTTCTGACTTCTTTATCTATATTTTTAAAAAGAGTGGAGAATGTCTTCAGTTTCTCAGACAATTTGATATCATCTTATCATCTGGTTTGTCAAAATCTCATATTGAACAACACAGTAGAATCGCTGCTCTGAAATGCTCGAGTCTTGAACTCTAAGTTTCGTTATCACAAATAACTGCTGTGTGCCTTTTATTTTCAGTGGAACTGGGACTGTATGAGTGTGAGTCTGTTAGACTCAGAGAAAAGTAGGGTGTTTTTGGAAATATAGAACAAGAGCTAAAAAAAGACAAAAAGTATAAATAATAAATTAATTAATTAATAAATAAATTTTTAAAATAAAGGAAAGACTAGCATGAGAAAATAAAAAAGCACAAGTAGAGGAGGGGCAGACACTGATCTCATCTCTGTGGTGACCAGGGACAGGACTCCAGGGAATGGCCTGAAGTTGTGTCAGGGGAGGTTTAGGTTGATATTTGAAAAAAGTTCTTCACCCAGAGGGTGTTTGGGCACTGGAACAGCTCCCCAGGGAAGTGGTCACAGCACCAGCCTGGTCGAGTTCAAGAAGATTTTGGACAATGCTCTCATTTGGGGATGGTGCTGTGCAGGTCCAGGAGTTGGACTTGATGGTCCTTGTGGACCCCCTTCAACTCAGCTGATTCTGTGATTCTGTGAAAAGTAGGTTTTCTTTGGAAATCTAGAACAAGAGTTAAAGCAACCCAAAAAGCATAAGTAAGTAAGTAAGTAAATAAATAAACAATAAGTAAGTAAATAAATAAAAAAGAAAGGAAAGGCTAGCATAAGAAAATAAGAAAGACAGCACAGGACAGAAGGATGCCTGTCTATCTAGACACCTCTTCAAACAAGGCAAACTAACACGCAATTTGATGGCAAATATTCATTTGTACTAGAGGCTCATAGATAGGACTCTTAAATAAAGACCAAATGTGCAGATTTATTAATTATGAACCTGTAAATGCTGAGTAACAGCATCCCTAGAAGAAGGACAGATGCTCTTGGACTCTAAAAAGAGCAGCTACACTGTTATGTGAGAAATATATTCCTGACAGACACAGTGAACACATTGCAGTGCTAGGAGAGATCGCTTAGCATAATTTAAAGGAAAAGCCCTTCCAAACAGTATTCTTGATATTGACAGCTAAGACATGCTCTAGCACAAGGTTACATAGGGAGGACTAGAAATTAATAAATGCATTGCAGAGAAAGAACCATGTATATAATCTGTAGTTTGGATTTTTTAGAAATATTGATATAACAATACATTTTTTTAGGCATTGCTTTGGTTGAGCAGATAAGGTCTAAGAATCTGTTCACCGTCCCATAAGTATTCCATGATCCAGCATAAGAGGAAGAAAAATGACACAACTGAAGACCACAGATGCCTCATCAGATTTATAGTTGTGCTTTGCACTGGTCTCTATTTTGTAGGCTGTCATCATTCAGTGATTCTGATATATTTCGATGAATTCTTTAAAGTTAAGGAATATCAAAAAAATCCCTTAGTTAAAAGTTGATTCTTGTACTTCCATTTTTCTTCACTAGCTCTGTCACCACTGCTGTTACGACCACAGAAAAGAAAAAAGAAAAAAGCTGTGTATGGGTTTTAAGTTTAAAAAGGGATTGTCCAAGAAAACACACAACTGACATTTTTTTCTGATGTGAAACCACCATTTTGAAGATAATTTTATTCAGATTTTCCTGTGATGAACTGAACTCTTGTTCTTCAACATCTGAATTTTATTTTTTGTGATAAGCATGCTGAGCATGTAGGAAGATTTAGATCAACTGAGACAGCAAGCAAAACCTGAACCTTGAACTTCTCCTCCAGCCTTCTTCAAGATGTGCTACCTAGTAGTTTTTATAAAACAGCCCATTTTAAAATTATTTTGGTTTTGCCTTCCTCATTCAAGAATAACTAAAAAAAACCAATTTATGCTGTTTCTGATTTATGGCAAGGTAGTTCACACATTCCTATTTATTGTATCTGTCCAGAATACAGTGGCTGATGTTCATTCCATCACTGAGTACATGTGACTTGTACAATGAACTGTAGTGGGTCAAATAGTGGTGACTAATAACCCTAATAAGACTTATTCTATGTTGGAGCTAACAAATCCTTTATCAGTACTTCAACCATTCTGCTTACGTGGCCTCATTGTTAAGATTATGCTTTTCATCTATGGGAACTAATCCCTTTCATATACAATTTTAGCAAGAAGCTTATAAAATGTGTATTAAAGCATATTGACTTGTCCAACAATAAAAAGTACAATTAGGCTTCCAACACAGAGCATTACTAATTTGCATAAAAACCTCTCTAACCCGTTCCTTTTACTGCAGAATATAACCAAGAGGTTACATTCTGTACCACGCACCAGTAATTTACTGGAAAATCAGTAGATAGCTGTACCTGTGTAATAGTGTTCACTTTCTTTGTGCAATTCTTTTAAAAGTGAATTGACATGCCGAATGTATCAATAGGAAATAATATAAAAGATCATTACACTGAATGACCAAGTACAATGGGTTCCTTTGATAATATCCCATAATGCAATAACTCAAGACTTACTTATTGAGAGTACCTATCCTGATAGAGTCATGGGTAGGGTCACACTATAGACTCAGTTTTATCATACACTGCAGTTGCAAGAGCTCATTTTCATAATGTACTATTTAAGCAAGAAGCTTATAAGAACTGTAGAAGAGCAATAATGACCAGTCTATGCATAAAAATGTATAAATAGTTAGAGTCCCCACACTAAGAATTTCCATCTAAGAAGATTACTTAATATCGCTTTTGCAAAATCTCTCATTTCTATAACCAAATAGGTGCTATTGTCTACCCACTCTCCAAGTACTACATGTCTTTGTAGCACTACAGGAATTTCTCTCCAGCGTGTACTCTGGAACATACTAAATTAGATTTCTAAAGTACATGCCAACTAGTAAATAACAGTAAGACATAATTCATATGGGGTTTAGACTGCCTAGAAGTAGCTGAAAGAAAATCAAAAGAACATACTGCTTGTCATTAAGTGTTTTTACCTACAGAGAGCACAGAAATTCCTCATGGCTAGAGATGATTAGCCTTCTCTTCACTTGCTTAATAAAGAACAGTATTTCCTTACCAAGGTAACACCAGATGACACTGCCTCAGATCACTGCAGGGCATGTCATATCATGTAACACAACATAACCTGACGTAACCTGATCCAACAGGCCATGTGCTTGTTGCTTATTTGTAGAAAATACTACTTTTTTTGGAAGAGATGACATGACACCATAGACAAAAACCACATTTATTCTTCCTTTAGTCCAAAGATTTCTGTGTTCACAATTCACTTAGAGTTTAAGTTCAAATCACAAGGAATAGCAACAATTTTCTCTTCAATTATTCTGTGTTCCCTATAATGAAAAGGTAATTTCTAAAGCTACCTTTTAGATTAACTATCTTTAATCAGCAAAGGATAAGTTTACAGAAAGTGAAAATATGCCCTGTGAAATGACCCTACCCAAAACCAACATAAATCTAAACTCATCAAGATGTTATGACCACTACTCCCTCCATTTCTACAGTTCTCAGGAATATGACAGTTTGTTCACATCAAGATCAGAACAATCCTTCATGATGCTCTCCATTTTGCTGATACATATGATTATTGAATGATGTATTATTTTTAAAAGAATGAGAGTGAATCACTTTCTAAATTTCGAATATACTTATTTATTCTTTATTAAGCCAGAGAAAAACTAACCTACAACAAAAATTTAAAATTGGCATGTTACCAAACAAATGATTACTTCCAAAATATCTAATCTGAGCTGTCAGCATAAAGTGATCTTATTTTAAAAAACCCAAACCACACATCTAAGTAACTTAAGGCATTACTTTTGAAACCTTAATCCTACTGAAATATTTGCTGAAATAAACACCAAGAGCTAAGGAAAATACTTTTATGAATTAATTGTAAGAGAAAAATAAACTAACATTACGCCAAATTAACAAGAATCCTAATTAAATTTTAACAGTGTTTGAAAGTTTTGCTGTGCTAATTAGATAAAGTAATATAAATTTCTCACATTCACACATGATGAAGCCCCAAATATAATATGGAGGAATTCAGCCCAACCATCTTGTTGTAGCTTTACTCTTTCAAAACTTCATCCCCTTGTTTTACAATAGAAAAAGCTAGATCTGAATGCTTTTTATATTTGAAGAAAATTCCAATCACTGTATCTGAACACTTAATTTGATAAATCTGTGATTTGGGTCTGAACTTTGCATCCTAGGCATGTTTAGTTTAAAAACATTAAATTAGTTTTAATCCTCAGCAGTGAAAACCTGCCACCATTCTGCACTGGTAGCGATATACAAAGGCATGAGCAATACAATCACCTCAGAGGAAATGCTGCTTTACTATTTCCCCTCAGTTTGACCCTTGCTAGCATGCATGAATCAAATCAAGAGCTTGAAGATTTTGCAGACCCGGATTAACATATTTGCAAAGCTCAGTTGGATTTTCACAAAGAAAGCAGATACAGAATGAAGAACTCTTTGTTGTTTATGGAAAGTCTGATAAACATGTGGTCAACACCTGGATTTTAAAGGGATTCTATTCCTTGATCAATAAAAGTACAATAGACAACTTCTGAGACGTACAAATAATATAACAAGGTGACAGCAATAAAAAGAGCTGCCACATTCTTTTCTTCACCTCCTTGATTTTGTTTAATGACAATGAATCAACTTTTAAAAACATGAGATTAAAAGAACAGGGTAAAAAGAAAAATCCTTATAAGATATGCATTAAAACATGGGAACATATATATCATGAAGCATAAGTTTTCCCAATAAATTTTATACTGTGAAAAATCATGTTGGTGAATGCATTTCCATATGACAGTGTTTTGCATCTTGGAAATGCCAGATGAAACTGCTGTATGCAAATGATACAAAATTAATGCCCAATATCGTTTCTGTACAGCCCAGTGACCTCTGCAGGGTTAATAAGAGAAAATTCTGTCCTTTAAGCATAAAATATTGCTGTTTAATACAGACAAATATATGCAAAAGAAATTGCACTAAAATAGAATTGAATTCTTGCTAGCTTTTCTGCCAGTATATATTAGAAGAAAGGCAAAAGGCATCTCCATTCTAACATAGATGTCAGTAATCAGGAGACGCATTGGTGTAGCAACCCTTTTGCAATCACTGGATCATCGTCCCTATTCAGCTTGTAGAATTAACTGGAATAACTCTCTTTTATTTGCTTTGAAGTACACAGTAAATATAGCACTGCCACAGAAATCTATGGGCCCAGGTGAGATGACAACATGCAGCTGATCAGATTTGTGGGTCATCTTTTTATATCATAGAATGATAAAATGGTTTAGGTTGGGAGGGACCTTAAAGACCACTCAGTTCCAACATCCCTGCCGTAGGCAGGGACAGTTTCCACCAGATCAGGTTGCTCAAAGCAGCATCCAGTTTAGCCTTGAACATTTCCAGGGATGGAACTCCACAACTACTCTGGGAAACTTGTTCCTGTGTCTGGCCACCCTCACAATAAAGAATTTCTTCTTAACATCCAATCTAACTCTACCCTCTTTCAGCTTAAATATGCTGGCCATCGTGTTTCAAGACTGGTCAGACCAACAGCTTTGGGACATGAAATACTCTACTCTCCCTTAATGAAGCAAGAACTAACTACATTTTATACATCTGTCTTTTAAAGTTCTGATTATATGTGAGACCAATTCCATTCCAAAAGCGAATGGGACTGTGGGGCTTTCTTTTCACTTATGCCAATGAATGCAAACCATTTACCACTCCAAGCTTCCAACCAGCCAAATCTACGGACATACTGGAGTACACTCTGCTATAGAAATTTTCCTCTGAGAAGTGACAAAAGGATTCTGCATTGGGGTTTGACTCTTACCTAAACAGACAAGTCTGGCAAGCTTTTCAGGAATTACAGTGCTATGTCTACAGAGGGTGAGATGCGGTCTGAAGTTCTTGTAAACAGCGATAATTTATACCTTAAGGCAATCAAAGATGTAATGATTCCAACTTCACTTGGATAAAAATAGCAGACTTTTAAATTTTAAGTAGCATAGACCTCTGAGATCATCAATTCCTGTCGCTAGGGGACCGTCAGCACCGGTCGACCACGACCTTCTCAGAGACAGTGTTCTCCCAGGAACCACCCTTACGAGGGCACTGGCAGGCCTTCCTGAGCGACAGGTGATCTCAGTAGATGTAGCAGCTTCTCAGCTACAAGTGATTTCAGCTCCTTGAGATTCAGCTCTTTGTGAGATCACCCCAGGCTAACTCAAGGATAAAGAGAGACAGGAGCCTCATATGGCAGTTCCACAGAGTTGCTTTTATTGTCCAACCATCCTGACAAAGGGAGGGCCTGGAACAAAGGCTCCCATGAAGGGAAGACCAGGAACAAACCATCCCTGCTTTGAGGGACAAAAGCAGTGGTACATATGGGAAAGGCAGGGGGTGGGGTGGAAACTAATTAGCCAGTGGGGTGCAGGTGATTACCATGAGGAAGCAAAACATGCTGGGTTCTCACCATGACTTTGAGGTGGGTTGCTTAAGTCGGAGTCCTCCAGGGGAGTGAAAAAAGGCTCTTGACTTAAGGGCCCACAGCCCTCTACAACTTCCAGCTTTTAACAGAACACAACCATGTCAACTAGACCATGGTACTAAGTGCCACATCCAGTCTTTCCTTAAATAACTCCAGGGATGGTGACTCCACCACCTCCCTGGGCAGCCCATTCCAACGCCCAATCACCCTTTCCATTAAGAACTTCTTCCTAATGTCCAACTAAACCTTCCCTGGTGCAGCTTAAGACTGTGTTCTGTTATCTATCACTAGCTGCCTAGAAGAAGAGGCTGACCCCCACCTGTCCACAATCTCTTTTCAGGTAGTTGTAGAGAGTGATAAACTCTCCCTTGAGCCTCCTTTTCTCCAGGCTAAACGACCCAGAACTCCTTCAGCAGCTCCTCACAGGACATGTGCTCCAGACCCTTCACCAGTTTCGTTGTCCTTCTCTGGACATCTCAATGTCCTTCCTGAACTGAGGGCCTCACAACTGGACACAGTTGCACCTCAAAGTACACTTGCACCAGACTTTGAAATCTTATGGTCTGATCCTGCCACATGCCAGTGTCCTCTTTTCCCACTGACTATACAGATTAAAGTGAAACTCAGAGAGTTAGACCTTTGGACTTTTCATTCTTTACCTGCCATTTATCCATCTGAAACAATGGCTAACTTGAAAAATCTGTTATGTGGAAACACAAAGGACATGAATTTTCTTCTCTGCTCTTAACAAATATCTTTCACTTTTACTATATACATCAAGCTGCCAAGTAACATATCTCTGTGAGCAGAATATTTGAATTAAGCAGCTTTTGACAAAGAAACTGTATACTTGCCAAAAGAACAATGATTTTTATTTCATGCTAAAAGAGGAGTTTACAGACTGAAGCAAACTTGGAATGAGAAAAACTTTAATGGTTAAGAGATGTAGCTTGCTTTGGGGAAAGAATAAATGTAATTGTTATGGGCTTGGTTTTATAACATATCTGCTTAAAAGAGTAAAAAAATCTTCGCTTTCAAAAACTTCACTTTGTTTCTCAGATTTTGTGGCTTGCTCCTGTTATAGACATATGTAAATTTATATGTAGGACATTATCTGAAGGAATAGAATGTATTTAAAGAAAGATAAATGAATGGCATTGTCAACTCTGGACATAAAAATGTCATGAAAGTTTTCTGAAAATTGCTATTTTTGTTAAAAACAATTGAAGTTTTAAGATTTTTTTTTTTAGAGTTCTTTCACTCACATTCTCACTTCTAAGTTGACAAAGTCAATCTTTTCACACTTGGAGGATCACTTTTTAGAAAGGAAAGATGACATTCTTATACACTGCTTTTACTTCAGGATGTGGTGCCATAAGAGAAAACACTCTAAATGTTGAGGTTTACCACAATGAATTCTGGTTAAAAGAAATACCTCGTATATCTACTACCACTACTACATACATGATAGGTTATACCCGATAAGCCATGCTGCAAAAGACGTTCTCTGGACTGAAAACTGCTGAAGTATACCTACCACAGTAATATGTATGGCTTTGCAAATGTTTTCTGTCTTTTATGATCAATTATGCTTTATCCTGAACACTCCACTCCTTTCTTTCTTAGAAGAAACATGAGATGTATACCCCCTCAGATAAACAAGAAATCAAACTGAGTCACATATTACAGACCTAAATCAGGAACAAACAGTTCTTAAAGAATCAACTGCAGAATATTTACTTTTCTGTACACAGGGACAGTGACCACTCCTAAAGTTTGTACATGACTAAGGACTTGAAATCAAAGAGATAATTTTTCATATTCAGCATTTCTGGAAAGAGTCAATAAGTCTCTTGTGTGCTTATTCTCTCTGTAAAAGACGGACAATAAATGTTGTCTCTGTCTTCCAGAGGCATTGGTTATGTAACATCAGATAGGCAAATTTTGGTCCCAATTTTCATGTTTGAGATATTTATCTTTTTTTCATTAATGAAAGCAAAATAAACTTCTAGCCACATTAGCTGTAATTTAATAAAATGTTTTGTTTGTTTGCTTAAATAAATGAGTTCTTTAACCAAAAGGCCTTGAATTAAATATGAGTTAAAGGCCATCTTACGTATGGATCCAGGACTGGAATCTCTCAAAACTTGGTCAGTATGAGCTACAGCTAAAATAAGGGAGGTGAGGCAAGGAGGGAACATGAGATCAATGAGCTTCCTGCTGGGACATCCAAAGTTTCAGACAGATGGAGTGACCAAGGAGAAAAAGTGGAGGGATAATAGATAACTCAAATTCTTGAACAAATTCTACCATGAAAATATGACTTGATAAGAAAACTCATAAATGTATTAGTCTAAGAGTCCAGCAACCTTTCCCAGAGTTCGTGCACAGGAAAATTCTTGTGGGACTCAGTTTAGAGGGGTCCTGAGAATGTGTGGGCCTCTGTTCAGATGGGCAAATTAATCTCTCTGTGGTAAGGGGAAATTGCTAAAGTATGTAATTTTGACACAGAACAATAAAGCGACTCCAGAGTTTTATTCTAAACCTTCTGACCAAACCTCTCTGAATGTGATAAATGCTTATGGATTCTTCTAATTATGGATCTGGATTAAAGCTAAGACACTTAGGGAATATGCCTCTCTTTCATAAGGTTTCCAAGGTTTTGCTATAATAATCAATTACTATAATGAGTTTTTTTAAAGCTGCCATTTGTCACTTTCTTAAAATATATAAACTACCCAGTATAAAGACAAATAGCTAGAGCCAGCCTACCCTGAGGTCCTCTACCAAAGATGTCCATTAAATCAAAATCAAGTGGGAAACCTGTTGGATTTTATTTCAAAGTCAATCCTGCTTATGTTAAATAAAATCTGCCCTAAACAAGTGCAATTTTAAGGCAAGAAGCACTGTTTTTTTAACAGAACCTTTAAAAAAAAGGTGCTGGTCTTAATCCTAGAAACTGAAGGCAATCTGTCTTGGGAGAAGAACATGCAACTACAGAAATCTGACGCCTGTGTAAAACAGGACTGGGGAAAAGATAAACCATACGGTTTTATTTCTGATGATGTTTTCGGTATCTGCCATAGATTCAACAGTGTTGACACGGCAGGTTCCGTCCCCAGACTGACTTTGCTGTAGATGACTTTGCTAGCTGCTGAGATCTGTGCAGTTGAAACCAGGTCAAGCCACTGTACTCCATCTCCTGTCAACATCTATCATTCTTCTCACTAATTTAACATGCATAATCTCTTAATAGCAATAAGGTAACATCTTTGGTTAAAAAGACAGTGCTCACTTAGGGCACAGCTGTAGGACATTCCAGGCAAGTAATCTACAGATATTCTTAACATGCGTACTTGAAGGTTTTAAATCGTTCCTGGATCTCTGGTCGGACATGTTTTATTGCATGTGTAGGCTCTTGAACCCTGTAGTGAGTTGGAACATAGTTGACGGACAAGCTTTTAGACCAACAACGCTTCTCGCAATTTGCGTATTTAAACTCCGGGGAAGGGAGGGAATTTCCTTTTGTTTCGGCTCGCCTCCCAGGAGGTGGTGAGAGGCCTCTGGGCCCGGGGTGGGCCTTTTCCCTCCCCACTTCCCCTGGCGCAGCGGCACGGACCCCAGGTGGCTGCGGGGAAACCATCCCAGAGCCGTGGGCAGCTGAAAAGCAGCCATGGACTGCCACACAGCTGAAACCACCCGGCGTGGCTTCTGGGAGCCAGAGGGCTTTCCCTCCCCTCCATGTGAAGCCGGCAGGAGCCGGAGCCCCCTCCCCCAGCCGGCATAACTCACGCCGAGTCAAAAGGAACATCGTGCGTAGCCAATGAGGACACCTGTGCTCCGTAGTCAGCGAGAAAGAAAAGTAAAGCAAGTCACATGAGGAGAAGAACATGGCGGTTCCAAGGTTAGGAAAGAAAGAGAAAGTAGGTCACATGGGACGAGGCTAAAAATGGCAGCGGGGAGAAGAGGCGAAGGCACTTTTTTCACGCATAGCTTAAAGGTGCTTTCTGTAGGCTGTGGTAAAAACCGGAATATCACAAACTGTATGTCTCTTTAATCCATTTGAAGTACATGAGGAGATGAGGAATTCACGTGCAGCTTGTAAAGGTATGAGAAATGCCTATGCCAGGCTATATAGAGGCAGTGAAAGGCTTTTAGAGATTCTTGAAGAAGAGAGCCTTTGTTTTCAGGCCACAATAACTCATCTGTAAAAAGACTAAAAACCTCTGTCTATGGGCCCATGACCGCAGTGTGAATAAACTCTGTGATTTTCATGGGAGAGATGTTTTTCACTGCAGCAGATGTGGGTGGGAGGGACTGCTGCTTTGACAGTTTGGAAACCACGTTAAAGCAGAAGAAACTCTTTTTCCGTAAATATTGGAGAGACTTTTAAGAACTGCAACACTGACCAAATTCCATGTTTTGTTTTTTCCCTTGTGCAGTTTCGGTGGGAAGGAGGGGGTGCTGGAAAAGAGAGGAACTTTGCTTTAATTTCTTATTATTTGTTTTTACTTTTAATTCTGTTAGCAATAAACTTTTCTTTGTACAGCAGCTCTTTAAGTCTAAATCTGTTTTGCCTTGCAGCTTCTTCAGTTTTCCTCAATATAACCTTATCTCCCCTTATAAAAAATAATAGATTTCATGGGGCTTAGCCAGCTTAGGCCACAACAAATCTTGACCAACTTATACCTTGTGTAAGTAACAGTTCAACAACCCAAACAAAACACAAAGTTGGAACAACAATACTTTGAAAAACACAGTTGCTGATTTGTTGCTGGCAGTCCTGGATGGTTAGGTCAGCAGAAGAATCCCTCTAGGTTTCTGTGAGAAGTAATTTCAGAGAGGCTCATATTTTTTGAATAAAAAAAAGATTTCCATTTCCTTTTAAATTTTAAATTTTTTTCCCATGAAGAATGTATTCAAACAAGGTATCTCTGACACCTTGAGACTGGTTACGTCTCACACCTAAGTCAGTGCCAGCCAAATAAATATAAGGAGATAGTTACAGATGAAGAAACAGGTACTTTGGATTATGTATACTTACTGGCAATTTATACTAAGTAAGGACCTCCAGGAAAAGGCAGCTGACAGGTGTTTTTAAAAGTCTGTAGCTAATGAACACCGCTGAAATAAGACTGAATCTTTTTTAGCAATCTATTTAATAAAATAATGACAAAAGTCAATATTTAGCTAGCGAGTAATAGTATGAAAACAGAAATGAGTAAATTTTCAGGAGAATGTGTTTCTTCTAAGCATTTTGAAGTATTACAAGTGCTGTTTTCAGTCTGTGAACAACAATGAGAATTTTGTGAGCACACTTGAATGCTTTTAGCTCAGGAAATGCCTGCTCTCTACTCGGCTCTGCAGGTTCTTGTCCCTCTTGCTCGCTCAGGAGCACTTCGGATCAACTTAGCTGGACTCAGACGACCCAAAATCCTGCAGGAGTGCTGTCCACCCTCTAGTGGAGGGCATTTTCAGAGCTATGTACCTGAGCAGGCTTACAGATGGGAAAGACAATGAAAATGCCATGGAATTTTTTGGAGAATGTTGGTATAATTTTCAGCAATCCCAGAATTTCTTCTGAAAAAAGGTTATGCTGTTAGAAAAGTACATCAGATGAGTTGTGCTGATCCCATTCTATTTTCTCAACTGAAGACAAATCTATTCTTTCAAATGTACAAATGACTGTGGCACAGGTCAGACACTCCTAACACAGAATCTGCATTTCTCTACTGTATCTAGACTGTTTGGATAAATCTGAGGATTTTGTAACCTTTACTTGAATATTTTGCAATTCTAAGCTGTTATTTTTCATGTAGTTCAATGAATTCTTTACTAAGTACACCCTTCCTTTAGATGACTGTTATGTCATATGTTTCATTATCTTGTGTACACATGTAATTCTATATAAAGAGGCTTCTGCTCTTGAAAAAAAATTATCTTCCCTTTATGAATTTACTTTTCCAAGAAGTTTATTCTGCTGTAATTTGATCCTTAGACAACACTACACTGTCTGGTAATTTTTGGTTGTATACAGTGCTTACATAAAAATTTTGAAAATATCTCACTGACCTAAAAGTCTGAATTTTATTTTCAAAAATAACAGGGTGACATTGCTAAAGGACTAAATAATTTCTCTTAGGCAAGAGTGAGATACCATCTGTGCTTACTATTAAAATTGTGCATGCATTCAACATTAAGCCCAAATAAAAACTTACCCTGACCTCATCTATCCTGTCCCAAAGCCTCTGCTGAATGACAACTGTCAACAGTCTCCTACCTGCTTTTTGTTCTTCACAGTTTATCAGTACCAGAAGTTACCATTCCCACCGTATTTTTATTCCTGAATTTATTCCTGGAAGAGCCTACTGCTCTTGATTAACATCTGTGGGAAAAAAAAAAAAAAACAGGGTCAATTCTTAGAAGAGGGCCACTGAACAAACATCTGAACAGTAGGAATGTTTACTCGAAGTTAAAGCTCATTTGTATAAATCCATTTACAGGGTAGAAACTAACTGAGAATGAAAATGAAAATGTTATTGTAAATGTATACGTACCCAGAACATACCTAACCCCACAATTTCCTTGAATATGTATAAAGCAATAATTTTTAATACCTTTGAAATGTTCTTTAATCTGCTACCTGAATACATCCAAGGGTTTGGGTGCCATGCAGCATATGTGTAACTCCTTATAGGATCTACAAACTATATGTTTCCCATACCATTTCCAGGCCTTCATCCAATAAGGCAATATTTGCATCATTAAATATAACATTCCTGGGCACTGAAACTTGATAATTGTATTGTTAAAATTGTTTGACTGACCTCAGAACAGTTTTGCTCCTGGCCAGCTAGATCTTGGTTTTGAAAACCTTTGCCAGGGACAGCTAGAGAGCTAGTGCTATTCAGAGATTATTTACAAGAGATAGTTTGGATGAAGCTGTCCTGTTTTAAAAGCTAAGAGTGTGATAGTAGAGCATTACAAGACTGGTTAGGAAACTTGTTCATAGTTTTTAAGAAAATACATTTTAAAATATAGATAGGAATCTCAAACTATTAGTTAATGTATTTTGATGAATACTGGACATGCCATATATGACAGCCTGTTCAATTTGAAGTATTGAATGATAAATCAGAATTGGTGGAAACTACAAGAAAAGTCACTACATTCAGAGCCTTTTGAAATAAAAACCAGCTGTTGGCAGCAACAGAATCTTTCACAGTTGCAAAGAGAATATTTTCTTCATTTCAGTCAAATTGATTCAATTACTAATTCACTGAAAGGGGATAAACTGCCTGGGAGTTGGCAAATCATAAAGATTTGTTTTCTTTCTCTATTGTTAAAAACCAGGTTCAGGAAGATGAGCTCTACTAATTTTAAAATCATTTATGAGGGCAAAAGGTGATGGCTCAGTCCCCCTCTCTAGCTAAGTCTGCAACCCTCAGCATGGTGGTTCACCTCTCTGTGATTCAAGCCTTAGTTTGATACAGCACAACTCTGTGACCTTGGCTCAGTTTTGCTGAGAAAATTGTTTTTTAAGGTATGAGAAAATCCATGAGCTAAAACCATAAAAGGTAAAAGTGAAAAAACAGACAGAATTGAAACTCTTGAGATTATGACATTGGCTCAAACATTCAAGAAGAAAAATACTGACATGGAAAGGTAAAAAACCCCAAGACAAAAAGCAAGTAACAGGAAGTCAGCAATGCATCAACACTGAGGAGCAGCCCCCTCCACAGAGCAATGCTTCTCTACCTGATTGGTCTCCAGGTTTTCACGAAGTATCTTGGAAAGTAGGAATGAATACAATACACCTTAGCCTAGCTAAATACAGTGACCAGTCCTCTCCTGTGTGCATTAACCAACAAATGACCACTGCATATTCTTAAAGTGTGTATATTCTCCTGGCAGAGCTTCTTCCAACATGACAGAAGATGCCAGGACAAAAATGATCTAGTGACAGAGGGCTACAGGTGGTTTAATGTAGCAAACTAAAATGAAAAATTGTTAGATACATTTATCCATTCCTTATTTAGAAGAAAGTTAAGACTGTTTTGCTTATATTATTTTTTGCTTCCCTAAAAGAATAGTCTTTTCTGAAGAAATCAAGTATAAAAACAGGACACCCATTCGGTTAAACCAGACTAAAAAATATAGCAACAACCATATACTAACACAATGGATATATCCATTAAAACTCACATAAATCCGTATCAGCAGTAAATTTACTCAAATAAATATGCAAAGATTTCATATATCTAACTGTCTAGCAAAGAGAAGCATCAGATACAAAACTTGCTTTAACAATATATTTTAATATTTGCCAAACATTAGGAACCAGCCTTTTTACAGAAAAAAAAAATGAGAAAATATTAATTCAAAATTAATTATGCTTGTAAAAACTACTCTAGAATTTACCCTAGAGGAAGAAGAATCCTTGCAATTCTGTCTTCTTCAGGATCATGAACCTACAACCCTTGGAAAAATGTCTAGCCACCAAGAACAGCAGGACCCACCCGATCAACACATGGCTAAAAGGCTGGCGCCATCTGTGGTATTTGTCTTTTTCAATCCTGGTGTGGTTTATGTGGCACCAGGCCTGCTAAAGACAAATGGGGGTTCACCTGTCAAAAAAAGGAAAAGGATTCTAGCTCATGAGTTGACCGGGCTGATTGGAGGGCTTTAAACCCATGGGGAAGGGGATGAGACAGGCTCGCTGGAGATGAGCCTGGGAGCATCGTGCCAGTGCTGGGGGTGAGATGGAGAGCCCACGTGAAGTGCATCCACACCAGTGCACACAGTATGGGAAATAAACAGGAGGAGCTGGAAGCCATTGTGCAGCAGGAAATCTGTGGCATAATCTCCATCACAGAAAGATGGGGGGATGACTCATGGGACTGGAGTGATGATCGAGTGGACTGCCTATAGGGAAGGATCAGGGGGAAGGCTAACCAGGCAGACATCCCAGTGGGAGTCAGTTGCAGACCACCCAACCAGGATGAAGAGGCAGATGAAGTGTTCTATAAACTGACATTTCACAAGATGGAAACTCAACACAGCAGAGAGGAGGCAGTCTGGAGTGTGTGCAAGAGAAATTCCTGACACAGCTGATGAGCAAACTGACCAGGAGCACTTACACGACTTTGTTTTCTGCACCAAAAATTGAACTTAAATTCTTTAATCACTGAGATACAGGTTAATAAGCCACTACAAATTTCAGCTCAAAATCCTCCAACCTGGAAAAACATGAATCTTCTGCTGCATAACCCCAAAAGCAGCTAAACATCACTGCTGTCTTAGGTCTTTTTGTACTAAATTACTTTTGGCAATGTATAAAAAACCCCTCCTCAGAACCAAAAAAAAAATTAGATTGCAGGCCTGCTGTGTATATGCAATTATGAATAGAGAATATATATGTTATTATACATTGTTAATTAAAGGATTTATGATCAGTTATTCTCTCTACCATCATCTTCTTATGTGGCCTTTCCTAAACCAATTAATGTTACTGAACCTTAGCTGAATTATAGGATGCATATTTCACAAAATATCAGTGATGTTAAATACATTACAGATTTGGAGGTCATTAGATAAGATTAGGCAAGTAATTTTCATACAGAAAGAAGGAGAGCCCTCTCTTTCAGTATGATGAGCACCTGTTGGCACGTGTTACGATATCAACTTGCCACTATATTGCTTAGGTGTCCCTGAATGGTTTGGCATTAATAATATAGAATGGTCTTTGACAGCAAAAGAAGAAATACAGTTTTGCTTTTAGTTTGTTGACATTTTTTCAGTTAAATTTCCCATTTTCCCTGAACTGTGTTTTCATGTGAACAGGAACAGAGGAACAAAGAGGAATAAATAGGCTCCTCTGTAGAACCAAATGGAAATTAACCACAAGAAAAGGAACCATCTGCCCTTCTATGCAGCTGAAATTCTCTCAGGAAATAAGATCACAGATAAATGAGAGAAGGGGCTAAAAGGGAAATGAGAATTTATCAAGATCCCAAATTTGGATTCTTATGTACTACAAGATGAGGAGAAGGAACTACCAAAAGGAAAAAAAACCTAAAAAAAACAGTTAAGGGACTTCCTTGAGGAGGACAACATATAGCATGAAGAGCACTTATGAAAACTAAGGCAGAAGAGGATTTCAGGTTTTCAAAGCCGTTATTAATAATACATCAATTTTACTTTTATAGATGAGTTGTGTTCCATAACCTAGCACCTAAGAAAAGTAACTCCTGATCCATGCTCTTACATCAACACGTGAAGGAGTGTATTTAATAACTTTAAAAATAATAAATGTCTTGAAAACAGAGAAAATAATTTAACAAAGCAGGAAACATTACCAGTTACTTTAAGATGAAAGTTTCTGTGAAAAATATTGCAGGTAAGTCTCTGTCACATTCTAAGTAAGGGATGACAGAGAAATTGGTTTCAAAAGAGAAAAGCAGTATCATTAAAAAGATCAAAAATTTGTATTTAAAATAAAAAAACAGTCAGTGGTTTTTAGAGGTAGACCTTGTATTGGCTATGTAATTGCAATAGGTGAGTATGCCGATATTAGCCTGAAAGTCTGCTTCCGAGGCTTAATGGAAACTCATTTCAAGGGTTCAGCTCTGCATTACTAGCTTGTCATAAGGAAAAGCAACCAAAGACATTTGGGTGTGATACTGATTCCATCACTGCCTTGTATACTGATGGTTACAGGTACTGCATTGCAGTATTCACGCATGGGCAGGGACTCCGCAACATCATGGTAAAGGTGCAAGAAGAAAAAAGCTTTATTGCGTATCTGAAATTCCCTTAAATACCAATGGAAAAACAGGAAATCACCTCATATAAACAAAAATGAGTTCACCTCAGTGTTCCCCAATCACCTGGAATATTTCCTAGACATTGCCTATTATGGTAAAAGGTAAACAACACCTTACAAGGTCACAAACTGCAATTATCACATCTCATAGGGCTGACACTGTCCAGAAACCCACAATCCTCTCTCAGTCCATCCCCGGTGACCTGGCTGTAATCCCAGGATCACCTCCGGGTCTGAGAACCTGCAGCCAACAAGGCCTAATTTCTCTTCCAGCACACAGTGTAGCCCAACACTGCATGCCTTATGGCTGCGCGCTTAGTTTCCTTTAGCTTAGGAATATTCTTCATTGGAATTGGAGGGGAGAGGAAGGGCATGTGGGTAACTGTGCACATAGAGACAGCTGATAAATTCATTATTGTAATATAGTCAGGAATAAGACTGTGTTTACCATAGACAATTAAATGAGTGCATGTATCACATTTCATGTGGAAAAAGAAATTCTTATGCATACGCAAAACCGCAGGCAAGATAAGACTGCAACAGCTGTTACAGCCCTACACATGAAACCCATGCAGTTGTGGATTATGTTAGGGTTGATGCAAGTTTGAAATGCATTTGAGAAGAAGAAAATGGAGGTATTCTACAGAATAAAATATGTTCTTTGTCAGTGACTTATACAGAACACTGGGCTTACAGAAGAAGCATTGGTCCAGATAAATAACTTCTTTATTTATGTCAAGAATTTTTAAAATGCTACATTTAATTTTAATATCATGATGAGAAGTATTTCTCCTTCTTGATAGGCCTCATTACACTACACTGAGTATAGTGTTTGCCTTATTTAACAATTTTTATCAATCATTTAACAATGGATAATGCACTCAATGTTGATAGAAATACAAGCAACAAAAGCACAAGGGTACAATCGATTAGGAAAAACAATTTCTCTCTTAGAGTATGGCAGTACTATTGCAGTGATATAAGAAAAATGTTGCTATTAAATGAAATATCTCAGGATGGCAAGAGGAATCTTATTGAATTCTAATTTTTATTTTGTGAAAATTCTTACTCATTATGACATTCGTTTTGCACTAACTTACACTTTCTATTCGAAGGAAATGTGGGTATGGCTAACATTTCTGTTCATAAATAGGCCAGTCACGGTTTATGAGAACTTGCATGCCTCTCAGTTGAGAAGAATTGAAGGTATAATATAATATATACATATGTCTCAACAAGACACTCTAAACCCAAAACTCCAAACTGATGAATTTAGCACCATAGCTAACAATACATCTAATTCTTCAATTTCTCCAGTGTGTATATAAAAATATTAATTATTATTTTTATACACAGGAACTAATAATGATGAGTAATTTATTCATATGCTTCTTCATTTAAGAACATGTTCAAATCTCTTCTTTTGCCTAACAGAGAACTATAATAAGCATAAAGACTTCGTATGATACCACACTGCTCCTGCTGCAAGTTGCTGAGGCCATCAATGCATAATGGAAGTGTTTGAGTTGTGATGTCTGTCAATCTACTAATCTGTTCATAAAATTGTTTTCCTAGAGCTTCTTTAGCCTTGCAAAGTCAAATTATAGAGAAGATACCATCAGTCCTTTAAACTGATGTGCTCTAAAAATTCTGGATTGTGTTTATCTCAACAACAAAAAACCCCACAATAACTTGTCTGTTAAGCAGTTATGATTCCGTATGAATAATAAAAAATTATATAAATATTCAGCAGCGATCTACCCTGGCAAATGGAATATTTTTGTTTTCCATTAGCCCTTTTAAACTAATTAATGAATTAATGAGTGAACAGAAGCAATATCAGACCTCAGTAGACTGAAGTGAGGTCACTCCGGTGCCATTTTCAATTAATGCTAGCATTTCATATGCATTACATACTATTGAATGATGACTCTTTGTGTGTTGGGACTATTTCATAGCTGGAACAAGGGACCAAGGACCTGGTGCTGGGCCAGTTCAATTCTTTGTTCTTCCACCAACTCACCTTGTCTCCTCGAGTGAGCCACCAAAGGTGGCAGCTACTTGGAGTGCACCTACTTGGAGGAGTGATGCAAGGCATAATTAAATAAAAGCATTAAACACCAGCATTTAACAGATGAAAGGAGAAATAGAAGTACAAATCATGTTATTATTTTTTTGAAATCTGCCTATAAAGAGACTACTGTATTTGGAGGCCTTTAGATGTTTGGTTTTTTTTAATGAGACTACTGACAGCCAATACTTCTAGCATGCCACATGGAAGAACTACTAAAGAATAAAATGGTTTGTGTAGCTAAGCAATAAAGGAGACGTTTCTCTGTGGCAATTTTTCAAAACGTTGCATGGGGTTTTAACTATATGACTCCTATTGACTTAAATGGGAGTCATGCAGCTAAAAATGCATACTACACTTTGGAAATGTATGCCTAAGTGTTTTGTCAATAATCATATGTAAGCAATAAAATGGGATTCATTTTTTTTCTACTCAAGACATATAAACATTATGTTTATATCAGCACAATTACTGACTTTCTGTAGCTTGATAGCTAGTCTTTAGTCATACTATAATTGGCATCCTGATCACATAATGTCATTTTAATGTGTTCTTCAGAACACACATTACATTATTAGATTCTTGCTGTGAAAGAAGCGCGGAACAACTACATCATAAAAAACTACAACAATGCTAACTCAAAAAATCATTCCCCATTCAAAATGCAATATAGATCAGTGTCTGAGTAATAATTTTCTATTAACATTACCAAACTGTGAACACAGCTAATTTCTGGGGGAAAAAAATAGATCTGCTGCATACTGCCTATACACTGAGAAAAAGAGCATATGGAAAGGCCTTGAAAGGATTGTTTCAGGCAGTCAGAAGGGAAGAAAACTGTTCCCTCACTAATTGATAGCTTATGAAACACTTCCATATCAAAAAGTCATCTGAATTCTGATTGGATAGTAGCAGCCAACTATTTGAGAAAACCCAGGTTTTGTGGTATGTCTCATTAGCCACAGTCTTTATTCACACCTCTGTTAGCTGGCTGGTGCCCTTATCCTCCAGCAATTTTGAGAGGATAGACAAGCCAAATGCTGGGACTTGTAAAATGGATTATTCTTTTCATGGTTATTGAGTAACAATTGTTCCTCAATACTCAGTCTGCTATTTCTCATTGATTGCAAAGCAAATCCTGAGCTTAATCTGACTCTCAAGCTATTAAAGATAATTTGTAAAAAAAAAAGGAAAAGAAAGGAAAAAACTATTGCACTGATGAATTCATGACATGTAAAGAATATTTGAGAAGAAGACTAAAAGAGACTGAGAGAAGCCAGAGCTATTACAATGTACTTAAAGTAGACACATGGAGGAAATGCTGGGAAGATACTAGCTCAAAGAATATTCAGAGGGGCTGGCTACAACAGTTATGAGAGGAGAGTATAAACTATTTCACTGTTTAATAATGCCAGGTATGGAGTGATTACAATATTTTAAGGTATTATCACCAAGTAGACATAGCTTTTATTTAGCCTATTATGTAGTTTTGTAAGAAGAAAATATGAATCCTGGAATAATCATGTTAAGAGATTTTTTAGAAATGGGAAGTCAGAAGAGGAATTGCAAACTTAGCCACAAAGTTCTGCAGTATGTGTCAGCCTTGACCTGCCATTATAATCTGCTTCTGCTGAACAGAAGCTGCCAATTGTGTTGTTATGTGTTTATTTTACAAGGTAGACAAATACCTCCTAGAAATACAAAATAATTACAAGAAGTTTAGTGTGTTGAAAAGGCTTGATATTTTATATGGCATTTCTTGGGGACTCAGAATATAATGTCTCAGCACTGTAAAAACAACATTCTGAGGAATAATTAAAAGAATAGGCCTGATCGTATTTGCAGTATATTGGGTGGACTATTATCATTTATGAATCTTGCTGTTGTCTGGAAGATGAGAAATGTTTGAGTATAAAACAAGTCAGGACATGTGCTTTTATTTCCTAGAGAGAAAAAAAAAAAGAAGAAAAAGAGATTGTGAAAGCCTTAACAGCTGCAGTAAGAAACATTACATTAAAAAAGATGGTCATAAATATTTGGTATGGTTTATAAGATTTGATTATATTTTAATTCTCAAGTCATTGAAAATCTTATGAAGTTCAACAAGTATAAGGTCTAGTATGTGGGAAAACATAATCCATGAGTGCAGCAATGGCTGGGACTCACCTGGCTGGAGAGGGACCTGGGGATGCAGGTGGACAACAAGCTCAATAGAATGAGCAATGTGTTGCTACTGTGGCAAAGAAGTCAAGAGAATGCTAGGCTGCAAAATAACAACATAAACATATATGAAACAACATGAAATTCTAGAATCATACTATGTATATCATGTTGATGAAATGGAAGATGGATTTGCTGAAAGTTAGCCGCATCAGCTGTGAATTTATTTGCTTCCTTCCTGGAATATCTTCACTGCTGTCAGTGACTGCTACTCTTGAGGACCCACCTGGGTTGAACTGATATCTCTTCAAGTGGAAGTATCAACAGGAAGCCACGGTCACGTGGAACTTGAGTACTTAATTTGCTTCTCCAGCAGCTTCTGCAGCCCACATTCAGCTCCTTGATGCTGAAAATATCCTGCCACTGGTATTTTGCTGTCTAGTGTGGAGCTTCTGCAGCTTATTCTAAGTAAACTGCAGTCACAGAACTGGTAGAGTGCTTATGAAAACAAGACTAACCAGAAAGATTTTGAGACTGTATTCAGATACTACAGACCAGCACAGAAGAGAGCAACTGCAGTGCAAATTATCAAAAAACACCTAACTTGAATAGGCTTCAGAGGTTTGCTACAGACTGGGTTAGTGCATAATCATTTCAGGCAACATATTTAGTATAAGTCAATGCATACACCCAGTATCAAACTCACTACAGGTGTAAGCAAGTGTGACTTTAATTGAGTTGTGCCTGCTTGTACTAGATTTGGCCTAAGCTCAGAATGCCTTTCAGCAGGTGCAGTTTATGGTCCTCCAGATGATATATCTCTCACCACAGCATAAAAATAAAAATAAGTACAGGGATGGACTGTGTTATGATGACCACACTACATAGTTAGTCTATCTTAGTACAGTTACATTTCTTCATAACCTGGTTTTCTAAGGGTTCTGGTAGTCCAGTTCTGATAAAGGAATTTTCCACTCCTTCTTGCCCTACCCTCGTTCCTCTCTTGAAGGCTGTTTCTTGACTGCTGGCAGTGGCTGCATTAGTAGCATATCCATGCTTCAGCCTGCAGTCCAATACCATCACAGACCCACTGTCAGAAACATCTTAAATTTGGCAGATTGTGAAAACAGCTCCTGGAACATGGACAGGCTTTCCATTCCACACCCCTAATATGGAAGACGGAGTCCCCAGCACAGGGCTGGGGCAGACAGTGTCATCTGCAAGACTATAATCTCTGCACTTCACTGTTTAGACAAGGAAGACCATGGGCCATACAGGAACAGAGGCAGCAGAACTGTTGCATCCTAAATCTTTGTCTCTGCTAGAGAAAGAAGCTGCCTTCTGAGCTCAAAAGAAGGAAAAATGGCTGTGAGAACCGAGCAAAAAAAAAAAAGACAGAATGAAAGAGCACTCATTAACATCATCTAGATAACTCAGGTGAAAAAAGAGAAAGAGGTTCCTCAAACTATCTCCCAGTGCACCATGAGTATTAGCCACTTTTTAGCCTGACAAAATCAGCACTTATTTCTGACACAGAAAACACTGTGTGAAATTACATCAAATCTAATTGTATATTTATGATCCATGAAAACAAATATATGAGAGCATGAGGTATAGCTCAAGAGAACCACAAACAACTTGGATTTCATTGCTGGGCCATGCATTTAAATCCACAGAGCTGCCCCACACAACACACCATTTTGTAAAACTACAAATACACAAATGATAAAGAAGCTGGTTTGTTTGGGGCAAAGCCCATTGAAGCAGTGCCACCGGCCTGCTATCCAAAGGGAGCCTGGGGCCATTGTGGATGGTAGCCTGTGCCTTTCAAGCCACTTTTTTCCCTATGGCTTAATTTCATTCCTGAAAGCCAGAGAAGTACTAAAACTGAATGAGAGCTATGCCCAGCTGTCAGCGCTCGTCCTTCTTCCATCCATTAACACTCCCTAATCTGAAAAATTCACCAGCCCTATAGGTTCCCACACCACACACCAGTTATGCTGATTAGAAAATTCACGCTTCAGTATTAGTGCTGATTAAAAAGGTTTCCCTGTGCTTTATGCAGATGTTGAATATTCATCAAGTGTCTGGTTTAAGAAATGATAAATAGCATAGGAAATAATTTTATAACTACATCAAAAACTTATTTGTAGTGTTCAGCAATGTCCCCCTACAGCCTAGTTTATAAACAAATTATCTGAATTATTAATTTATCATGCAGGGACTGAAAAAACAAAAAAAAATCCCAGTGGGTTATTACAGTCCTTCACAGGAAATGAATATCTCCTGGCACTAATGACATCATCAATAACAAGAAGTTTATTTCCGAAGAACTCAACTCAAAATTTAATTAACTGTATATAATATTTTCAAATTAAATATAAGTTAAGGGGTTCAGTACTTGGATTAATGTAACAGTTCTAAAGTAAATTTATTTTTTAGTAGATTAAAAACAACAACAAAAGCTACAATAAAAGCCCTTTTGAACTCCAAAATAAATATAAAATTTAATGGAAATATTCATTTTGTCTGTTGACAATATGGAAATTATTTGCTTCAGTTTGGAATTCCCATTTGTTTAAAGGACTCAGCAAGAACTCTTGTAGATAGGGAATGCAGCTCAGGTGAGTGATGCTGGAGCTGTGATCTAAAAGGAAATCTTACCAATGAAATTCCCATTTTCCTGTACTTTTCTGGATAACAACAGCACCTAAAGTAAAGAGAGAGTAATCTACACTGCATAATACCCATTTCGAAGTCATCTTTTGAAATAACAAATCAGACATTCCAGACACACGTAACAGAGAACAGAACTACTTGAATCTCTACTCAAATTTCCTGTTTGTTATAAAGGACAGTTGGCCAGCACAATAAAATGAAAACCTAATCCAAAAGGCTATCTTATAACAGGAGAAATAATGATGTTCGTATTTATGGCAACATAGAAAATGTAATTTATATTGTGCTGGCGGAAAAAAAAAAAGCAGACAAAAACCCCCAAAACCAACCAACCAACCAAAACACACAAAAAACCTGCAAAAAAACCCCTAAAGGAATGACAAGATGGTGGGGATTCCTCAAACTTCATAAAAAAATGAAGGATTAGACTCTAGAAACCTGTCTGTTTTAACTACTTTGATATTCAGATATATGCACTATTCAAACAGAGTAAGTGTCAAGTCCTTCTTCATTATTTCTTTTGGTAGAATTACATTTCTAAAGACAAAGGAACACTAGCCAATGCATCTTTAACGCACTGAACAAATACTGAGCAATTTTTTTTATGCTGAAGCATCATTCATTTGCAAAAAAAGGCAATGAATATGCAGGACAGATGCCAATATGAAAGGGGTGAAAAGTTATGCACTGTCTTCCTTTTCAAAGAGAAAGAAAAATGCTTTTCTATTGTGAAAACTGCTTTTCCTTTCAGCTGCCTTTGACTCAATCTTCTTCCAAGGGAGACATTATTGACAGAAGAAGCAGGAAACAGATACTGACGTTTTGGAGAGTGAGGAGCAAATTGCTTCTCGACAGACCCTTCTGCAGTTTTCCCTGAAGAATATAATACCTTAAATCTACAAATGTAAGATGACAAATCTGACCAAAAATCTTGCTTTTCCATTTCCTTATGGCCACCCTTCTGGTCGTGACTTCTATGAAATGGGAAACTATGGACATAAAATCAATTTTCAAGCATTTTCTTAATAGAGATGGTGACAAAAACAAGAAGCCAGGAAGCAGTGGTAGAAAAATAGCCAATTTCCCTTTATGACTTGTTGTGAGACCTTGAAAATGGAGTCAGCAACAAGAACTGAAATTTGACATTCAAGAGATCAGCAGGGAGGGAAGATGAGAGGGCATGCAATTATGGAGGAAGCTGAATTTTTTCCTAGAACTTAGTAAACTGTTTTTTATTTCTAGAAAACCATCATAACACAGCAACTTCTTACAGAATTTTGAGTGTAAGAGAGGTTTTATGAGGCTGTTACAAGAAGTCACCACAATTATGTACTGATGTGTAAAAAGAGGAAATTATATATAATCACAAGCACGGACCAAATAGCTGATGTGAAGCCAGGTGATAATTGCTAAATTATATAAATGCAAAGTTACTGTTATTTTTATTGGTGGTAGTGATGATGATTGGTTCTTTTACCTTGGCACATTCCAGGAGCCACTTTGCTAGGCACACTGTACAAAGTATAAAAAAGTTGTCTGTGCTAAGAATCAAGTGCTTTAAGGTCCTACTCTGTATTTTTCACTTTCCCAAGTCAAGAACATATTAAAAAAAATCTGGGTAGCATCAGAAACTCATAAAAATCAGCAGAAGCGTTTTTAATTTTTCATTGTATAGTTTTTATTCCCATAGTCCTGCTTATTTCGTTATCCTAGTTACTTTAGCCATTGTAAACAGAAACTGCCATCAGCCTGAGATGCTGCTGTTCATTTCTGCTGCACATGTAAGTGTAGGAACCTGTATTTCATTGTACTTACAATGCTAGCAAGAAAGAACAGATTGCCCAGAGAGGCCATGGAGTCTCCCTCACTGGAGATATTCAAGATTCGTCTGGACAAAATCCTGTGCTCTGGGATGACCCTGGTTGAGCAGGGAGCTTGGACCAGATGACCCAGTGGGGTCCCTTCCAACCAGATGCATTCTGTGAATTCTGTGATTCCGTGGAAGGATGCTCCACCTTTCCAAAAGTATTATGACATGTTCGCAAGTTCTGTGAAACAAACACCAGCAAGTCTTCAGGAATAAGACACAAGTTCTAGGATGTTTGGATATGCTAAATGCTAGATCCTTTCAGAAATTTTATTAATCTCTCTTGAATACTGTACAGCTAGAAATGTAGAAATACGTAAAGTGTACAATTACTAGATACAGGGTAAAGTATTACCTACAGTCAGTGATATTCTGTGAGCACTTTATTATTTGCCAGTGAAGGCACAATACTAGGAAGAAAGATTGGGATCCACACTGGGATCCAAGTAGGCAGAATCTGATTTTCTTCCCCTGTAGGCTTTGCTGGTGCTGTAAGCAATCTGAGTTGGAACTAATTCTTCCCAGGTATTTGAACAGAGGCCATCAGAAGGGGGCTGATTTCAGGAGAGACCCTAAAAGTGCTACTGTAATGAAACCAGCAAAATTAATGTGCATTAACTTGTGGCTTTGCCAAGCATGAGCACTACAGCTACGTCAAATTCTTACCATCTGCTTCACTGGAAACAAAACTAAGACTATACAGAACACTTTAAAATTCCTTAAAACATATTTAGGCAACAAAATCCATAATACAAAACTGATTTCAAGGACAGAAAAAGACGATATTTCCAGAAGTTTGCTGAGGTTATATTTTTTCACAGAAAAAGTCTAGTACTCTATACCACGTATATTGGCATAATAAGATCTTGTTCAATATGGATATTTCAAATACACATGGTGTACTAAAAATGTGAATTATAATAAATTTACTTCACATAAAATAAATACTGTATGGTGTGTAAGATGTTGGCATTGTGCTAAAGCATGCTACAAATAATGTGAATATTATATTTAAGATATATATAGGTTCATATCAAGTTTCTGTAAAAATAATATAAAGTCTCTTATTTAAAACGTCTTCAGGGAAAAAGCAGAATATTAATTTTCATGGTACTTCATTCCACTATTTTCATAAGTATTATATGCTTATGTCTACATAAAAGCACTGTTACATACTAGGACCAATATAGTTGAAAACCTTCCATGAACTGAACAGAAATCTTTCCATCCCAAAAGTGCCAAATAACAAGTCATCTCAAATGGATGGTAAAAACCATAATTATGAGTGCATTCTAATACCTGCAATGAATTTATCTTTGAAAGCTTTTCATTGTTTGTATGCTATATTCCACTCATAAATAAAATTTTATAAGGTGCCGTATACCTCAAAAAGAGTATTAAAACTTCAAAGAAATATATATGTTTATTATGTTACCATG
Source organism: Oriolus oriolus (assembly GCA_013400235.1). Classification (NCBI taxonomy): domain Eukaryota; kingdom Metazoa; phylum Chordata; class Aves; order Passeriformes; family Corvidae; genus Oriolus; species Oriolus oriolus. The sequence goes on from VXBT01000645.1 coordinate 254,151, forward strand.
GACACACTATACTGCAGAAGTGTGTATAATTGTGATGGCCAAACCCCCCATTTTTATAGAGTGTGAAATTATGAATTATTGTTTTCTTTACTCACACCATTAGTTTAAGTGTGCTTTTACATTTTCCAGTAAAATTTTCACAGAGACCTATAGTCTGATAAACCAAGTTAAAGGCAGCCTTCAACACTAGGCCTTTTACATAAGCTGAACCATTACCAATATATTAAAATATGCTCTAAAAGATTTATCTATCATGTAGAACATATTTTGAAGGAACAGCATCAGTATCAAAATAAGTAATGAGTCTCACCTGTGACTCTGAAATATCAAACCTGGAAAAAGCAGCAAGAAATCCTCTTCAAGGAGAGATCTACTATTTTCTCCCGATCCTGCATTTCAAGACACTCAGATGCATTCCTAGGCTTGTGCAGACTATTTCTGCAACCCAGGCACACCAGACTTTGCCTTTATAATCCAGCTAAAGAGCTATGGCCTATCTCAAATGCAGTATTACAGCTAATTCCTTTTCCTTAAATAATAAGTTCCTTATGCTCACATTCATAATCAGCACAGACAAGATCACCCTCACTTCTCACAGCATCACTCAGATTGGTAGGGATGCCAGGAGGTCTTCAGTCTCTCTGCTCAGAGCATGGTTAAACACAGATTTAAGGCAAGTTTGGTCAGGACTTTGTCCACTCTTAAAAGTCTCCAAGAATACAGACACTGTAACTTCGGTGATATTGCACCAGTGCTTAATTATGCTCATAACATTAGAAACTCTCATGCTTCAATTTATGTGCACAGTTTCTCATTCTCCCACTGTGCACTTCAGTAAAGAGCCTGGCTCTGTACTCTTAGTAGTCCCTGTAGTCCCCTGGAACAAGATCTCTTGAAAAAGCTGAAAAAGCTGAACAAGCTCAGCTCCCTCAGCCTCCCCTCACAGGATTCCAGCCCCTAGCTACCTTGGTGGCTCTTTGCTGAATTTGCTCCAGCTGATCAGCATCTCTTTCCTGTACTTAGGGGCCCACAACGGGATGCAGTGCTCCAGAAGCTAACAAGCAACAAGCTGAAGCGATTAAGCGCTTCTCTTGGTCTAGTGGCTACAATCCTGTTTTTACAGCCAAGTACACTGTTAGCCCTCATCCCAGCCAGGTGGAACTCATCTAATTTACTTTCCAGCAGGACTCTCAGGGGCTTTCCAGCTGAGCTGGTACCCAGGCAGTCAGTCAGTGCCCAGCCTGCAGTGGTGCAGGGAGTTAGTCTCTCACAAGTGCACGGCTTTGCATTTGTCCGTGTTCGGTATCATGAGGTTCCTGTCAGCACAATTGTCCAGCTTGGCAGGTCCATCTGGAGAGCAGCTCTGCCCTCATGAGCAGCCATGACATCCCCAGAAGTTGTCATACGCAAACTCGATGAGGGTGCCTTCTGTCTTCTCCTGTAAGTCACTGGTAAAATATTAAACACAATCGGTCTCAGGATAGAAGTTTCACTTGTGACTAGTCACCCAAGGCAGAACATGGATCGTGGACCTCCGCACTTTGACCCGTGATACAGCTGACTTTTCCTTCACCTAATAATCTACCCATCGAGGCTAATATCCAGTTGTGATAAAAAGGTGGGAGACCATATCAATATCCTGAATTCAAAGTGGATGACATCAATCCTCTATGAAAATCAGGTGAATTTCTACAACAGAAATATTTGGATATCATGTTTTCAACTCCATTTGTGTATTCCTTCCTTTTATGTGACAGCTGCTCTATGTGATAAGGAGCTCCCCTTTTGAGCCACATTCCATCAACAGATCTTGTGCAGTCTAAACCTTTGATTAAACTACTTCACCTCCCAGTTTCTGATATAACCAGGGAGAAATCATAAACTACACCTGAATATTCGCCTGAATATTCAGAGATTAATTTCACTTGGCTACTCTTCCAGCCCCCTGGTGACTACTTTTCCAAATATGTGGATGATTGGATTTTGCAGAATTGCTATCGGAAAACCAAGTGCATGCTTGCACTTAGTGTATGGATAGCAGGGATGGTATGTTTCATTAGGGACAGAATGTAGCTTCAAGTATAGAGGAGACAGAGATTTTTACAAAAGCAGTGGCAGACTCCTGGAAGACAAACTAAGCAGTTAATTCAAGATCCACATTTCCCACATTGAAGCACTTACTCATCTGCCTACAATACCCTAGAACATTTAATCACATTCATTCTCAAAAACCTACGTACATATTTAATTGCTTGATGGATCAGGGCCTTAACTGAACAGGGCAAAGCTGCGATGCAGTGGAATGACTAGGACACCTGAGGCTGTAGGACTCATCTCATCCAACATTAGACATCCAACATTTATAACAAAAGCATATATCTCAGCTAGTTACTATAGCCCCTGTTCATAATTAATGGAGAGAAATAGACACTTCTAGGGTGCAATTCATCAGTCTTACTTTAAATATCTGCTTTAGGAAGAGATGAATTGCATCCATCAGGTGCATATTTTTCCCTGCTGGTTATAAAGGGGATCAAGGTGGCTACCTCACAGGCAGCATCTTTATTTTAATCCTGACCAGAATAAAGCCTCTGAATGAACTCAGAGCGCTATACAAAACACTCTCAGCAACTTGTAGTTTGGCTCTGAGTCTTGTTCTGATTCTTGATTCCTAACTTTTGTTCCTGCCTGCTGCAATCTGGTCTGCAGTTCTTAGTACATTTTCCATCTTACTTGCCCAAGTATTTGTCCCCACCCAGCCTGCACTGCCTGTTCCTGTTTCTGTCCCCTCACCTCAGACTTAAAATCCCTGGAACCCTGACCTTTGTCGGAACCTGTGTTAAGCTTCTGCCTTGCCTCTTAGGCTTAGAATATATGGATGTCTTGTCTTCTGGGCTTTCCTCTTGACTTCCATGTAAGGTATTTTCTATCCAGACCTTAGCATTAAGATTCCTTCCCACTCCTGGCATTGATCTTTCTTAATCACAGGCTCCAGCTTGCATGTCCATCTCATTGCCAGCCCGGTTTAGCAGCCCTATCTACCCACATTTTATTTAGAGTAATTAAGATGTCAGCCATTGAAGTAGGGGTAGGTTTTTGCCACATAACTTTATCTGTGCTATAAATTTCAACATGATTCAGTGAATATGACTATTAAATGTTCATATAATAGAAACAGAAAAGTAATACAGACAGTGAATGGAGTGATGCACTTCATGGACATTGATCACAGGGACAAACCTCAGTATTTGAATACCCATCTACAAACAAACAATACATAGCTACTGCTGTTCAGATACTGAACTTCTCCTAAAATCCTTTAGTCATTTTTCCAAGAACAACCTCATGATTTTCTTGTTGTGTCCTCCGTAACAGTTCAGTCTTCACCCACCCAAATCTCTCTGTAGTCTTTTTTTACCTAGTATTTCTCTACCACTTAGCACCAGTAACAGAAATTGTTTGAGTAATTGTGTACCATGCTCCCTGAGTTCAGCAAACACTTAACCTCAGACAAAGCCCTCTTTAGGAAGTTCATATGTGCATTATTCTGTCAATTTGGACTGCCAGCTGGAGCATTAGCTTTTCCAATAGCAACCAGTTTCTGATGAGGCGCAAATAAAATGCTGATATTTGCAGATGGACTTTAGTTTACTTTTAGTGGCATCTCCTTACAGATTGTAACTGGGTGACTGAAACCCTCCATAATCTCAACAGAGCAACCATTTTACTACACTCCCCAAAAAACTGCTTTGCTGTAGTACCCAATGAAAAATCTTAATATCTATTAGCTCTTACAGTAAGATGAGATTATGCTAAATTATGAAATTCAAAATAAATCAAATTATTTTGTCTAGTGGTATGGTATTTTTAATGGAAAACCCAACAGATTATTAAGTGCAATTGCAATGAAATAAAGGAGAAGGGGGTACAGTGAGACACATCTTCTCCATCCTTGAAAGTGATAATACAGCCATAGTAATCCATTCATTGGTGACTCTCTCTCTGCCCTCAAAATTACGCACATGTGTCTTTCTTTCTCTGATCAGTAAACTTCTAAACAAGACTCATAAAAAACCCCAAAAAATTAAGCTGTAGCAAATGGAAAATTGTTAGAAACACCTCAACTGCACCAATCTCCATCCCCCCCTCAAAAAGCGAACCAACAGAGAAAAATCCCAAGCAAGTTTATCCTTTCTAATATGCCTTTTGTCATTAGCATCCAAAGGGCCCCTGCTATTGCCCTTTTCAAATACTTGAGTATGTTAATGTCCATAATGGTGACCTAATCAGGTTTAGGTGTATCATCCAAACAGTTTCACAGAAGCAATTGAGAGAATGTCACAGAGGACTTGCAAATGTAGTGTGCTTCAGCATGTCTGCAGAGCAGGCCAGAGTGTGACAGATGGCAGCGATATTGTACTCCTTGAAAGCTACTGATCTCTTGCATAAAATCACATTCTAATACAAGATTTCGTTGGGTATTTAAATGGATAAAGCATGGAAGCACTGTTAGATTCAAGTTCTGTTAGGAGCTGGGAGATATTCTTCACATAAAACCCCCAATTTTGAGCTTGGGGTCAGAAGTTACACCCACAAAATAGAACTTAATACAGCTTGCTGGCAAGGCATAAAGCTGTGTAAAAAAAATATGTGCTTGAGTTCTTTCCCTACATATGACATGGAAGTGTCTTGTAGGGAAATTTTGTAAATGTCTTGGATGTGGGAGGATGAGAAAATTCCTCCTAAACTGAAAATGATTAATTGTTAAAGAACAGAATATAAAAAAATAGCTTACAACACCTTTTCATTATTTCTTTTATCTTATTTAAAAGAAATTATAGTAAGGAGAATCTATGGAAATGGTCCAGGAGGATACTCTGATTTTATGCAAAAATGGCTGAAGAATCTGGTGCTGATAAGGAGTAAAGCCATGTGCCAGGTACTTTTACTTATTTTGCCAGCAGTGACTAACAAAATTACTAAATGTCAATGTTTTTACTAGGAGGCATATTACAATCTTTTATCTTGAGCACATAGTTAGGAAACACCAGCACTGCACAAACAAAACATCTTGACAAAAATTCTCCACCTTTCAGCACCCCACTAGGTTCTTCAAAACAGGTTTTAATGTGAGGAGGCAAAACGAAATGCAGAAACAGATGTTCCTCCCTCCTCATTTGTTCAGAAACACTTCCCTTTAATTCAAGTTCCTCCCACCTTGTGTAGAGATTCCTTTTCAAACACCGTGTCTTTTATTCATTGGTGAGGAAATAAAAACCACGTCAGACAACAATATATTCATAATTGACAACAATAACAATGAAATGGAGACACTACAATGAGAAAATACCTTTCTAGGAGAACTATTATGTAAAATACCTAAGAGTTGAAATTCCCTCTTTTTCTTGTTACGTTTATTTATGGCTCTGCACTTTTTAATGCAGGGGACATTTGGATTGAATGAACCCGTGGCCAAAACACCAAGTGAAGGTGAAAATGGCCTGGGCCTCTGCTAGGTCTCATGTATTGCTTTTATGGTCCTAATATGTAGTTGTTATATCTTGTATATTATTTAACTCGTATCACCTGAAACCTGTTGTGCAGTGTGTTGCAGCCCGTGCGCCTCCACGCTGTAGAAAGAAGAAGAAAGGCACATAGTTTGGAGAACACCAAAGCCAGCTGCAGCAGGAGTGGAGGGCTATGGAAAACGGAGAGAGCCTGTCCTGGTGCCTTTTCACTGACACTGCCCAGGGGTGTGGCCAAGCCTCATCCAGGCAGCTCCACTGAGCACAGCCTAAAACCCCAGGGGGCTCAAACAGAGTCCAAGGCCACCCATGCAGAGCCTTCACTGTCTCCCTTGTCCTGTTTTGTTCAGATGCAATCAGAGTCTAAGAGTATGACTTCTTAACTTTTATAAGGTACCTTCCTCCTTCATTTGTACTCGTGACAATTTTATACTTCTGTGCTAAATTAACAATGAAATTATCTTCTAGAGCTTCTTTCAGACAAATAAAAACCTGTCAAGGTCTATTGTGCCTACGATGCTGTTGCGATCTGGTTTAAATCCAGAAGAGCATAAAAAATTACGTCTCTGTGTATAAACCAGAAAGAACTTTGAAGGTTCAAAATATACGAGATTAAAGCCAAACGAAATTAGATGTTGGTACCAAAAAATGAGGTATTTTGTTTAATAGTAAAAGAGGAAAAGAGAAAGAAAGAGAAAATAAAGAAAGAAAGAGATAGGGAAAGAAGTGGGGGGGTAGGGCGGGGGAGACAAGGAGAGGTGACAGGGGTTAGGTGGAAGTATATTACCCATCTCAGGGTCCCAAAGACGTCTCGTTGCTCTGCTCCATCTGGTCTTCTTGGTGGTGAGGGTCCCCCGCTGCCACGCCACGCGGCCGCACCGCCACACGCTGGAGAGTACAGAGTCCAGTGGATTAATAGACAGACGCTTTGGGCACGTGGGAAAGCCCACGTGCCTCCCCTGCAGGGCGCTGGATTTGACACTGCCCCTTGCAACGCTGAGAGTCTGTTGCATCATCCCTGGTGTAGGGTCTGGGGGCCCCTTTGGGGGGCCTTTGATGGGCCATGACACCCGCTGTGTCCTTCGTGTGGGTGCCGCTTCTCCCCGGGTGAAGGCCCCTCAGCCGGGCTCGCTGCACAGCGGAGCAGGGGCGGTCACTGCGCCTCTGACCAGAGGCTTTTCCAACACACACCCAAAGCCTCTCTGCCCCACCCTTTTGTTCCAGGGTCTGTGCGAGTTTGGCAGCTGATAGCCCTGGGGCCATGAGCTCCCCTCCTGAGGTGTTAAACTTGTGCTTTGTGAATGGCCTCAGCCCTGAGTTGTTCCTTTATCTTCATCATCGAGCAGTCCAGGGCCTCTCAGAGCCCCTTTCAGGGTGTGGTAGTCTTCTCTGCAGTTTTTGTAACACAGTTTTGAAAGTCCTTCATGAAAATGTTTAAGCCATAAACTATAATATTTCAGTGTCTGGCAGATGCTATCTATTTTCAAAAGGACTGATTGAATTATCTTTAAGACACCTACATTTAACCACACAGGGTGGAATCCTAGTCTATATACTGCTTTTCTCCCCCTTGCACGTAGACTTTCAAAGAAGTTCAGCATTTTCTGAATGGTATACTTCATGGCCTTCAGGGTTGTGTATGGATTAGTAATGTAGCCTTGCAGCAGGTCTGCAAAACAAAACAACTGCTGTAGAGGATCTAGCATCCATACTGCAAATATTTCAATGGGAAGTAAATTTAGACCGATCCTTGTCTAGCTCAAGGGTTCAGCACCTGTTTGCAGTAAGTGTACTTTCAGTCTGCTTTTGGAGAACATATTCCAGTTTAGTTTCATCGTAAAGGAGTCCAGTTCATATTTTCCAAGATGACTACATTATGGCAATAATCCTTTTTTTAAACCCATAAACAATTATACTTCAGGATACAGAGGAACAGTTTGAATCAAATTATTTCATTTTGCAGGCAAGTAAAACTAGCAAAAATGCCAGTGGACTGTTTTGTTGATGTTTTTATTTAAATTATTTTTAATCGCTTTTCAGGAACTACATTATTTTGCTAACAGTTAAGTCTAATTTAGGTCTTTATGATGGAATTGAGAGGAAAAGGTAGGTAGATCTAACTGGTGACTGATAGACAAGTTAGTACTTTGGCCCATGCAACACTTTCTCTCTTCTCTGTACATCACGTTTGCTCAGTGAAAGGATGTCACTCATGCTATCTGGGGCCAAATTTCCATATCCAAAACAAAACAAGAGGCTGTAGCCAGTCTGCCTGTGATAGCCCAGTGGTAAGCAGGTCCAACAACTCAAATATCTTCAGGGGTCCAAGACCTTTCAGATGTACCATCTTGTTCTTTTAATGGCAAAGTGGTTTACTTAATTTTGAAATTTCAGAAATGCAAGTGAAATCACCTTTACTTGAAAGTTCAAATCTCATTTAAAGACAAGCTTGGGACTTCTTTCAACACTTGAAAGGCATTTTTCTTTCGTAAATGAGCATCTGAGCTGTTTTCAAATGACTTAAATGAGCTCCTGGGCTTTGTATAAAAATACAAACAAACAAGAAATAACTACCCTAAAAATTGTACTCTCATCCAATGGTAGTGTTCTATCCACATGCTCCTGCTTCTCACACTCTGGAACAGCACCTTACACTGTTAAACATATTTTTTGCAATATCCACTGCTGAGAAACAGTTGGATGCTTCAGTTCTCTCAGCTCTTCAGTTGCTTTTATTCTTTCAGCTACATGCTATTATAATGAATTATCTGATTTCAAAGACCAGAAAATGTCTCCTTTTGTAATAAAGCTGTTCAAGCTATTTAAAATGTGTTTTCCAGATTATCAAGCATTTTGTCACGTTAGAATCTCACTTTAACACAGATAAGCCATAGCTTCATCAAGTTTTATCTTGCCCAAACTGAGCCAAGGGCAGGCTGACTCACTGACTAGTAATAGAAAGCATAGCTTTTCATCTCAATGTCACCACCTGAAATTCAGCAAAGGTCATCACTGATAACCAACTGGTTTTGATGGCCTCATGAAATTAGCTGATGATCTAGGTATAGTGACTAGTGGACAGGTGTTCTTATTATAAAAACTATTATACCAATTGATAACCTCTCTTACTAGACTCAGCTGAGAAATGAGGAGGCATATGAGGCACAGGTGTTCAACCATTTTGTCCTGTCAACAACTGGCAACTGAAAAATAAGTATAAGGGCATATTGCCAGGGGTTAAGTGTGTCCCACCTATTGTGAAACTCAAAGACTTCAGACACTTAAGCTATTCGTCTATTACTTTTCTTTAATACCATGCTATTTCAATTTTTGTTTTAGGAGAAAAAAAAGAAATAAAATATACTGACTCAATATAAAATTCAAATCAACCTAAACCATCAGGGCTATTTAAAATGTTCCGCAGTAAGACTGAAAATAATGGGTGCAATAATATATAGCTGAACAGTATAGTTTTATAAGCCTCTACTAGTATCAAATTCTTGCTAATCTCAAGCATCTTCTATGTAAGTCTTTTTCAGTGGAAACCAAGACATCTGTGTCACATGAGAAGAGACATGCTATGGAGTTGCTTGCTGCAGCTAGATTTTAAATTCTATTTAAAAGAAGATATCTTCATTAAAAGGAGTGATAGAAAACCTTTGCCTCCCCTTTTTAGAGGAAAATTTCTTCTGTTGCTGTCAAATGTTATTTTAAAATAGTTATTTCTGCTTGCCATGTACTCAGAATTGGAAGTTATTTTTCGAGTTAATTTTACAAGTTCAGTTAATTATCAGGCCTTTTAGACTAATAAAAAAGAAATGCTAAAGAGAGATACTGCCAAGGTTGGATGCCAGAAACTCGTTGCTTCTGAAACAAGCAGAATACATAACACTTTAGCAACTTTTCGTGCACTGTACTTAAACCAGATTTCCCCGGGGCTTACAAAACTTGTGCATTTAGTGGAGACTTTTAGTTCATTCATCAAACGCATGATATAAACCACTCTGTTATGCACCTTCAAATCAAAAAAGATGAAAAAGAAAGAGGAAAGAAAGGTGCACACAAAGGTAAGAGTAGGACATGAAGGACATGCTTCTTAGTGCTTGGCTGTACAAAAACATGTTCACACAAACAACTGTCGCAGCAATTATTTATGATTAAAAAACATGGGAATGTTGTGGTGACTTTCCATTAGAAGTCTTGTGTATGTCAATTGTTTTATTCATGATAAACAGATCATTTAGTTGGAAAAATCCCATCTGCCTAGATATATCTCTTATTATTTATGAGAACCATGTTTAGGAATGCAGGCAGCACATGTGCATAATTAATCCTGAAGAGAATTAGACATTGTTTGATTCACAGCTGAATGCAATTAGCATTAGGAAGTTTACATATGTTGGCAATAACACAGATTAGCAACTAAAGTGCTTGTTAAAAAATTTAACCTGAGGCTGCTGGAGCAGACCTCTCTTAATGATGCTTTAAATGTTGTTGATGAAGTAATAATCAATTTTGTTTTATAAATAGTAAATCAAGAATTTAGGTCTAATTAGCTGTGCTACAGATCACTTCACTTACATATCCAATGTACATGTGATGTATGCTGTGAACTTTCTCTGAGTCTGGTGTGCAAACAGTTGTTAAGGGAAAGATGTGATCCCTTCTGTATAAAAAAGAAAGAAAAAAAAGTCACAGATGGGGAAGAATGAGCTGTCTGTGATGGGAATGACTCTATGCTCCTGGCACTCAAGAAGGAAAGAGCTTTTCCTTTGTTATTTCAGAGCTTTTTAACTGAAAGATGAAGAAACAATGCCTTGTCTGCCTTCTTAAAATATAATAATTAGATTATAATTCACAGTCTGTGAAATGAAGCTCTCTAATGGAGAGGGAGGAGGAAGAGAGAATATAAGTGATGAAAGTGAGGAGGCAAAGTAAAATTGAGCTGTAATTGTTTTCACTTCAACTTTAAGAAGTTCAACATTAATTAAAATGTTTCTGCACTACTCACCACCAGATTGGCACAAAAGAGGGCTGGCTGGTATGTGCAGCTGCTGACTGGCAGGGATGTTGGCAAGGCAAAGCCAGGAAGATTGCAGTTACACACACACACGCACTGTTCCCTGACACACAGACACAGATATTCTAAAGACGATGTTGCAATTAGAGGAAGCAGTTCTGGTTTTATTCAAGGAGTAGGTCAGAATTCCTCCCAGGTAAGAAATTCATGTTTCCTTAAACACCTAAAAGTTTGAAAATTGTTCCAAGATATCTTTGCCACTTTTTAGCTCAGAGTTAGCTTTGATTTTCTCATTTTCAGTTATGTTTATTTGTATGGGAAATGTCCAGAGAGGTAAACTTCAGGTGAGCACCTACCATGACCTATGAGCCAGCAGGAGCTGGATCCATGAAGAATTTTCCTTTTCCTTCAACTTTGTTGACTTCTTACCCTCTAAACCTTTCATCATGCAAACAGGTGCTGTTGGGGGATGTATTGTGCAGTCCCTGTAATCACCCTTTATACATCCAAAGAGCAGGAGAAGTACTAATTACGATAAGTGAGTTACATTAAAGGAGGATGCTGAAGCCCCAGCGGCTTCTAGCTGATTCCTGTGAATCCCCCAACCAAGTAAAGGATGAGTATGCCCATAGCGTCAAGCCTTCCCTCGCTGGAAGCCTAGGAAACTGAAGTCAAGATGGGATGGACAGCCAGGAAAATTTTTAAGTAGCTGAAGGAAGAGGGAGCAAGTAGAGAGCCAAAACTGATGGGACTTTGCTTCCCACAGAGCCAAAAGAAACTCATTTTGTGTGTGACAACACAAATTGGGCACTTCCTTACTCAGTCACCTACATCACTGCCAGAAACTAAATAATCTTGAAATTGAGTCAGGGCTAAAGTGGAAAAGGCATTTGGGCTCCTAAAAATGAGAAGCAGGGATTCAAGAATGAATAAGAGCTTTTGTCAGAGGAAGAACGTGGAGTGCAGAGCAGCTTCCATTGGCCGTGTGTTCTTCAGGGAGTCATGGAAAAGAGCAGCTGGCTGGGAAGATTTCCCTGGTGAGTGGCAAGCTCTCCCCGTAGGTCCAGAGGGAAGAATTGAAAGATTGAAGAACTGAGCCTGGGGAAGGCCTGCACACATGCAAAGGCTGAGTGGCTTCTTTTAAAATGATTTATAAGTGCTGCAAATTTGTAAGTGCTGCTCAATCCCATGATTTAATATCCATTGTATCAGTTCTGTAGGCTGTGTGGGGAGCTCATGATGCTCCTCTTAGTCACTTTGACCGATCAGACTGTATCACCTGAGATTTTGTACAGAAAAAAGTTGTCTGTATCATAGCCTAATTCTCAGTATTTTGTGTGTTCAAGTCCTATAAAAACCAGATGATTCTGAGGAGGCATGACAGTAGCCTGGTGGAATTTTAAGAAATTTCCAAGACACCCTCTGTGTTTATTTTTGTTTGACTGATAGAGCCAGATGAAAGGAACATATACCTTGTATGTTAGAAGACTGAAGTGAATTAATAGACTGCTGTATCTCACAAAAAAGGAAGGAAGGAAAAAATGAACAAATGAACTTTGACTTTTCCTAAGTATACAGGGCAGCTGGGCTCTGACTGATGTTTACAAAAGTAGATGTGTTTGAAGCAGCACCACATGGAGAAGCATGAACAGTTTAAGGGTTAAGCAGGAAGAGCCTTAAGAACCAACAAAACTGGAAAAATATCAACTCTAAAATGCATTTATCACCTTTATCTGAAAATAAATTCTCGTAAGCTAAACAAGGGATAACTCCTGTACAAGGTGCATGAGAAAATTAAGAATTAAATCATAAGGAATATGAACAGAAGTAGCAGTTTTGATGCACGGCAGCAAACAGTTTCACTGCATTCAAACATTAATTGTAGCAATCTATTGGGTAATGAGAGGAACTTTCCTTGTTCTCGTGCTGTTCTTGCTTACAGATGAAGGAGCAGGTTTCAGGTCACTAGAATTCCTACAGTGCTGGCACTTGCTTCTGTTTATGAGTTGAAACAATAAAAGCCTTAAGCAGATGCCTGACCTCAGAATCCTGAGTACTGCTGTTCGATACTGAAACAGCATCCTCGATGTGTATTAATAAATCCATGAACAACAGGGTTGTTTATAAGCACTTTTCCAATCAAAAGAAATCAAACTTCCAGCTGACAGAAATTTGTTGAAAAATAAGGACTTTGCACTTCTGCCTTCTTCTAACGTAACATTCTCCATAAGATGAATAACATAAAAAAAGGAAAAAAGAGCATTCCTTTTCTTCAGGTGGTGCACTGTGATATTCTTTTGCAGTTCTTTGCTCTATGCACTTTGATAAGTTAAAAATGCCTCCAATGTACACAAAGAGCAGCCGAAGAAGATGCTATTATTTGCAGAATAGCAGGAGCAACATATTACACCTTCAGCTAATTATAATAGTGTGCATATTTTCTGTGAGCAATAGGAAGGGATATCACAGTTTAAATTATTCTGTGTTGGCTTTAGGAGGACAAACACTTGTTGTTGACAACTATTTGATCTGTCTCATAATTCTGTTATGATGACAAAATAAAACTATACTTTATTCTCAATTTCTGTGATCTTTCACCTAGATAAGAACCAACACCTGGCATCTTTTCAAATTTTCTTTTTTTCTTTACATCAGTGGCAAAAGTTAAAAAGGTAACATGAAAAGAAAGATGAAAAAGGAATGCTGTTCAAATTGAAGGACTGCAGTTTCAAGTTTCAATCCTGTATCAAAACATCTCCGCCTCATCTTCTTTCTCAGTCGTCACAAATGAAATAGTACAAAGAAGTACACAAACATCAGTACAATGCTGTGTGTGTACTGCTATCCAAAAATCACAGTTACAAAATTATACCTGACATATCAAAAACTGACAGTCACATCCTCAAGATTTTCTTCTGTTCATTCCCATGGACCTTCTTTATTAATAAATCTGACACATAAAAAGCATCTGTATGACTAAAGTGTCAGTTACTGGAAAGACCGTTTTGATCTACTTCTTAACTTTTAGAAGAAATATTCTCTTTTTTATGAAGACGGAATCCGTTCACTGACTGCCAGCTTTCAAATGACCACCTCTTGAAGTTTAATTTTAAGTTTTAAATAAATATTGTATGCATGCAGAATAATTATGATGCTCTAGAGAGACTGTGTATAATGACATTGATTCTTTTTTATCTAAAAATGCCAAACCCTTGAGGCAGCAAAGTCTGTATTTGCCACAGATACATGGAGGTTCATTCTGCATGTTAAATTATAATAGGTTCCTCATGTTTCTGTCACTAAGTCGGTAGTGAAACTTCCATTGTAAACTTCGATTTTCAATTGCTTAAAACTTACTGGTAAAAATTGTCTTTGGCCAAATGTTTGATATGAGAATTTCAGCTGTGGAATAACTTCTACTACAATAAAAGATAATTTCTAAGTTCTGATATAATGCTGTGTAACTACTGAAAAGAAAGCACATTTGGTTTGGATGAATGTTAACAGTCATTAAAGCATTGTCTTTCACTGATAAATGTTGTGGACATATTATTCATAAAAATATACAGTTAGTTCAGTATTAAGAAAAACTGAAATAGCTTATTTAAGTGTCAAAATTGGCATTTGTGCATGCTAATCAGCTTCTTATTTTATTTCTATTTAATGTATCTAAATAAATGTTCTGATTTCATAATTAATCCCTACCCCCCAAATTACTCCAAAGCCATAGACAAAATTCAATAATGTAGATAAAGATAAAACGAAGCTCATTTTTTTAACTTGTTCTTTGGTTCACCGCTTAGGTTAGCAGTCTTTCTTCAGAAAAAGCAATTTCTTTTACTGAATATATATTTGATCATTCATAATATTTACCGATCCTTTAAAAGAAGATCAATGTCTTGAACACCTATAATTGTTTTAAAACTGCCAATAATGGTTGTCTTACTAAATTATTATTAATTTTTGTTCTCAATATTAAAGAATAATAAAGACATAGTTAACAATAATATTACTATTAATAACTAAAAATTCTGAAACAATAAAAATTTCAGTACATACAGAATTAATGGAGTCCTTCATATCAAAACCCAAAATAAACCTTTTGGGAACAATCATCATGCAAGCATTGAGAATCAGGGGGAGAAGGCTCTGAAGACTATAATAAGTACCCATAAAAAATTTCCTTTGCAACCTTAGCTTTCATTAAGTTCCTTGAAAGATTCATTCTTCTCATTAAATGCAGGTACAAATTATTCATCTAATACTATACTAGATATTGATAGGAAACTCCTACAAAATTTTTGCTGGGTGAGAGATGGGGACATTTGGAAAGCAAGTCATTACACCTATCTAAATATCTATTTTGTGGTAGGGGAGTATGTCTGTTGACATTTAAACCTAGCAGACTAGATGCCTAACTTTTAGGTGGTTATTCTTAAAAGAGACATTCCTGTCTTAGCGTTTTGGAGTGAATAATGGCATCAGAATAATACTGATATCCTAACGTTTCAGGAGCTATTTCTATGCAAATAATTCAACTGTGTTTAGACAAAGTTGAAGCCTAGCAGAAAACCTACCAAAACAGGCTGAAATGTGTAGACTAAAATTGCAACTCTTCTCCCTTTACATTTCGTATATGGTTGGCTCAAATTGTTTGGTTTTAGGAAAGACAAGAACCAAGTGCCTCTCACCTCAGAAGTCTCACAAAAGTTCTCTCCAGGAGGACGTACACTCGCACAGACAGGAGTCTTCCCCCTGAAATCAGGCTCCTTTCCCATGGTCTTGCTATTCAGTCCTCAGCCAAGGTTCAGAAGGACTCACTGCTCTCCTAGAAATTCTTCTTAGGTCAGATTTAACAAGACTATGCCAAAAGCATGACATATATTAGTCATGCAAATTTTGTTTCATAGCAAGTGGGATTGATCTCACTTACTGTGAGAGTTCTCCACTTGAGTTAAGCAACTGGAGTCCTTGTATGCTCGTGGAGAGAAATGGATATTCTAGAGAGTGATTCATTTGACTTATATTTCATAACTGTCTTGAGAGAATATCAGTCATACTCTAAAATTAGTATTTCTTTACACTGATTACAGAGGGAATATAAACTATATAAACTGTTCTTGGTTATGCAGATATCTGTGTCAAGGACCTCTAAAGATAGAGTACAGAATGCTATAAAAAAAACTAACAAAAACCAGAAAAATAAAAACAAAAACAACAACCCTGCACCCCCAACATCAGAAAAAACCCCCACTAATTTCCTTTGTTTATTCATAAATTCATTTCTGTTTTTACTTTAGAAGTTTTGTTAGTAATATCTCTTTTATTTATTGCTAAATTCATTTAATGTTTCATGCAGTACATTTTTTCATCACATATTTTAAATGTTTCTCTGCTCTAGATACAACTTCAAGAGAACCACTGTTGGACATGCAGGTAGACAAAACATAACTATCTCCCACATTCATCCCCATGTGCTGATCTTTTAACTTCCTTCCCTCTAAAAACAAAAGTTTTCATGGATTTCCCGTTTAAGGTGTTCGCATAACAATTTAAAGTGTTGTGACCCAGATTTTATCATTGTTTTAAAGCAAAATTGCCCATTGATTTTATGAAAAATTGCTCCAGAAATTTTTAAATTATTTGGCCTAGTGTAGATTAAGATGAACATCCTTGTTTGCAACTTTGTTTCTAAGATCCTCTTCATTATTAATTCACTCAGCATTCATTGCAATTATACTGAGTATAATTGTTTTGCTATTCATGTGGCTGTCAGAAGGATTTTTATAGGCCTTCCATTATAATTAGACATACATTAATAGACATTTAAAGCATGTTACCATTTTTAATAAAATTTGAAGATGTGGTCTACCGAAAGGGAAAAGGCCTAATAGTGAAATGTGAACACTTCATTTTAAGATACATCGTTTTTAGCTGTGACATTCCTGTAACTGGAGGTTTTTGAATATCTTTGTTTGCCTGAATCCAGGACACTGACCTGGATTCGGTTAATGATACATTGTCTAGTTATGTACCTCCTAAACTGAAGTACAGTGTCCCCTTGAAAGGTATTTGGTCATCCAGAGCTCTCCAAGACAGCAATAAATATGTCAGATAATACCCTCATAATTCTAGAAAGCGCCAGAAAACCAGTAGACCAGTATTTCAAGTCCAAGAGGGGGAACTTTTTTACTGGGGACTTTTATGGCAAGGCTTCCTGGTAAGAGACTGTTTGCATAAAGTACAGACATTATATCCATAAGGCCAGGCTTGGTGATTATCCATCATCTATTGAATTTTAGGTAGCCTAGAAAGTTCTCAAATAACTACTGTTAGGAATAAAGTGTCTCTCATCAATGGAGTCAGGCTATCAACTACATGACACTTAATTGTTTTACTGTACTGTTCTAGTTTATAAGGGAAAAATGTTAAACAGGTACATTGTATTCAGTCTCTATTTCAGAAGCACAAAGGCGAAGGAAAGGGTACTGAAACAGTGCCAGAGCAGTCCCTCTTTCTCTAAGCACACCATTTACGAATGTGTATACGTGAGGTAAATGAATCTCTTCACTCTTCCATATAACTTGAAATATTTATAAAAGAAAGGTGCAGAGCAGCCTTTCTGAAGGTATCTTGTAGGATGGTGGTTAGGAGCCCTCCCAGGGATACAGGACTTGTCTTCCAGCCTGGGAAGAAGGACAGATCCCGTGTGTTCCTAGATCCACTCAGAGGCTATCCAGCAAATTCATTTTCTTCCATTAGTTTTGTGGAGTTAATCCCCTAACAGAATTTCCAACCAACATTTTTAAAATTATATAACTTCAAATCAGCTAGCCATACTTTTCTTAGGAAGAGAGCATTTACCAAAAAGAAATTGTGATGTTTTAGCACAAAGATAAAACAACGTGACAACACTTTCTTCTCTGTATAGAAACAGAAAGTCATCGTAAAGACACTCTTATTAGTACCTAAGCTTAGAAACAATTTATTACTCCTCAAGTCTGCATGCCTTAAGCCAGAACTAAGACTGCACATAGCATTGGAGCTGTATATGACATCTGTGTAATTTTTTTTCTATCTTGGTGTTATTTTGCAAAATATCCCTATGAAGTCATTTAAGAGGTTTTTTGTTTGTGTATTCCTGAAAGGGAAAGGGACGAAATTCTGTGATGGGCTTTATCTTGAGACCCTATCAATCAACCTATTCTGGGGTCAGGTTCACTTTCTAAAAATCTTTCCATGGTTTAAAGATGTTGTACATTTTCCTGTCTCAGGTCCAAACTAGTTATAACTAGGAGGAATCTTGCAAAAAAATAAAGCAGTATCTTCAAACAGGCCCAAAACATTTCAAAACTCCTTACTGCATTTTACAAAGACCTCAATATGTTAAAATAATAGAACATTGTGAGGATTAGCTAGCAACACATGAAAATGTTATATCATATCTCAGTGCAGGTTTATATATTGATCCAAATATTTGTTTAATGGTTTAGTCTAAAACAAAGTAATTTTAATTATTACATAATTTTGCCTGCTAGAAAAAGACTGTGTTTAGATACAGAAGAGTTTCAAAACTCTTTCTTGTACCTTACATTACATACAGATTTAAGCAAAAAGAAAAGACAACAAGGAAAATATATGTTGTAGTAAAAAATTAAGACTTAAATTGTGCTTGCCAGGCAGGAAGTTCAAGTATCTCTCAATACAGTGAGAGATGCCTTCAAATGACTTTCCACGTAAATGTAGTATGGACTAACTTATTTATACTATAATTCAATTATTAGCTCTTGCATGGAATGAAAAGGCATCTGAAAAAAATACAGCAGTACAGTTCAGAGCCTTAAACAAATTGGCCTCTAAAGACTTAATGTCCAAAGTGAAGACAAAGCTCAATTCAACTGGTGTTTTTTTGGTTTTTTTCCCTAAAAGCTAGAGAGTTTATATGCCTGTAGAAAGTAGAGAAATTAACAAAAAATCATTCAATAAACTTTAAATCGTAATAATTAAGCAACTATCTCCCCATATGTCTTACTTGCAAATTAAGAAAACCTAAAGAAAAAATCCCATTCCCACATATTCTTGATTACCAGCTAGAAAATTCATTACTTTCTTACTTTGTTTGCTTCAGCCAAGGAGTTCTGCCTTGGAGTTCTACCTATTATTATTATTTACTATTACTGTTATTATTGTTATTACTATTACTACTAGCCTTTCTTCCCCCTCATGTTTTTAACAAAAGAAGAAGCATTTCCAGAAGAAAAAGTGGATTGTTTTGTGACTCTGGACTCTTTGGGGATAGTTTAAGAGCAATGCTGTAAGTAATCCTGTAGGACACGGTTTCAAACAAACTACACTTCTACAGAGGGGTTTTTTTCCTGTGCCATGTAATGCATGTGGGGATGTATGTATTCAGGACAAGGAAAGAAAATTAATAAATGGAAAAAAGACAATAAACAAATTTAATGGTCTTTAATGGAACTCTTGTCTAAATGCTCTTCCGTTAAAAGTGATAATACATAAGTGCAAGTCCTTACCCTAAGGTATGTCTTAGTCTAGACTGAAGCAAGAAACTCCAGGTCAGACATATAGTGACTGAGAAAGTGCATTTTATTTATTCATATCTTTTAATGTGAAATGTGTATTTGAAGAGACTAAAAAAATCTCTGAAAGAGCCAATTACTCTCAGCTTTTTAATTCTAGCAGTACATTTGGAACATTTTCATTGTTCTAAGGGTTAAAAACCTTGCCGTGACAATGATGAGCCTTATTACTCAGTCAAAGTAAATGGATCACCATATAACCTTTCAGAAATGTTCTTCCTTAAGCTATTAAAACATTCCATGCCCTTAGATGACAACAATTTCTCTGCCTTTTGAAATTTCTTTTCTATCCTGCAGAGTTCATAGAGATATGCTTGGTTAAAATCAACTTATATAAAACTATGCACTGTAAATTCTGACACTTCTGTTTGAATCTCTTTTCAAACACTTGTCTTTGCTCACCATAATAGATGTCAGTTCTTCTGATGTAGTTCAAGCATGAGCTTCATATGAAGACTCAGCTATGTCTATTGCATTTCTGAAGCTACTACTCACTGAAGTTTTGTGCTGTTTGACATCAAAGATAGGCAAGAATCACCTGCTGAGTTCACATGCATGGAGCAAAACATCTTCAAATCACTTGTGCTAGACAAAAGTTTTTCATATTAAGCTTTTGCTATCATGTGGACTTAAAGACAAATGTAGTCCTTGTTAAAGTTGCAGCATCGTGTTATTAAACTATGCATCTGGGCCTCTTGATTTATAGAAGTTTTAAGACAAAAGATAATAATTTGGCTGATTTATTTTTTTGCATCAATTGCAAAGCATTCTGTTGCACAAAAGAAATTGTTTTTCATTCAGTATGCAGCAATTTAGCTTAAAGGTAAAAACAATTTGAAAGTGTGATATTCTCTAGCCTAGAAAAAAGCCACAGTGCTCCACTTTTTCAAACTTTAATAGCTGACTTTTTTTATCAAATTGAAAACCAGAAAGAAGCAACAGTTAAAATATATATTGTATATAAGGAACATAAATTAAACAAATTCCTATTCTAAAAAGTTCACAAATCTGTTTTTTGTAAAAGTTTAATCAAATAACATGCTGAAAAATAAATAGAATGTAGAATAAAAAATATTTATGAAGGATCAAGGACTACTGTATAATGGATGTGAGTCTAATGGATGCTAATCAGTATAATAACTGTGCCATAGTTTTTAATCACAGTGACACCAGTGATGACTCTGTATGTAAACCAGATTCAACATGAATATGCATAGGAATTAGATTTTGGAACAGTTGTGTATGAAAAGTGTTTATAATTAGCCCACATTTAAATATCACCAAGTGACTGCATTAAGTCCAAACCAAAACACAACAGGGCGTGTGTCTGTTGTGAGATAATTGAATGCCTTGGGTGTGTCAGCTCAGTCAGCAGATGCTGAGATGTAGTTGCCAATTTTAGCAGACCGATGATTTTAGTATTATAGGGCCTCCAGTGTTTTTTATTCATTTAAGTGCCTTGAAATGAATTTAAAAGAAAAAATGTTTTTCCCCTAGTATTGTTTTTCCATTTCTTTAGTATACAGATCCAAGGGAGCCAATGTGCCTAACACTTTCCAATCTCTGCTGTTGTTCCATAATCTCAAGGTTAAAACCCTAGCAGGACAGATCATCAACTCACTCCTGACTATTTAAATTTTTGGTAACTATGTTAAATGTCCTCTTTGGCAATTTCACTATTAATATGTTTCCAGTTTTAAAAACATTTTATGTTTACTGTGAGCTTAATGTCTTAGAAATAGACGGTGTAGTTAGGCTGTACCAGGTGCTTATATGTACATACAGATAGGTTCAGAGCATGTTTTTTATGTTTTATACATGCGTAAGGAACTTCTAAGTCCCTTTAAGGACTCTAGCACTTGTTCCTGTGTCACAGAGCTCAGAGGTATTCCCAAGTATCATGCATTCATCGTAGTTTTGTGCTAAACATCTTGCAGCGAGATGCCAGCAGATGAACTCACCTTTCTTTCCATCTGCCCCCCCTCCAGTCTTGTTTTCCATGTAAAATAAATCCATGCATGTTGGCTGGCAGGGAACCAAGTCTGCCCCAGCAGAAACTGTGTTACACCCGAAATACTTCTAGAATATGCAAGATCTTAGGACATACCAAATCCCAAATGACAAAGCTTTGGAAAAGACTGTTTCATTGTAGGATTGAATACACAAACACATGAGAATCTGGCAGTAAAAGCTTCCTAGAGCACACAGACCATAATATGACCTTAATATGCACAAATTAGGCTCCACAGCTGGAATTATAAAATGTCTTGTGCAGAACAATTGTGATAAGACACACAGAGTAGGAAATAGGTTGTTAAGGTGGTTGAGACAGAATATGGGCTGCAGGTTATGTTGGTTTACTTAAAACACAATCAATGTCTTGCCTTTGTCGTTGTGGCTCCTTCAGATCTGTCAACATTAATTTAATATCCTACTCTTAACACGAATTGTGTTCAATATGAGGCATTTCAGGATGTATTTGAGCCTGTGCTCAGATTTAATTAGAAAGGAGAAATATAGCAGATGGAGAGAAATCATTGTTGAACAATTGGGCCATAACGCAAAGAAATTTCTCTAACAGTTGACAGTTAAGAACTGCTCGATTAGCAAACCACAGCAAAAGAAAAATGATCTACAAATAAAATTTAAAAGCAGGATAACAGCTGCTCCGACCCTCTAAAAAAATCTCTTATGGAAACAAGGAAAAGACTAACCATGACACCAAATACAACAACTGGATTGCTGTACTGGTATTAGAGTTTAGCACCTCTGAAGTTGCTACACAAGTGACCCTTATATTTGGCTTTCCTGTCAGAGGAACTCAAAAGAGACATTCTGTTATCAAAGGAAAAAAATTCAAAGGGAGTTTTCTGCCATTAGTTATGCATGGTATAACACTGATTTCCCCATATTTTACACAATAGAGACAAGTTTCTGTACACGGGAATAGTATTCTGCCCAGATAAAAATATTTTGCTTTTAATGAGCTTTATACACCCAGTCATCCTAACATCTGAGTCCACAATACACAGAAGAAGTAAGCAACACATTAAACTAAACTATCCACAAGAGAAAGCACAAAGCGCCAACAGCAGGCGGGTCAGAAATCCCTCATTTGTGAGGTATCAAAGGCTGTTGATAGATCTAATAAAATTACTCTGAACATCTGACCTTTGTCCATGGCCAGAAGGAATGCAGTTATACAGTCGGGGAAGGGAAACCACTGGTGACAAAATGCGGTTTCAAGTAAACTATGCTTCTACTGGCAATTTTTCTTTATCCACTATCATGTAATACGCAGAGGGATGCACAGTGTGTACTTAGAACAGGAAATGAAAGTGAAAAAAATGGAAGCTAAAACTGACACTAACAATACTTAAATTGCTTAATGGAGATGCTGTGTACATACTCCCCCAGGCAACAGATCCTTGTAAGTGTTTAGAGCTCCTAATTGTACCGTATGTCTTAATAAACAGCAGGTTACAGAAACTCCAGGTCAAATGTTAGACAACAGAAAGGTTTTGCCTATAATTTATTCAAAACTTTGATTGTATCATTGCACATTAGTAGGAAATCAAACCTCAGAGTCATGAAGCTAATTACTGCCAAACATCTCTAAAGTATGTGTTCATGTGTGTGTATTTGGATAGAAGTTTATGTGTGGTTTTGCATGAATATTTATATATTTATATATATGTCTACATACATTTGTGTATACATATGTGTAGCTGTTTTTTCTAAGGGCTAAAAGCATCACCAACAGACAGCAGCAAGACTTTCTCATGTCTGTGTTCTATTTATTTGATAAGTAGCACAAGAATTTAGCATCTAAATATTTCTTTTTCGATCAAAAGATTAGGAAATCTTATTAGATTATTTTACATCAGATGTAGTTTCTCTGCTCAAGTAGTTCTCTACCTAGCCTCCCTCTCTGTTTTGCTGAGTTAAATAAGTCCTATATACACCCCAAGGATCTCTCCTGCAAAGTGACTGTATCAGAGGATCCAAGACAAGATGAACAAGCTGTTTAAGATAACTGGAGCTTCCTTTTGTACCGACATGCAGGAAGGAAATTACATAGAGGAATACCAAATAAGTACCAAAGCTCCCTTGTGTTTTCAGGGTGCTCTTCCACAGGTTTGCAGATTCCCATGCTGCTCTCCTTGTGCCAGCTGTCTCTGGAAAAGCTGTGTCCATCTTGACAGTGAAGTACTGTTTTGATATCCTACTAGGTTTTTCTGAGAGAGAACCTTTGCTCAAGCTTCAGAGCTCTCTGGGTACAAGAAACCTCATCACTGACATAATGTAGACACACTTAGCACTTTGACAAGTAGATATTACAGGAATCACAGTCATTTCTGGGAATGCTGCCTCCACATCGGATCCAAGGATGCTGAAAAGCCTTTCATTTAACTGAGTACCTTTGTGGCTATAATATGAATTTATGACATCCAGCAATTCACAGGAACATGTTAGGCAGATGTCTGAAACACATACAAAAGTGCATGGGTGATGAAAATAACTAGGTTTAAGACTGTTTCCAAACGTGCTTTCCATTTCCATCCTAGTAGGTATTATGAATAATCTTCATAAACATTTTGTGGATTGGCGTAACACAGCTTAAAAAGCCAAAGGACTAAGAGCTGCCCTATAACAGTAACGGAGAAAAAAGAAATTATAAACCACAGATTCCATCCCTTCCATAATTTAAAAATTAAACAGAAACCTTTGAAGAAAAGGTACTTTTTCGATTCTCCTAAAGTTTCCTTAAGTAAGGTTAAGGAGATATTTCATTAATTGAGGAAAAAAAAAGAGCTTCTTGAAATTGTATAAATTTTATGATATTACTCTTAAAGCGAATGCAGCTATTGTGTACCTATGGCAATTAATTAATTAATTAATTAATTGCCATAGGTGGTTTCTACAGAAAATCTCTCCATGTCCAGATTAAAACACAAAAAACTAAACAGAACTAGCTAAAATTTTTGAACCCAAGGAACAACATCCTTTTAAAGAAATCTTCCAACTCTGTCAAGGAGTGCTGCAGGAAATCTGTGCCTGCACTTTTTAGAGCACTGGTGGCGAACATATCCAGTTTAGAGGAGCTGACAACACAATGAACCAGCCAAAAGTCCCTTGTCACAGTCAGACATTTTCTAACTAGAAAACACCAAGTCATTGTGCCCAACAGTCAAAACTCTCAAAGCCAAACAAACAAACAAATAAATAGATGGTTTTGTATATATATAACCACTCAGATTGTATGAGAATCTATAGAATACTCCTCTTTGAGGTTTTGGTCTCCACTCAAAGCAAAATAATCTGTTGAAACAACTCTTCATCTGAAAAAATTAGCAAGCAATTAACCAGGGTCAATATGGATAATAAAAAATATACATAGCATTTGGTTAAATATATCTTCTGAGATTGTAAGAAATCTTGCTTTTCTTCTAAGTATACATTTTAATTATGTTCAGAATGGCAAAAGAAACATGTAATAAAAAGAAAATTTTGAAAGAAAAAGTTATTTTAAAAGTTACTGTGAAAAGGAACTACGACCTTTTTGAGGTTTTCCTATGGAACATTTAAGTGAAGCAAATATACTTTTATTTAAAGTTTGTTTACAGATAAAGAAATGCAGGATAACCTGCACTGTTGTTTGGGGAGGGCGAGGAGGAGAGTGTGGGGAGGTTAATCAAAAATCTTACGTGAGGAACAAAATCAAATATTGATGGTTTCTTTAAACAGCCACTATCTTATTAAAGTAATGACTAGAATCTCTGAATACAAAGGAGAGAGAAAGGAAAGAAGACATTTTAAAACAAACATTGAAAAATGGTTATTAGACTTGTTGCTGAGTCATAAATTTCTCTTTCTGATCTTTTAATATAATGATACGTAATCTTAAAACTCGTGAATTACATACTCATCCTACTTTGGCTATTTTGACTTGCTTTTAATAGCAAACTTCAAGTTCATAATCCCAAAAGAATTCTTTTCCCCTACTCCAAACAAACTCCTTCTGTGTCTATATTTGCTATGAAGTGTTACTAAGCAGTAAGTCTTCACATAAAATCTTCCTCAACTACTCCACCATTGATGTTTCTCTTCTAGGGCATTTGAATGTAGAAAGAAACCATGGAGTGCATGAGTGGAGAGGCTTGCCATAGTGATGTAAACTTCTATCACAATAGTCAACATATATTTAGAGTAGTCTTTTTAATCATTTCAATATTTTCCAAGAAGCTAAAGCTTTCAAAAGTATAACTCTTGTCACTTTTTCTTGTTACTTATTATGAGAGGAAACCAGCAATTTATCATTAGACACCACAAGCACCACTTATTATAAAATTATGTGATATGAATTGTCCTGAATATACAAGACCCAAAAGAACATAAAAAGGTCTTGGTTTGTTCATTTAACCTCAAATGAAAAAAAGCCATGGCCTGGTTGCATTCAATACAAATATGTAAAATGAATACACAATGTAAATATTAAGAACTCAAAGAAAAATTTGTGTATTTTCATCATAAATGGATATAAACATAAACCATTAGGCAAGAGTTATATTATCCCATTCGTTAATGACACATCATTCTCTACAGCATGAACTCTATTTCTCTCTTTATCATATGCTGTGTATTCTGTTGATAAGTAGGAAAAGGAAGTAAGTACACTGTTCTGGGAATAAAAATAAAATTTTATGCATAGCTAAGTAGTTACTGGGAAAACCACCATGTAAAATATGCCCTGCACTGGAGCAGTGAGTGATCTCACTATTGTAAATGATCATGCTGCCGAGTGTCGCTGGACACCTTTTGCATTCCATTCTTGGAACTCATTTGCAGTAACAGTGTCCCGGTTTGAGACAAACAGCAATACAAGATCATTTGGAAAGACAATTCTGCTTACAATATACTTTTTGGGGGCTCACTTTAAACTAGGCAGATAACACCTTGCATAGTGATTGAAAACAGAATCCATCTTATGATTACATCTGATGTTTTCATTCTTTTATATATCAGCCACAATACCGAAATCAAATATTGGAGCAGAGGTATCCAGAGACCTCAGTTGAACAACCACAAGACATCAAATATTATGGCATGCATTCCATCCAAAAAAAGTACTGGACCTAAGGACAAGATACACAAGATACATTCAAAAATGTCAGAAAACAGATTTCCTCCTCATCTTTATCTATGATTGCTATGATCACTCCTTTCATCATCACATCACAGGGCAGTCATTGCCCTGCTTACCTTAATATTTATCATTGACATAGAGAGACACAAGTCATGTTGCCAAGGAGTTTCTGACAGCTCTGAGATATGTCAAGGCCACAAACAAACCAGTGGCCTTTTCCCTAGCATTCCCCAGCATACACTGCTTTGAACAGTGGAATTGAATGCAGTGCATGATTCTGGATTTCTTCTCATAGCATGTTTCACCCACACTCAGCCTGGAAAACTCTTTTTTTTTTCCAAAACGCAAGGAATGTTCACAACATGTTGGCTGCTGCACATAAAATCCAGACATTTCAGATATTCTATAACAAACACACGGGGAATTAAGACAGCTGCATGGAAAGCACAACTTTTTTTCTATCAACTGAAAAGAAGGTTACAGACAGCTGGAGACGTGTCCTTCAGGACAGAGTGGTCAGCATGGAGGAACAGCATATCACACAGCGATTGTGTTCACCACAAACCTCAGAGTGATGAAATATGAAATGCATATGCTTCTCAAGGAATCCACACATGAAACACAGACACAATCACACATTTCCTATCTCAAAGACTGGCAAAGCAAAGAGAAACATTTCTGTAAAAGAAGTGTTATGTCCACATGTGCCATCTGTCAACATCTGCTGGTGGATCACAAAGAGGTCAAGTGGGCTGCAATTTGAATATTTTTGGGTTTCAACATATTGAACCACTTTCAAGAATAAGTTGGCACCCCTCCTGTGATGAGGTCTGTCCACAAGGATACTTTCTCAGTTTTGTTTTTGAAAAAGTGAGCAAAACAAGAGAGAGAAACAATCTTGACAGCAGCCATGCCAGAATGATCTGATATACTTTAGCCGGATGAGACCAGTACCACCAGGCCTTTCTCATAATGAAAATGCATAAAAATTATGTAATTACCATTAGGCATTCACTTAATTACAGCAACAGACATTGTCATTACTGGAGCTCTGCAATTCCTTATAACTTAGGAGTTTTTAGAATATTATGCACCCCATAAGACATTGTCTGAGCAATTCACATTTTAGAATGTGTCCTATAACCACTCTCTCATGGGGAAATACAGATTTCTGGTGGGGTTTTATTGGAAACAGGACATAAAGGAATTAAGAGACATGTTGAAAGCCACTTGAAAAATCTGAGGCATAATGGAAAATTGAACTCAAAGTCTTTGAAACCCAGGCTCCATAAGATAACCAAAAAAGATATTTCCTGTTTAATATTAATACTTCCTGTATGCTTGGGGAAGTGATCACAAGCAACAAACAGTTATGCAAGCATCAGGAATCAAAAATATCCATAGAAATAAATGGAAAACTTTTATGTCCCGAAGACATTGCTGTTGCTGCTACAGATAATGATAGCATAGCTGATCCTGACACTGCTGAGTGGGACGTAGTGTCAGTTCTGGATGAGGAGCTGCACTGCAGCAAAAATTCTGATCATGAATCCCATGATACCATATCAGCATTTAACAGGTCTGACTTTCATGCCTAAGAGACAACTGACTAAAATTCCAAGCAAAGAACCAGAGAAATCATTGTCAACTCTATTTAAAATGCTTTAAGAAAAAGCACTAATTATTATTAACTACTGATCAACTACAGAAAGACATGGAAGGGTGAATCTAATCTTTAGGGGAAGACTAATACCCTGCAATTAGAAAAACACGTTCTTTAATTTTAAGCTAGATTTTTGGTGCTGTATAACAACATCTGTATTTGGCACGTTTAATTGCCATATTTTTTGCTATAATATTAAAGCCATGAGTAAAAAATTGAGATTTGTGTTGAGAAAACAGTTACTGTTTCCTTATCATTTGAATAGAAAAATAATCACACCACTATTATATTGAAATAATCGAAGACTTATTTACAAGTAATTAAGACCGTCACTCCTCTTGGTATTGTCACCTTTTCCTGGTCTTAAAATTAAGAGCCAAACACGGTTAAGAGGGAAAAAGGGTTTTACCTCAGTATTTATTGAAGGATCCTCAGGTGCACTGAAATGCACATCGAAATGCACCCCAAAATGCACACACCCACATGATAGATCACATATACAATTATATGCCTTGCCAATTAGCATATCTATCAAAGATTCCCCAATGAGAGGCTTGAACGAGACCCCTCATCAAGGAACCCTCCCCTTGGATGGGCCTATCTTTGTTTACAGAATGTGTTCTAGAGAGGACCTTGGTGTCTGGGGTTTCCAGAATGTTTGATCTCTTGGCTTAATGGGATACTGGGTCTAAGGGAAGTTATCAAACCTAAAGAATTTTAACTATGTGGGCTAAAAGCACTAAGAATACATAAAAGAGTATACATAAGAGAGTACAAAAAGGGATATAAAAGAAAAGGCAAAAAAATCATCATGACATCGGTATGAGAAGGAGGAGATGCCTTGCAGCCCCTAAATCCCCTTGTAGTCACCTCTGCACCAGTCATAGATATTTCCCTTCTTCTGTGAGCTTTTGATATTAGCAACTGTTGAATGCCTTTTTTCTTTCTTTTGGGTCAGTCTTCCATGTCTAAAAACTACTCTTATTCTTGAAATATTTTTCCCGTTTTTCTAGATTTTGTTATTACTATCATTATTTAGTTTCATAGTGCTAATGCATGAGGAGAGAAATCTACTCCATGTGCATGAACTTGTACAAATGCACAGCAAACATAGTCTCTTAACCATGATTATTCAGGGACAGTTCACAGTTAATAATGCATGAACAGCCCAAATTTCACCAACTTTTGCCTGTCTATGGTATTTGTTAATTTTGGGATTTAACAACATTTAATTTCAATTATTGTTTCAATTCTTTTTTTAAAAAAAACTCACCTATAATTCTGGGTCGATAAACACCTCTATGAGCTCCAAGAGTTCCCAACAAAATTAAAGTAGACTTCAAATTATATCTTTTATCTCTTTAATATGGAAAAAAAATGAGGTAGTAGAGCCATCTGAAATACAAGCCATTACACTTGTTTGATACACTAGGATGAAGCAAAAGAAGGCACAAGTCTAATTTTTTTTGGCAAATCCTTTGCAGTTCACCTTTAAACTAAAGGTCATTGGGTGAGAATCGGTGTGTTTGAAAGCACTTGAACTGCTCAGGGAGTTCATCTTATCTGTATTATTCATACATATTTGACGATTATAAATCACAATGGACTGAAATATTTCTGGTCTTTCACATCAGCAGGCATCCAGAGAGCACTGTCTTTTATTTACTGACCATGTTAAAAATGGCACACTTTTTTATTATTTTATAATAATATGCTGTCTGACCAGTTCAGAGAGATCTCTAATAATGTCTCAGTCCAACCATGGGTCTCATTATGTTGGTAGGAACTGTCATGCAACTGTGAATGTGCAATAAGTGTAGAGGTACAGTAAATGGCAGAAAAATATGAAAAGCATTCTACTTTCAGATGCTGCACAAAGCTATTTATTCCTACTGCACTGAATGAACTAAAAATTGAGGAGAGAAAAAGAGAACTTTACTTCATGGCCTTCTAAATTTAAACAAAGAGAGGATTTAAGGATATGTCTTACAGTAGAAAATGAGGGATGTTATACGGTGCAAGACATGCACTTAGCATTTCTTATATTCCATCCATTTTTTTAAGCACAGCAGAGCATTGATCTCAATGGAAGTTCTGTTTAAAAATCAATGCTAGACCATGACTTAGGTAACAATTTAGAGAGTACACATATTATTCATAAATTACATGATTCTGCCCCAAATCTATCACCCTTACTGTAGGCATGTTCTTCTGACTGTGGTCTCACAGAAAATTTTGTAACAACAGTACAATTGTATCTCTGGATTTCAGTTTTATAGAAACAAGGAATATTTGTCTTTTCATTAGATTTTATGTACTAAATTGTATAAAATATGCCATATGAATGGCATCTGCTTTTCAAAATAAATTGTTACACAACATGACAAAACAGAAAGAAGGGAGACTTGTTTGAGGATTTTGACGCACAGCAGAGAATTTATTATATCTTCCTAACCTTGGGTCTGGCCCCCCTATTTGGAAGTACAAAATTGTCTACAAAATGAAATGAGAGGTGAATCATCCATTTGCTCTCTGTCTGTGCCACATCTCTGCTGCTTCTGGCGTGACATTTCTTGGATGAGAGAGAGTGAAGAAGAAAGGGAACTGGTGAAGTGCCTTTCACTTCATTAACGTACCTGTCAACAATATCCAGACCTACTTCTATCAACAGTCTCTTCTGTTGCAGTTCGGTTTGGTTTACCACATAGGCATAAATTTCATCCCTATGGTGAATACTGCCAAAAAATCAGCACTTGAGCAAGGATCAATTATTTAAGAGGCTCAGACTCATTCAAATATTGCCTGCGTGCAAACAGGTGTCTTATAAATTAGCACTATCCAAGAACTAAACAAAAACTAAATTATTCTGCTCAAAAAAAATGATGCAAGAATATTTTTTGAAAGAAGAGGGAAAACAGCACGATCTCATTTCAATCAATATAAAACATTCCATTCCAAACCCAGTAGTTTGGACACACTTTTGACAATATGAAAGCAAAGAAAGGGATACATTCACAACTGTTCCAGAGAGCAGGTTCCTTAATTAATAGCCCAGTTGGTGGGAAATTCACCCAAGCTTTGCAAGACCTTTATTGCAACCAAGACATAAGATCCCGAGCCCTCACCTGCCAGGAGACTGTACTGACCAGCATGCCCCAGCAAAGCTAGCCAGCCCCCAGGGGCTGATCCACTTTGTATGCGGCACTGCCGAGGAGGCTGAAGCCCAGCAATCGTTTCTGTAATGCATCTCATCTGCAGTGCTAGAAAGCTTTCTTTCCTTTGCTCCATGAATATTTAGGTACCCCAGGAAAACTGGAACAACTTTGCCCAGAAAGGTGTTGGTTCCAGCATCATCCTGAATCAGACAGAGTGAGTTTGGACCAGGGTCTCGTGCCACTCAGGAGAGCAGTCTAACCACCACGCTATTAGGTGTTCAAGTGTGGAGCTCCCGAAATCCCTCCTGTGGGAGCAGCGGCACTTGCCATA
This sequence comes from Oriolus oriolus, assembly GCA_013400235.1. Lineage (NCBI taxonomy): Eukaryota > Metazoa > Chordata > Aves > Passeriformes > Corvidae > Oriolus > Oriolus oriolus. The sequence continues at coordinate 285,592 of VXBT01000645.1, forward strand.
ATGTATTTAAATATTAATTGAGCAAGAGAATGTGAATGACTCTTTAAGCCTGACTAGCAGCTAAGGTGCTCTCCTGGGACATGGGAGCTTCGATTTCAGATACCCTCAGGCAGAGTAAGGAATTGAACCCAAGGCTCCCACAGCTGCAGCTCTCTTTTTGCCCACATCTGAAGCCAGCCTGAATCCATCCAAAACCACTGAGTTCCATGGGTAGCTAAATAACCCCCCAAACTACATTGCTCAGTAAATTTATTGTTCACCAAGAAATCTCTGCCCCACTTACAACTCACCCAACTTCTGCCTGCCTAGAGAGTCAAAGGTCCCAACATAAGGCACCTCGCTGCTCCAATGGGTATGTGTGACTCCTCACTTTTGAAATACTAGCACTCTTTTGAAGTGCAGTTTCCCTTTACTTTTTCATGAGGAGCAATCAGTGAACTGGGACTGGTCAAGATGGTTTATTTTAAGAGTGGGAATTTTACATTGCCACACCAATAATGGCACCTGTATAGTATATCATATTGCAAGAGTGTGTCTAAAGGTAAGGCAAAAGGCTGAGAGATCTGGGAAATGAACTGGGATTAGTTCCAAAGTCCCTCAATGTCCTTTAAAAGAAAAGTCAACACAGGAATATCTTTACAGCTCAAGTTATGTGGGCAGAAACTGTAAGCCCATTCATGTTTCAGATTGTTTCACATCTGAAGGACACTGCTGCACATCTGTTATTCAGTCACAAGAGTGGAATATATTATGAATTTGCCTGCACCTATCAAGCTGAGGAAAGGTTTCACTGAGTAAAAAAGGATTTTTTTAGCCAAACTGTGCATCCTTTTGGAAACTAACTGGGGCCAACACAGATGTGTTGAGCAGCACAGATCCCTCTTTGGAGCATAGCTGGTTCCAGAAAAAACATCGTTTTTCTACTGCTGGAAAGGAGCTGTAAACTCATTTATATTATTTTCTGAGAAGCAAGAGAGGACACTAATGCCAAGTGTCTCAGTGTATTTGCTGTTTTAATGCAATTAAGTGACTAGGAAGAAAGAGTGATGCCATATGCAACTGCATTACCTGTGAGAACTCTGCAATAAGGCATGGTAAAAAATATAGTAGTATGTGAGGAAATTGGCCATGAGATCTGTGGTCTAGGTTATTTATCCAATAGAAGGTAGCAAGGAGCAGATATTTTGATGGTTTATATGAAATGATGTATTCTCCAAAAAATGCCTAATAGTCCTTACCAGCACATTTTTGGCTCTCTTACTACTCCCAGAGAAATTTAGCAAAGTCAGACAAAGTTAAATACTTTGCACTACCTGGGACAGTCTTCTGTAGTTAATATCAAGGCAATACAGGCTGCCAGGCTGGGGCAACCTGACATGTCCTTCTCTTTTCTCCATTTGATCTTTACATTAAGAGACGAATTTGTTTTCTACCATTATTAAATGATCATACATATAACACATAAAGTGATAAAATGCTAAAAGTCTTAGCTGGGTGCTCTTGCTTCTTAGATCTACTAACATAGATAGATTAAAGCATGAATTTTCCTTATGAGTAGAATTGTACAAATAATGAATTGGTTTTATGCCTTCACATCAAAAATAAAACATTTAATTTGGGCCTCAAAGCAAAAACAAAAGAAAAATAAAATCAAACAAGCAAAATATGTGTGTGAGTATTTTGATTTCTCTTTAATTTACCCTGCACTGAGAAACACATATCTTTCAGTATTGTTTTATTTTGGAGTCCTTATTAAACCATAAATATTGTCAACTTTACAATGAATTATTTGAAACATGTCAGAACAAAATATTTGAGTATTGTTTAGTTTATGTTTCCTCTTTTAAACTCAAACTATTAAATGAAAACAGCATAAATCATGTGTGTTTAGCCCCCTGAAGTTTCATTTTGTGCTAAATATTTCGTCACCAGGTTAATAAAAATTAAGAGCAGCCAATATCATTCGTATCAGTGTTTTTGTCTTCTTTTGAGGTGATGCTGCTAGGCGGTATATATCCTCCAAAGATAACACATTGGCAGCTATTTAGAATATTAAAAACACAGTAAATAGTAATTATAAAAAACCTACAGTATTCATCCCTAGTCAAAAGGCAGATTTAGGTATTTGCAGCAAAAATTAACAAGCAGCTACAATTTGCATTCTAGAGCATATTTAGAAAAAACAAACTTTTTTCACATGCTGTACATAAAATGTTGCATTAGAGACAAAAAATCAGGTTCATGTCTCACCATTACACTATGATCTGCTCCTCTTTAAACCCCTTGTTATGCCAAATGTACAGGCTGAAGTGGGCTGCCTGATTTTCAAGAGCTGAATGTTAGATCCTGTACATGAATTAACTGTCAGGTCTATGCCATTTTTAATGCACTGTTCAACAGGTATTAATCTACCTGCTGATCACCCAGAAGGAAGCCTCCATTCCAAATAAGAAATTATTAGCTGGTCACAGAAGCACATATTGGAAGGTCATCTCTTGACTTTTACTGAACAGCTCTCCTGACATAAAGGGTTAACAAGCAAAAATCAGTGTGATTCAGAGAGATTTGTCTTCAATAAACGAGCTACATCCTTCTCTTGTGAAAGATTTTGTAAGATAGCAATCCTATACAAATACCACTGGTGCTTTTTTATTAGCCAACAGTCTCTGTAACTAGCACAGTTTGCAGAAGTAAAAGGATTTTATTGAACATCATATTTGCACAGTTATCAATAACTTCATACACAGGCCAAAAATTGAAACAGTGAAATGTGTGTGTGTAAACGGAGCAAGAAAGGAGAAAGAAAAGAGGAAAAGTAGAGGGGGTGATAGGGGCTGTTTAAGTGCCAAAAACAGCAGTTCCAAGTAAAAATCTGCAGAGGTCTACATGTATGTATAGGCATTGACTGTGCAGCTCTTCAAAAGGCTATGAGATGTAAAAGACATATATTTGGTTAATACTTCTTCTACTTGGGTAATTTCTTCTTATTATATCTGAACAGCATTTGCACATGCAATGCATAGAGAATATACACCAGCAACAAGAGGGTTTATGTTTAACACAGTTTTCAAGATATCTAATATTTTGTCAAACATTTTATAGGTTTTAGCTTAGGGATAAATTTGAAGCTGGCTTTTCCCCAGTGAAACCTGCAACAATAGAGAAAAATATATTGAAGGAAAAGAGAAACTAGGATATCGAGAAAGCCTAACAGAAATATAACATTTCATTTTGTACTTAATAATTACTTTCTACAGATCCCTTTGACTGGGAAAGCTTTTATATCTCAAAGTTTTACTGCTCAGCTATGATGCTGAAAATCTCCAGATTTTGTCCTTGCTTCAGATTCTAAAGTATACGTATGGTCTGTTTTCTGACATGAGACAGTAGTTTCAATTTCAAATAGCAACAGCTCATCTGCCAATTTTTTATGTAAGATTTAACAGCTAAAAAACATTTTAAGCCAACCTGTAAAAACTAACTATTGAGCAGGAAACAGCTAATTTGTCCTTATACAAAGAGAAACTTCATGTTTTGTTGTATAACTATGGCAACTTCTACAAATTACTCATCCAGGACTTTTGTTATGCTATTTTATGACTCAGACTTATGAGTGTTCACCTCTCTCAACTTCCAGTACAGTATCTCCCCTTTCTGAAACGACTCTGAACTACTGCCCATTAAAAATTACAAACACACAAAAAGTTCTTCCTGGACGGGTGTGAGCAGTACCTATAAATGCCGAGTTTTAGCTCTGTGTACCCGAATTGCTAGGTTGTGGTCTATTACGTCGTGACAAGACCTATTTTATATTCAAAGTAGAGAAATTGCTATAGTATGTGACAAGGAGATAAGTACACCCACCTAGTTTGTTTCGAAGTGGATCTGTTCTTCAGAATGTATTAAGCCCTTCCAGATTTATCCCCGGCGGCTGGCTCTTTGCCAGGGCTTGGATTCTGCTCTGGTGTGCAGTGTGCTGAGTATTCCCAGGTGCTGGTATATTTTTATGCCTTAGTCCTTATTTACAGTTTTTCTAAGGGTTGCTTTGAAGTCTGAACAATCATGATGCAGCGCACTACAAAGTTCTTTCCACATCCAGCAATCTTTTCATGTTGCCTTAAGTTAAGTCATTTCTAAATGAGAAAATATGAGGATGAGCACTAATAAATTGCAGAAGAAAAGAGCCTATTTCTTGCATAAAATTAATAATTTCAGTGTACCAGAAGCTATGTGAGCAACCACAGCACAAGATTAATAACTTAAAATCATCATTCACTCCATCTTCCTAAAACTCTTTCACAATGGCTACTAATATGGTACTACTTTCAACTTTATAGCTCCCCTTTTTACCAGCCCTACTATTATAACACTTGACATGCTTGGCTGCCATGGTGTAATAAAGAGGGGTAAAATGATGCATTAAAGGTCCCTGGTGCAAATCCTATTCAAAATTTTTCAGTCTGGAATAGGCAGTACAAAAAGGCAATACCGGGAATTTAAGGGTCATAAAGTAGTACAGGCACTCAGCTCTCCAAGTTTCAGTTAACTTTCTAAAAGCCAAAGCAACAATAGCAAAAGCTCTAACAATACGTTCAACTTTCTTTTGGAGAACAGGCACCCAGAGAATTGTAAAGGAGGGCGAGCAGGGAAGCGGCCACATTATGCGGCAGCGTTAGCCAGCATCACTCATATGTGACTCTCGGCAGCTGTCTGATGCGAGTAACTGCTCAGTGCCTGGGCAAACAACATGGTATGGTAGCATGCTTCACACCGTGAGGCAAACAGCACTCTGTGGAACACGAAAAATCAGAATAGCTCTGGAAAATCAATCCAGTGTTTTGCGGGTTTAGTGCATTCACTCCTCAAAATTAAATTCTAATTTCTTACAGTTATTCTCACAGATTCTTTTCCTATTAAAAAATGTCAGTTTCTCAGTTTAGTGTATATTTATTTTTCAATGCTTTATTCTTAAAAACAAAAAAAAAAAAAAACAAAAACCGACCAACCAAACAAAAACCTTATGAGCATGTATTTGTGGTCCCAAAGTGGTTTAGTTACTTTGCAGAAAACATATCTTACTCTATAGAAACTATAGGACTTTGGTCACTATAGGACTTTGGCCATATTAAATGTTTTTATACTTCAGTGGATTTGTGTTTTTGAAGGGGTGAAAATTTGAGGAGGCAGCTCTGGTTTACTGTTAAAGGACAGACAAACCTATGGGCTCGTGTCCAGGTACAGGGTTTCCAGTTAAGGACTGACCTGAGGTGCTTAGCAGTCTTTGCCTTAGTTTTACCAGCTGATATATTAAAGAACTGAACAGGGCTCATATAAAGACAAATTATCTGTACAGTGTGATGTACCTGATTATATTTATGGGGAGAAATGTACTAGTGGGTAAACTGAGGAAGGGAATATGAGTGAGATTCAAAGCCCTTTCAAGTTTCCGAAATGCTTCAATTAACTTCTACAGTTTTCAGAGGAGACATTACACAATTTCTAACAGATAGTGATGCTGTATAAACTGAGCAATACTTTCATCTGCCTCAAAAAGACATGGAGACTAAACCAGAGGAGAAATAACAGAGAAGAATATGCTCTATTTTACCATCACAGGAATGCATGTATAACAGATAAACATCCTCCCTTACATGCTGGATCAAGAGCCAAGGGAGATCCTGCATACTTGAAGCCATCAACCACTTAAAACTGCTATTGTCAAAGCAATTTTTTACAGCAGACTGATTTGTATGCAGACCGTTTTTAATAGCACAGAAAGAGTTTGGGACCATGTGTTAGAGTACACAAGTGATTTCCAAAAGACATTTGAAATGTAAAAATTCTGGAGGCTGCCTCCTTCCTTTCTCCCCTTCCCTGCAACATGCATACACATGCACACACGCACCATCAACTTCCACTGACATTTCTTCATTACTATGAAGAAGCTCAGGCTCTCTTGAGGGATTTTGCAAAGCACTGCTCCTCTTTTTAAGTAAGGCTACACACTTACGTCTCTCAAAATGATTTCCATAAGTTTATATTCCATCAAAACACATGATTTCAGATCTTAAGGTGTAGAAGTAGTGTTAACAAGGTCCTCCTATGAAGATTTTAAGCTCTTTTGAATGCAATTTTATTCTTTCTGGTGTCTTCTGCTTGTCAAATTTGCACAGGGCATTGGGACATTCTTTGGCATCAGAAGGTGCAGTTGTGGAATAAAATGTCCTCAAATCCACACTGCTGAACTGAAACCTTTGCTTCTTTGATCTAAGAAAAGGCCATACACTGGGTTCAGTGTTATCAAGTCATGATATCTGCAGGAGATGCTAGCTTTCTGTAAGAGTAGTAATGTTAAAATAAATTATATTAAATTTTAAAATAAAGTAAAAAAAATAATAAAATACTAAAATGCTCCCCTCTGGTATCAAACCCTATCAACTGTTTTAGGGTTCCCCTTGGTCACCACAGTATTTATGGTAGATGTGGTGATTTGTCTTTTAAAAACTAGCATATTAAGACAGAACCCCACTTCCCTAAATAGCTGAGCACTGACAGAGGGTTAGTATTACACTAGGTTAGGATTTTAGTGGGGATAAACAACAACCTTTTTTTTTCTACTGTAAAGGTACTAGACCCATGCAGTCCAGCTGTAAGCATGCTCATCAAAAGAGGAACCCAAGAAACCAGACACTTTGCAATTCCATTTCACTGGACTTTCAAGGTACAGTAGCAAAGGTAACAAAAGGATGTTTATTTCCTTTGTATAACAGGCAAAGGAAGCTGCAGTAGCACATACTGTTTAAGTTTCAAGATAAGCACAATACATTCACACCAGTGACAAGATAAAACAGAGGTGCTGTGAAAGATGTAGGGTGGCCTGTACAAAAAAATCAATATTATGGTAATATGCAGTAATTCAGCATTTCTGCAACAAACTACTAGTTCAACTGTGGTATAAATTAATAAAAATCTTAAAAATATTTTGTGAACCTTACTTGTTCTGTCTATAGTCATGCTTTGGAAAAAATTAATTTCTAGAAAAATCATCTTAGTTATTTTTAGGTAGTACCATTGTGGGAAAGGAAAAATAGAAATTAGTTCATTTTCCCTTTATGTGGTGCTATAAGACAGCAAAATCTAGTGGGATGAATAGAAGAATGGAAATTGGGACTTGGAAGTTTTATTTCTTGCTCTTAAAACGATACATGGTTTGAACCTCACCAACCACTAAACTCCCTGCCCCACCTTCACCAGCTGTATCAGGAGAAGAATGATGGTTTGTAGATCTGCAAAGCTTTGGACACCAGATCTGTAGTATAAGGCACTCCATAGTGGGAAACAAGTCCCGCTCTGTCCTGGCTCCACAGAGCAGAGTCCCAGACGGGGCATCATCAGGGAGCATTTGCCTGGGTTCTGTTAGTCCTCACATATATTCCTTACGGCCCATATTTCCTGTGCAAAAACATGGGCTCCCAAAGCACCACGTGGTGAACATGAAACTAGAAATACACGTGTACCCCTGTTTCTTTGTTTCTTTTCGATTCTCTGAACTGACCTATTTTTATGCAGAATATTCTTTCAAATTTTCATCTTTTTCTGGGGTTTTAAATTCCACTTTTGCCTATAGTTTGTAAGTGTAGAAATTTGCAATGGAAACATGTTTATTTTTGGGGGACTAACTGCATTCCATTTAAACATACTTTCTCTCTCTCTTAAGCAAAAAATATCCTTTGTGAGTAATAATATAATTTAAGAGAGTTAAATGCAGAAGCACCTTAAATATACAGAGTACTCCCATTATGAAGATTTTAGAAAAGATATCTTCATGTCTAGAGGACATAGTTTGAGCACTGGAGAGTGTATATGAGTTCCAGTGAATACAGATTGAAGCCACAAAAGTTTCTTAGCATTTAGATGTTATTTCCTAAAATTAAGTTGAAATTTTGAAAGAAAGAGACATGGTTTTGTGGTGGACTTAGCAGTGCTAGGTTAACAGTTGGACCTGATAATCTTAAAGGTCTTTTCATACCTAAAGAATTCTATGATTCTATGATTCTGTAAAAAAAACCTCCCTTGGGCTTGACCGTTTTGCAGAAAGAAAGAGTAGCTGCAGCAGTACCATCCATATGACTACTCAAACATTCATTCACTCAACATGACTCCTTTTTTGATTTTTCTCCTGTCTCCACCACTTAATGAAGAGAGCACAATTCACAGTCTTATAAAAGATACAGAAATACTTCTACAAAAGGAACTTCAGTATTCTCTGAGTGCTCTACCGTGGTTCATTAAGAAAAATGTCATGGGATGACCACCCACTACATGACAAATGCAGTCAAACAACCAGTGTCTCCCTAAGCCTCTATTCTCAAATATGCCCTAAATAGGTCTATTTACACACAAGGCGTAGTAACATCGAGCCACTGCCATGAGCCAGGAAAAATATACTGAAAAAGAATTACCCTGAACTTGCACGTTTGGTAATTCACAGATTTAATATACTCACATATCATTCTCAAATGACTCAGACATATTTCTAAGAGTGGCCTAGATGACTAAATTAGGTCTTGACTGCAATAGAAAACTAGAAAAGCTGCTAATGTTTACAGATACACAAAAATCAGGGTACTGGGCTATTTGCTAAAATTCCCCCAGTTAGGCATGCTGGTCAGTCCGGTAAGATCACCTCAGAGAAGTGCCAAGCTGTTAGATGTAATTAAAAATAGTAACTCTTCAACATTCAGATGCTGCAAACTGAGGTTTAACACAAAATCCTGGAGTTGTAGGAGAGGATCTTGTAAGGTGAAGTGGATTGCAGGATCAAGCAAAGGGATTTAAGTGTCCTTCAGTAAACAAACAGGTGTAATTCTTAAATACATCTGCTGTCTAAGCAATTTCTATCACGTTTGAGGAAAAAGCTTCTTCTCTGCTGTCCTTGTCTCTCCTTATTACTCATTGTCTCATCTTAAAAACATCCTTCCTCCCTCTGAATGTTGCTCGACCTATTCTTGTCTTCATATGAATAAACTGTATTACTGGTAAGATTTTAGGGATGTAAATTCATCATATAATCAAAGGATAGTGATTTCAAAAATTCTAATACACATCAAAATAGTAAAATTTTTCTTGAAACTATGTATTTAACAAAAAGGTTAATGGATAACTAAAATTCTGTAATATTTTTCCAGCTGGCTCTGTGTCAGACTGATGAGTTCTCTATATTAAATTTAGTTTTGGAGTGTTTATGCCAACACTGTTACCAAATCTTGCATGTATATTCTACCTTTTCAGATCAAGTTATATTCCCATATTAACTGGAATTGTGAATTACAAAGTTTCTTTCTCTTATTACATAAACTTCCTGAGCTTTGCCTCACTTACATTCACAGACACTCTTCCACTTTTTGTCTAGGGATAATTTACATTATTTTAAGATAGATGGTATTTTAGAACTGAACACCATTTCTCATTATTAAAGTAATATTTAAATTGGCGCTAAACATTACAGTCCACTCTCCAGTTAACATTGTATAGGCGTAACGTGTTTTGGTGCTCCAAGTCGAGTTTAAGCACGAAGCACTCCACATGAAGGGAAGAAGGAGATAAATGCCAATAGATTCAGTTTCTGTGGTCCAGCTGGGCATTCTGACCACATTTCAGGACAGAATGCAGAGGCTGATGGTTTCTTCTCCCCTCATCCTGACAGTGATTTCCATCATGAAAAGCTAAAGTTGTGGAGAAGGAGGCTCTGGTTCACCCCAGATGGCCCCACAGCCCTGACCACAGCAGTGCTTCTTGGGCTGTCAGAGAGCTGACAGCCTGGGGACCTCCCTCTTTCACTTTGTTCTCCAAATTAATCTCTAGAAAAATGGAAAAACAAGTTTCCCTTTTTGCCACAGCAAATCTATTTGATAGATTCAATGGCAGGAGGAACTCAAAAAGCCCTGCTACCATAATTTTAAAATGTACTCTATAATATTCAAAGCTGTGTCGAACAGATGAAATCTCTTTGGAAACTGGGTTGAGGAAATACTAGTACTCAAGAGCTCAGTCCATCTGAGCACTTAGCCATGCACACATTCTCTTCTTAGGCATGTGCTCCAATGCCATCCTGGATCAAGCCCTTTTATTCCTCATTTAGGACAAAATTTGAAAATATGTGCCACCATGCAGTGTTATATAATTCAGCTCTATTGGAGAGGGCTAAGGAAAGAGAAAGTCATTGTTGGCAAAAAAAGCAACTAGAAAAGAATAGAACAGCCTTTGTATTATCCTGTCCTGTCTATTTTATATTTTAGACTGAAATATACTTGTCTCTAAGATACTTTCAAACACAGTCCTTTGGTTTCCTTTGATATGACTACTGCAATCTGATGCAGCATTTCGTATGGAATACATACTAAAATCACTTGATTGGGTCCTTAGTTCAGGGTTTTTTACTTTATTTTAAAAAAATTAGGGAAGAAAATATGAAAAGAATAAAATGCTGATGGCTGAACCTGATAGAAACATATGGACAGTCAAGCTGTACTTTCACTTATGCCAGAAAAACAAGCAAACGTGAACAAGGCAACAAAAAATATTAACTTATTCACTCAAAAAAATAAAATCATCTACTCAGCTGTGATAGGTTGAAAACATGGTTTTGCTTACTCATTTGTTGTCTCTTAATGCTTAGAAGACTTTGCAAATGCCTTGCTGTACTTCTGCTCAAGGTAAAAAGTTTTACAAATCAACAAAAACCTTTCAGCAAGGAATATGGTTATAAGTTGCTCTATCTGTTCACGTGAAATACCAAGACTAATTTAAAGACAATTCACCTAGTCTTTGATCCTGGCTTAACAGAGGTACCATTACCATAAAGCATAAGGAAGAGAAGGAACTTCTTTGCAGTTAACTGTGTGGGTACTACTTGGAGTAGCAAACTGAACCCTGCAGATCAGAAATTATCAGCAGAAACCTAAGTCAGAGCAATTTAACCAGCTCCTTGTAGGCACCACAGTGTAAAGACATAAAATCATATACCATAGGAGCCAGCAGAGGGTGCTTCCATTTTAGTGTTGGAATAGGAGGGGATCTCAGGCACAGGAACAAAAAAAGTCTTTGCCTATCTTTCATTTGCTAAAATATTTGCCCCTACTTCAGATACCCTTCATTTCTTTGTGAAAACAGGGGGCTTTCAAACATAAGGTGGTTGCAGAGTCAATCATATACATATTTTAAAATGCACCGCCTTTCCCAAATCTACATATATCATGTCATAAGGTAAAGATTGCATAGTTTGCATGTAAGTTTTTTGGTTTTTAGTGAAAACAATTTCCCTCACTTAAATCAAGGTAAGCTTCATCTAGGCTATGTTTTCACTGCAGCAGCTCCCACTCTGAGAAGCAATATGAAGTGTCACTGACATTCTTTAAAATGCTGTTTGCCTTTGAACAGTTTTTTCAGATTTCCTCAGGAATTCTTTATAATGAATATAACACTTTACCATCTCTACATCACCACTAGGGATGCTTAGACCAGGTGACTGAGTAAACTCACCAGCAAAAAATCCCCAGGGCCATATGGCTTCCAAAATAGCCTATTGTCTAGTTCAAGGTGAGCTGCACAGATAAATACAATGACCTTAGACTTCCCAGTATGTGCCACTATTACCCCAGATTCCCTTCCCTAGGGAAGATCAATGTCTTTAATTAAAAAAAAAAAAAAAAAAAAAAAAAAAAGAAGATGCAGTCAAAGTTGAATTTTGTAAAAGCAGCTTTTATTTAGCAGCCTAAATGAAAATTTGCCTGGCAGTGCTGGCCCTGATAGCCTGACTGCCAGCTCTGAGAGCCTTATGTTGATGGGAATCACAGCCATCAGAAGAGCAAACCAGGAATACTACAAAGGATTAGAGGTCTGAGCCATGAAGCTAGTTTCAAGATTTTTCTTTCCCCTTTATTTTTGTGTTTGATAGCACGCTTAAATACTTGGAAGATTACATTTCACTAAATATGTTGAGAGCAAACACATTCTGCAGCCCCATCATTCTTTCACCCAGAAACATTTATCTTGAAAAGGTAGCACATTTCCTTGGACAGAAGCCATTCCTGGCAGCAGATCTCAGCACTCAGTAGGAAACCCATGTCTTTGAGTTCTGAACTAGCCCATACTGGAATTAAAACACAACACTAACAGTCAGAATCAGTTGTTCTTGGTGGGTAAGTGTTTTATAACTGCATGGGGATATAAGAGCAGAGCTTCGAGTTTAAATCCTTTTTTAGAAAATGCTGTGATTAACTGCATGACTTCACTTATTGTTAAGGTAACAGATGGAAGTGCCACAGTGAAATATTTCCTTTTTATTTACAAACAATAGAAAGTCTTTCTGCTGATAGGAATTAAAACATTACAGGAGCATTTGTTCCAGAAGCTTAAATTCTTTCATGCTACCACATGCATTTTTCATGGAAAGTCAACATCTTTAACATTTTTGCACTGTGTGAATTTATCATCCATAACTTTTTTCTGATTCCTGTTCAAATGAATTTGCTTAAAGAATTATGTACCTACAGTATAATGAGCTAATTAACTAAAGAACAAAAGGTGCCTTCTGTTATATATGAGACATAACTAGGTCTCAGACAGAGGCAACACATTCTTTATTTTTAAAGGCAATCTGTATTGCTGATTTTGATGTCAGACATCCTGTATCATTTTGTACAGTGACACAAAAGGACTGATAAAACATTAAAATGAAAATTGGCTTTAAAAAAAACCCACGCACCACATCTTACCACCACTATTATGAATTTTGAGAGGTTTGTAAAAGATGTGCACTTTGATCAATTGCAGGGTTTCTAAGAAAAAAAATCACTTTTATGCTCTTTGACTGGCAATAGCACTGAGCAATGGACAAAACTGACAGAGACAGAAGCTGCATAAACAAAATAAGTCAGGGATTTTATTAAATATTAATTATATTAATTCACAACAAAAATCTTTGTTTATTATTTTCTATTAAAAATATATTTTCTTTATTCTAAATCATTTCTCCACAGACACAGTACAACTTGTCAATGACTGTAAAGGTCTCTTAGCTTGCTAGAAATGCCTCAAGCACAAGGAGCAGTAAAATATTTTTAACACTGTAGACTTAGATCTCACCACATTTAACAAAATATATTAAAATAATGATTTACAATGGTTACAATGTGGTTAAAAGAGAATGGTAAAGAACACATTTACTTTTAACCGGCAATAATTGTCATTGTACCATTGAAAGACATCAAAAGAATTAAAAACATTGTGCAAGGAAACTGGGCAGATTCTGTGAGCTGTTGTAAGAGCACATTACCTGTGCCCAGTGCTCACAAATAGATACCTGAACAAGAAGGATGCTGGAAGTACCCTTCTGCATACACATGAAAGAAAAACTCTCTTATTACAGGGTTACTATAGGAATTACAATAATAATTGCATTGTCAGTATACAAATTGTCTGGATTAGAGTTGCAGACACAACAATGACCACTCTACACATGGCTTCCTGGGTCACTCATACACCCTCTGTGTGAGGCACAGGGTTTGGGCTCATCTTCTGTGCTATGGGTCAGCTCTGCCCAAAGGACTGCGATCAGCTGCTCTGCAAAATCACAATAAGTATCAGACTGTAACTGTTGGCTTCTTTCTCTTCTGGGTGTCTCCAGAAATCAATAAAAAAATCATCTTTCTACTTTAGGGACATTCATCTCTAGCTATGTATTTCTATTAAACCTAATCTTTATACCTGCATCATCAAACATCTAAACAGATCCCATGTATTCAATACGATACCATCCTCATGGGATAGACATTCTGCTATCCTTAATAAAAGCTCATATTTATGGTACCTCCTGCCTATGTTGTGACAGCAAAAGGCTTGAACACCTCTTACATATAATTTCATAGTAATTCCCCCTTTTGAAGTTGTCTCGCAAGAGAGATCCAAGCGTCATGCAGAGAGGTATTTGATTTTCATCTGTGGGCATCACTATAAGGATTTTTAAAAATTTTAAAAGGCAGCTATCCACCATTTTAATTTCTGATTTAACAGAAACTAAAATGGTGATTAATACATACCATTAGAACTAAGGAAGAGTTTCCTATCATTGTTAATAACTGCCTGCCTTCTCTATGGACACTCATTCACTTGGGGCAATATGAGTACACACACAGAGAACCAGAAACTCCCTTCCCACTGTCATCTAAGTTTCACAAAAGTTCTAATCCAAAGGTCAGCTGCCAATCAGTATATACATATATACACACATGGGTCCTTGGTGGGAATAAATTCCAAGTTAGTTGGCTACAAGAGCATATAGATACTACTGCTTGAGGTAAAGAAGAATTAATCTTTTTTATTTGTTCTTTTATCCTTCCTGGATGATGGGATGCTCATATATCCTGAGTGCCTGTACATTTCAACAATAAATAGTGGCATATAAAAGACAGAGATAAATTTTCATCAGAATATCTAAAAATCATTAAAATGCCTCTGCACAGCAGTCACCAACCTTTATTATACCTTGACCATCAGGTCTTCTGACAGGTCTTAAAATCAGTGAAAGCAGCAAAGGAGGCTTTGCAGGGTAACTTCAAAGCTATGAATCTGTGTTCCTTGGAAATCACCAGCAACCTCTTCATCTTTATTAAATCATCTCTAGAAGGTTGTGTGTAGCTGAGATAACGATTATGCAAACTTCAGCTGCTGTTCCTTGTCCATACAGAAAGAACACAACACAGTAAATGCTTCTTGGCCTTCACTTATTAAGCTGGAACTGTTTTCAAAGGAGAAGCTGTGCAATACTTCAGAGAGTGGAAAGGCTGAGATGGGCAGCTATGAACATCCAAAAGGCTGAAGAAACAAGCAAAGTGTATCTACTTGGGATCTGAGGCCATTGTTTAGGATGATTTCCCTTAAAAATTTTAGATTTTCTGTCTTAAGAAATTACAAATTGATTGGTAATTTTACGAATAATTTCTAATTAAAAATCAGAAGCTGTTCCCTTTCTCAGTGAATCTACAAAATGGTGAAGGCTTTTTCTACCCATGTTATAGTCTACCCAGATTTTTCCAGGCAGACGTCTGAAAAAAAAGCAAGAAGGTGGGGATTCAGTCCTTTTACAAAATCAGAGAGTACTGGTTTGGGAGCACTTGTAGAGAGCAACATCTGCTCTTGGAACAGGAAAGGAAAAGCATTCCAAATTAAAGTATGTCAATATCTTGACTCATACCCTTATTACTCTCTCAGTGATTTCTGCAGGAGACTGCTTACAATAGTGAGAAGATCTCTATTCCCTTGAAAAAGCTGAAAGTCCAAGAAATGGTTTCACTTGGTAAGCTTGCTATTCCTGTCCTAAAGAACGTGTTTTCTGTGGAAATTTTCCTGCAGCACAATCAATCTAAAAAACCAAAATAAATAAAAATCAGTACAATCTTACATTTCAAGAGTCATAAATAACCCAATTAATAATTTTCCAGCTGTATTGACATGTCATAAAGGTTGATGTTTCTCTCACTTGAGTGCAGTAGGAACATCTTTACCACAGACATTGAACAGAAATATTCTATGAGAATAGAATCAGAATCTTTAATAATTTTGAGCAAAATTCTGTCATTTTTTGCATTGCCACACACTTCTATTAAGGGTATATGAAAGCATATATTTTTACAAGCAAAACTATCTGAAAAATTCTTCTTTCTTAAGGAAGATAAATAGCTGATAGCTTCTTATATTTATTACCAATTTTAGTATACAGATTTTTTGTTAAATTAACATAACATAAAATTACTTGAATCACAGTAGAAATTAATGAAAAACCTTTTTTACCTATAATGATTTTAAAAAGCATGTAATTATGTATTGGCAGCAGAATCATATACCTCAGCCACTGATATCAGATTACTAATTTTAATAATCAGCAATGATTCTAACCCATTTAATGAATTGCTTAGTAGTAGATATAACAAAGTTTAATCCATGTTGCAACTACTTGAAAAATAAACCCAACAGTACTATAATTTGATATGACAGTCAGGACTGCAAGTGTAAGATCATTAACACTTCACAGGTTATACCCTGAAGTAAATCTTACAAGAAGTTCACATAAATAAGGACAGATTTACACAATTATGTAGTTATGAGTATCGCTGCATTTCTAACCATAAGTGAATTCTTCTCAATTTGCTGTTCATTTGACTTTGATATGCATAAAAACCGCAATCCAACAAAAAACAAGTCAACCCATTTTTCCTTTTTTCTTATTTGGTTTCAGGACATTTATATATCAGGTAGAGGTATATGAACCCAGATGGTTTCATCATAGAGAATTTTTGCTTGTGAAAGTATTCAGAAAAGTTTCATTTGTTCCACTTAGGTTTGCATTTTTGCCTATTGTTTGACTCAAATGCTACAAAAGACTTACAAGGAGCTAAAGAAAAGTAAAATTTGGCAAATATAAGACCCCTCTCTGGAAAAAAAAAAAAAAAAAAGAAAAAGAAAAAGAAAAAAGAAGAAACTGCTGAGAATAATGATAAAAAAATTTAGATAACCCCTGTGGTGGTAACATCAATATTTTGGAATGCTCTTAAAATAAAAAATGCAAAGACAAGGGAGCTCTCTACTTTGTCAAGGAGCTTTTCATTGGTATTTGAAACTGAAAAACTCAAAAATGATACAGTAGCACACCATACTGATCTTGTAATTTACATTAGCTTGTAAAATTTCTCACCTCTGTGGAGCCACTGATGATATTGTTTGGTTTTTATCTGATAGGGAGAGAAGGGAATTGGAAATGTATTATTTTAGGATATTATAAACAACTCTACATTAAAGACATAGCCTTGAAAGATGGAGGGGGGAGGTTAATTTTGCAGTGATACTGATTTTGTCACACTCAGACTATGAGAGCTAGTAGATTTCTTCTCGTTTTCTTTGAAATGCACACACACACTCTCAAATAGTATTTTATGCAACTGTTTTAATACTTGTGGTTATCACCATTCTGAACTATTTGACCTCACCATTTTTTAGCACAGCTCTTCCTTATGAAATATAAGAGGAACCAATTGCTCAGAACTGTTATATGTGAACCTATGAGAGACCATATTTTTCCTAATCAGAATTGAAAGTTATTTATTTTTTACATGCCACTTTCAGAGAGCTCACATTTAAAGCAGTTTGGTACAGTACACAAAACCATTTAAATATTGCTTTCAACATTTTGGAGCCTTTTGTTTTACAGACAAACTTCGTGTTACTTCACGATGCAATATACTGAAGGCTAGTAATTATTAGGACATGTGGTAGGCGTTTATCACCACTAACATCACAAAACCCACTCTGTGATCAAGATAAAATAGGGCAAATGGTACAATTAAAGGCACATTCTTTGGTGCATAACAATAGAAGGCTTGTGACATGGCAAGATTAAGAAAAGACTCAAACATCTTTAAAACTACTCATTACCACCAGTTAAAATGTGCATGTCTGACCTTTATGGTAATCAGTAATACTCCATTTGCACACTATAGAACAAAATAAGCTTTATTTTAGACACACAGAGTTCTTTGTGGTGGCCTGCAGTTAACTTAGCTGATCTCGGAGCTGACGCTTGCAATGAATCAATGGCCATAACGATAGGCCATCATCTTTATCAACCCGTTTATGATGACAGGCAGAAAACAGTACTGTAGATTTTCCTGACAAGTGGAGTAGTATTTAAATGTTGACTGCTACATACATCAGATTAACAAGGTTGCAAAGTTACTGAGAATCCCATTCCCTGAGGTACAGATTCACCCTGTGGTGCTATTATACCATAAGGTATATCAAAGATAATTGCTTAGTTTATTATCCTGTTGTCTTTTATGTCAACCCTTAATTGTGAATTCAGAAGCCTCTTGATCTCCCAGTTCCTTATGGACCTGTTATTAACCCCAATCATTTTCTTTAGGATTTATTACTATTTTTATTATTAAAGTGCAGATTTTTTTAAAATAATGTTTCCAAATAACCCACAACTCCTTCATGTTGCTTCAGTAAACGAGAAATTGATGAGATATTCAGTCAGCATTGTAAATACAGGTCTCTCAAACTCTTTTCCTTCCTCTGAAAAAATTTTGCATATCAAAGTTCAGATTGTTTTACTCAGTTGCTTCAATATTCGATTAAATAGCTTGTAAACATACAAAGATTTCTGTGGTAAAATGAGATTGTTATAGTTCTATATGACTTTATAGAATCATCCCAACAGGAAAGTGCAAAGGTGGCAATGTCACTGCTGCTATCTTTCCCCACGGCCCTGAAGTATGGTGGTCAAGCTTTCATACTTCTTGTGCTGCACTTCCAGAGAAAAATTTAAGCACGTTCCCATAAAATACCACATGAAACCTACAGAACCTAGAAACAGTTAAAAAACTATGGCCTGGCTAGTACAGATAAGTAGTCATTCATAATTCTTCCTAATGTATACAATATTAATCTGTATGTACCTAGAAAATCTGACTACTTCCTATACTTCAAAGTCATTGCCTTTGCTACGAGGCCTAGAAAGTGCTTCAGGATTCATTATGACATGTGGAATATATAAGCAATAAGGCATGACAGGGAGTGTGGTTATCATAAGATAATCACACCCCTGGGTCATTACAAAGCATGAGGTGCAGCCGAGCACCTCTCATTCCCCCTGGGGTGTGATTATATCATGATAAGCACACTTCATGCAGTTACCTTATTGCTTTTATAAAAAGTCTTTGTTGGGAAGAAAAACTGTATTTTTTACTTAAAGATGATAAAGTTGGCAGTTTACAATGTCGAGCAGTACTTTCTGCTAAGCTCAATGGTTTATATGTATTCATCTACTCCTTTTTAATGTGCATCTGCCAAAGCTGATCCGAACTCATCAATCAAAGGGAGTTTCCATAATTCAGTATGTGTTCGACTGATCCATCTGGAAAAGAACAACTGCATGTCCCAGACAATCTCATAGTCATTGACTGTTCACTGGACACTTACTTCTTTTCTCAGAAATTAAAAAAGAAAAAAAAAGAAAAAAGAAAAAAAGACAACAAAGTTTCTTAAATAACTTAAATTATAATTTAAACACATACATTGCAAGTAAGAGAATTCAGCAACTGCAATACTTGAACCTGCAAAAGAAGAAAAAGTTTCTAACTTGTTTTTGCCCCTGGTAGATGTTATCCCACAAATTAAGGGTGACAACTTAATTTAGGGTCCTAGATAAACTACAAAATCCCACTGCTGTCATTCAGATTGTAGCCTAAGGGATCTAATGTGATCTTTTGGATTTACAAACACCTGCCTTGCATTATGCCATATGTCTTCTGAGTGGCTCCAGGGGTGTAATGCTCTGTCCAGTACTCAGCTCATTTTGTGCTTTAAGAATGCATAACTGAACACAGAATATGAAGGTTTGCATCCATTTACAATTTATCAAGTGTGATGGCCATGTTCTGATTTTAGAGGCATTCAGTGGTCTGGAAAGGGGCATATGTATGGGCTGAATTTGGCCCTGGGCCATTTATGAATATAGGTAACACTTTTCACCTAACATGAGCAAGTCACAAATTCAACTGCTTAATTTAAATAGGTCGTTGTCACCACATCTTACAGATTTAAGAGGCAGGGCTAGGAACACTGTCAGTATCCTGGATGAAAAGGAAAAATTCCACTAGCCTTCTATCTTCCAGTATTTGGTTTGACACAGTGTTCTCACTACACAAAGATGCATAAACTTTTGCTTCTTCCAACAACTGTTTGAACTCTACCATTTTGCCTTTACATTTTAATCATGTATTGGTACAAGATTTTCTTTTTTTTTTCCCCATGAAATATTGCTACTTTGTATTTCAACTAGAAATTTCTTTCTTTATTCAAAATGGTATGTTAAAAGTATTATATTAAAAAGATATTTAATATAAATATATGTATATCCATATATTAATCTTATTATCACAAAAGGGAAATTAAATCAAAATATGTCTTTCTGATCAATTTCCTTAGAGCTCTATAGATTTATAAAAAAGAAAGAGTCTAGTCTGTCAAAAACCAATGATACTAATTAGAAGTTAATTTAAAAACCATAACAGAAAGCAGTTAAAAAATAACAAGTATGGATGCAACAAAATAATATTAAGCTAGTAATTTTTGGCCAATTTTACAATTTTTTTCAGATGACACTTTTTATATAATAAATTTGAAGTGATTTCACAAATGACTTTGGAAATGGGATGGGTTAGAGGTGGGAGTTGTGGCTACTCAATTCATTACAATTAAATGGAAAGAGTAAGATGTTAAAACAGTAAAGGAGAAGTAAACTTTAGCCACTTTGTCCTTATAGCTGTAATTTTAAAAATTGCAGCTAGTAAAATTACTGTCTGATGGTTCCTAAAAGCAATTCTAATATTTTCTAACACTAGAGGTACCAACATATAGATACTGACCTCCGTCAATATATCTGTGTTCAGAAAAGAAAATTTTCCTTCCAAAATCTTGCTCTACATTTTAGATTAATTCTTTGTTAATTAAATGAGAACCTGAGTGTGCAAGGGATACTTGAATCAGACTAATTTGGAGCAATACCATTTAGGGGTTTCCAGTTTATTTGAAGCTATAGAAAAGGTTATATGATGCTTATGTATGCAGAGTAGATCTTAATTGTGCTAAGGTCTAATTTGAGTTTTACTTATGGATTATAAGTATTTTAATATAGAACTATTATGTATAGTGTAAAATATCTTGGTTCCACACCTCAGTAAATTATTCATAACAGTATCATGAAGCTTGTGTTGATAAATTACAGGATAGAAAGGATGGAATGAAGAAGGAAAATCAGGAGGTGGGAATTTGGAAAGAAACATGGTTTGTATTAATGAAGTACTACATAAAATAAATGCAGTACCAGTGAAATTTATTTATTAATGTGCTTCTACATATTCAATTTGTTCAACTCCTTATCCACAACGAGGACCTTCCATAGAGGGATGAAAATACTGGTATTACACAGCATAAGTGGAGGTACATGCAAGTAACTCTCAATGGATAGGTGACTACCATCTTGGGAGAACTGGCTATTAGAATGCATTTGCCCAAAAGATTTTTCAGTACTTTCTGCATAAAAGCATCAGTGGGTATTAGCATATTTAAAATCTGTTCATTCCCTGGACTGGTAACCATGGCTACACTTGCCCAGACTTTCCCTCCTCCTCTGCAGCTGGAGCCCAGAACAGCTGGGTGTAGGTAGGCTTAGAAGTGGCTAGTAATGGCTAGCCAGGGCAGCCTTACTCCGAGGAGTCCAGGGAAGGCTTGTCAACCAGAAAGGATTTAGCAGGAACACAGGAAATGACTTGTGAGAGAATAGTTTGCCAAAATGTTTCCTTCATTTATTGTAGCAACTGCTACCCTGACACTTGTCAACTTTACAGGCCTCCTTGGAAAGTGGGGCAAGAAGCTCCACTCTAGTCAGAAAGCAGACCACCTGTCCCCAGGAAAACAGCCTCCTTATTTCTAATGGCTAAAGTTTGGTACAAAATCTGAATTTGAAGAATTTATGTTCTTTCCAAGACTGGATTTTTTTCTGATGACTGAGGTTCTGTGTTTCAGGTTTATTTTTCAGTTCTTTTAGGATTATCTGGATACATTTGTTAATTTGATAAATTTCCATCCCCTACTGGATTTCTGTCAAACTTGTGACCTCCCTGACACCAGTTCCCTGGCTTAATCTATGCATGAAGATACATTTCTGTTTACAAGATTTGGATTCACTGCCCTTCAATTTTGGCCATCCTTCTGCCTTGTAAGGCAAGAACAGACCATTACCATCTCTTTTTGTTTTATCTGATTCTAAATTGGCCTTTGTTATTCTTTTCTCTAAAGCAAATAGCACTAAATCCCCACTGCACAGTTTTAAGATGCCACTCTTGTTCCTCAGTGCTTTCGCCCCCATCTCTCAAAGGGCAACGATGACCCTGCACAGTGTCTTGTATGACATCACACCTTCATTTCATGTCTTGGCACTAGAAAGTTTTTAATTCTTTTTGCATCTTGTTAATATATGAATAATTAATTCCCTTTTTAACAATAATCATACACTGAACAGATAAGTTCTCTGAACTGCCCATAAAGTTTTCAAGGTTTCTGAAATTATTATGTTTGCTGAGTTTTGTTTGTCGTTGTGTTTCCTATCACATACTTTAAGCAGGTCCTCTTGAAATTCCTCACAAGCTTTACTAAATTTTCTGCAAAGTTTGATTACTTGCTTTACTCTACCCCTGAGGCCAACACATCCTGATTCTACAGTAATCTTCTGTTCATTTATAATATATTTTCAAATGTAATTTATTAATAACTATATTACATAATACAGGACCACAGATTAATCCATGAACCATTGCTAGCCTTTCTTACGGAAAAAAAAACCCCTATTTCTTCCTATTCCTTTTCCTTGTCTTGATGGCCTTTTTTCCTAAAATAATTCTCATCTTTTATCTAACAGCTACTTAGAGACTTTAATAGTCTACCTCAAGCAAGGCTTGTAAAAGCCTTTTTAAATACAGAATTCAGAATATAAAAATTTGTTCTCCTTTTGAAAAATCTATGAGTTTTGCTTTGTAAAGCTTGCCCTACTAGAACCTGCTTACCATCTTCCAGTGACTTTGCTACTCTTTTCTACATTATGCTGAGCAACTAGGTTCATGAAGCTTTTGCTGGCCTCTAAATATTTTTCTAAACACAAATATAACTTTTGATGCATTTCAAATTTTAGTCCCATAATTGCTTCCTAACAAGAAAAGAAGACAATATAAGTGCTATCCATTTGTCCAGTTCATATTAAAACTCCTTCCAGCTCTAAAATATTCCTCCAGATACAGGGAATGGTATTTACACATATGACAACTTCAAGGTATTAACAGGTGTCGCACTTTTTGTTAAGTAGAGACAATGGGTTCCACATATGGAACAAAGGTAGTTGGAATAAAATGGCAAAAATGAGTAAATACTTACCTAGTAAGCAAATATAAGATTCATCAACAGTTAAACAAACAAATAATAAATATATGAGTAAATTCAGGTGGCTGGTTTGAATGAAAAATGCATGGCTAGACCCCACTGTTGCCCACTTGTTCCCGGGGACAGATTCCAGAGTCATTCTGTCTCACCAGCAATGCATCTGAGAACAAACTATTTTTTTCTTCTTTCAGACACAGTGTTGCTGACATATGAAATATATTCAGATTAGAGCAGAATTGTAATTAGGATAAATATTTGATGTCCAAAGTGCTATCATGCTAATATAGGTGGGGAAGACAGAGATTTGTACGTAGGTAGTGTATTGTTGCAGTCTTACACATCTGCTGTGTTTTTAAAGATTAAACAAATAAGAAAGATGGACTGAAGCAGGCGGTATCAAAACAGCTTTACTCGAGCTGAGTTGTTAAGAGAGTCTTTCAGAAAATGGAAGCAGCAAACCAAATAGTTACACCTCGGAAACGATACAGTATTGCAATCTATCGGTAATGATGGAATTAGGCGCAGTAGAAACAAATTCCTGCTTTTTTACTGAGAACTCATCTACTTGGAACATCTGGGCTTATTATTGGGGATGATGTAGAAAACATCAAAAGGCCAGAAAGGCTCCTATAATGCTAGGACTAATTTGATGTATCTTCCTTCAGTTTCAAAACTGAGCACTGCTTCTCTAACTCAATGCTGGATCAGTCTGGCATTCCCTATATCCCCAAATTTCCCCCTTAAATTAATAACAGCTTCAACTAAATGTGAAGCAAAGGTTTAGTAAACAAGTGAAGGTAATTTGTTCCTGAATATAGATATATTATCAAAAGCATGTATCTGTGCTTTATCATGTCCATAATTATAAAACCTTAATAATGATTATATGTAACACAATTACATAAGCATTATTAGTGATAATTTTAAAGGCAAAAACCTGCAAAATAAAAGGGTATAGATTTCTCTTTTTACAGGGATTTACAGTACTCATCAACTTGTATAGTTCACATTAGCATCCAGTGACATTGCTTTGTCTGTATATATTTCTAGCTGTCAACAGAATGTCCTGAGGCAATCGCATCCTGATTCTATAGCTATCTTCTATTCTTTTATAATACACAAGGGTCTAATTTTCCATCAGCAAAGCATGAAATCATGTAAGAATGCCACATAACCAGCATGTGCAAACAAGTAGCATTTTTTCTACACATAAAAATGCTTCATAAAATAACAAATAAATTAAATCTTCTTGTTCAAGTAAAGTGCTTGAAAACCTAGACCCTTTTTAGAAATTAGAGTACTCAGTGCATAATTGGCCATGCCACACTGTTTCTCTAAACATGTGCACCACCTTGCAGCATTATTTTCTGTGGTAAAGATCATATCATTTGGGCTGATGGAGGAGCTTTCTATTTCCTGGATAAATAATACAGTTGCAAATATCAAACAATATTAATTAAATTATATAAATATTAATCAGCTAGGAAGTTAAAAAAAGAAGTGCATTTCAATCTGATGATGCCTGCTTATTGTTCCAACAGTAGCAGCCTTGCCCTATACCTCTGCAGGTTTCTACAAAGTGCTTTTAACAGAACTCACGGGAGCAAAATGGGTACAATGACTCTGTCATTTGCTAATTCCAGCATATTTCTGTGGAGTTGCCAGAGGAACCACTAAAGCTCGGCAGTTAAATGATTTTAAAATGCACCAGAACATATGTGCAGATACGGCAAGCAGACTCCAGCTCCCTGTCTGGAACTTGTGCCTAGTTCTGCAGCACCGTCTGCCAACAGCAATGACCTCTGTATCAGCTTGCGTTTGCAATATACTCAAATCACATTCTAGACATATGTCTTTCTTCTTAGAAGGACCATGTAAGCAAAGCTCAGTTCAGCCTCAATGTGTTGACTACAACTGCCAGAATCATATTCTTCTTTGCCTCTCATATTTCTACAACTTCAGGGGATTTTTAACACCCTTCTCTACATAATGTACAGTTTATTTAGCACATGGCTTTCAGATGTCTGGCTGCAAAGTAATTTATTGTAATTTAAGTCAAACATGTTTTGAATAAAGCAGCTAGTGTTTTTAATCTCTGCTTCATCTAGCACAATGGAAACTTTCAGAAAAAAATAGATTTTTCAGGAGGAAGAGAACCACATAGTCTCTACTCATGAAAAGAACTGACCTAGAATTTACATGTATAACTTTCAATAAATTTGCCTTTGTCAACTCCTCACCATTATAGCAATACCTTTGAGAAATGAGCCTGCACGTGATAAAGTCAGACAACATGCACCTGTTTTTCCAACACACTCTTCGTTTATGGAAACATTTCCTAAACATTACAAAATAAACCAGAATTGATTTTATTTGCCTCTTAAGTACAGGAGATAGGAACAAGGATATTAGTTGCCAAAGCATAACGGCCGTGACCGAAGGGCTCAGTGATGACTCACTGCAAGCAAACAGCACTAAGCTTGCAGGGAAAGTCCTGACCCCCCTCCACAGCTGGGCAGCCCTGCCCACACTGGAACTAATGAGCTTGTGAGGCTGCTGGCCCACACAGGTGCAAGGATTAGCTCTGAAATCAATCCTACAGAGCAGGAGTACTGAGAGTTGGCATCACCGCAACCACAATGAGACTATGTGCTCATTAATCAGGGAGAGTTTTCAGCAAGTTTTTGCTGCTGCTGGTCCACAGAGGCCAAGGAAACAAAGACCATCTGCAACATCTGAAAATCTGCCCCTCTAACGTTCCTCTCATTAAAAATGGAATTAAAGGAAATAATTATGTAGCACACAAATACCCTTCAGGAAAGAGAACTTGCCCCATAGAACTGAATTAATCTTGGATTTGAGTATATTCACTTCAGCACTAGATCTTTTCTAGGCTATATATGTGACTTTGTAGTCTACAGTGAGGGAGCATCTGTGTAAGCAGATGCTGGGCAAATAGTGAAGCTAGCCTGTGTCCCATGCATGTGCTGTTGCTGTGCATCAAGACAGTCCCTACTCAGTTCAGCTGTGCCTATCAGAACTGAGGCAGAGGGATACCTCTGTTTTCAGTCATACTGTCTACACCGTAAAAAACGGCACAGCAGTATCTCCCTTTTTCCCAGTAGCACTACAGGAGCTGGAACATGGAAGGCTGAAAGCTTCAGCCACTCTATCTGTGGCTTACCTACCTGGGATACAGATAAATCCTCCAAATGTGGTAAGGCATGGTGTCTCCTCCAAGCAAGCTTTAACTTTCCTGCAAGTTATACATATCTTCTCAGCAACAGCAGCAAATGTAACCTTCCTTCACCCAGATCAACAGCAAGAAAATCAGAAAACTTGTGGTAGTAGTAACTTGGGATAAACAGTCAAAGACAATATAATCACATATGCAATCCCGTCTCTACTACTTTTCCATGGTTTAGCAGCTCTTGAATTATTTTACCTCAGTCTTTAGACTGTGTTGACAGGCATGCATATTCAGAATACCTTTTCAGGAGCAAGGTTTTCATCCATCTATCTATCTATCTATCTGTCTGTCTATGTATCCCGTTCCTTCTGTAGCTAAAAAAATCATAATAACATAGAATTTTTAGGGTTGGAAAAGACCTATAAGATCACCAAGTTCAACTGTTAACCTAACACTTCAATCTTCACCACTAAACTGTGTCCCCAAGTGCCACATCTAGATGTTTTTTTAATACTTCTAGGGATGGTGATTCCACCATTCCCCTGACAAGAGTGTTCCAATGCCTGGCCACCCTTTCAGTGAAGAAAATTGTGATCTTAAAAGCACATAATCAAATTTTTAATTTCTCATTTAATGTAAAATACAGATGACGACTCAACTGCATGCAGATTTTCTGATTTACACCACTGCTTGTGCTCTAATGGTATAAAAGGACCAGTTGAGCTTTAAGGCAATAGGCCAAATTGACTTGCTTCATATACTCTATAGCCCATATGTCACATTGAAATTCTCCATATTCTAAACTTTCATGTAAAATCTTTCCCATGAAAAGAAAAATATTATTTCTTCCTTTTATAGTTGTGAAGTAAACCTGCAATTGCTAACAGACTGAAATGGATGCAATGCTTAAGGCTGGAAACAGATGGAAAACTGGGCTTGAGCAGGTGACAACACTACTACTCTTATTAAGCTGCCCCAATGTTGATACTAAAACCTAATTATGTCTCTTTAAAACTTAACACTATGTGTTTTGGTGAATATTCAGGTACACAAGAAGAAAGTAGGAATTAAATCCTCTTAAGTCATAATGGGAAGCAGAAGAGATACAAGACTGGAAAAAAAGAAAAAATATATTGCGGAAATGCTTGTGCTTATGTAATGCATGAGGAGAAAACAAGAAATTAATTATACATTTTAAAAAGTTAAAAGAATGACAGGATTAGTAAATAATATATGAGGACAAATGGTAGCCATAAATTTACATCTCAAAATAAGAAACTTAAAATAGTTTAGGCAAGCACATTACTTTAAAATATCTCATTTTGATTGTAGCTTCTTTTAAGAATACTCACTGAATAGCTAACCTATGTTTTTTCTAATGCTGTTTGTTGAAATTGGCTATTTCTGACATATTTTCAATAAACAGGCATCTGAAACAGTAGGATGGGTAAGTTCACCCAAAAGAAAAGCTAACTTCAGCTATACCCCTGGAAGGAGTGCACAAGTTGGCAAGAGTAGATATGTGGAATGACAACACTGACATATGGAATCAGCATCAAGTTCTGCATGTTTTGGAGTTTTTATTCTGGCTGGCTGTAATGGGGTCCCAGGGCCTGGACACTTATTGTCAGGTGAAGAGAAGAACATCAGTTTCAGCATTGTTTATCTCAAAGGGACAGATACCATGATCCCTGAGGTATTCCAGAAAGTGAATGAAAGCTCAGTAAAAGAGGGTTATCAGGAAATGTACTCTTGATCTCAACTAAAACACTAGAGTAGGTGTGTCTTTGATTTGGTTGTGCAATACTGTGCATAGCTGTGCCAAAAGCTGGGTGGAAAGTAAGGGTTGTTGTGCTGTGTACTTGTGTGTTGTATTGCTACCAGCCAGCTCTTCCTATCTGTTCTTTCCTGGCTGTGGAACTACTGGAAGGACCTTAAGAAGGGTGCCTAACCACTTGGCTCACCTAGGTCTTCCTGGGGCAAAACTAGAGGGTGAAACTGAATGCAGGTGTTTCCTGCCTTGCTGCAGCATGACTGGACATAGCCATGCACCCCTGAAACACTAAGGCACATGGTTATTCTATGCATGCCCTCTGTTCATTTAACATACCAGTTACCCATGCTTCAGTATCTCCTTTCGCTCTTTCCCTGCACTGTCATCTGCTGACACGTAACTACACCTATGATAGTCTTTGCACTTCCACCGGAGGTGCACCTGGGAGGAGAAAACTAGGGTTGCTGGACCTTCTCCAACCTCTTATATTCTCACAACTTTCTGTCTTTCTTTTTCTTTGGCTGCTGGATGCACTGTCCTGGCAGCAAGTCAGTACAGTGAATGGCAAGGGAGGGAGACGAGGCTTCCTGCTCAATTAGTACTAAAAGTGGTCCCTGGTAGGTAGGAGAAACCATGGTAAAATTTTATTAGATCCAAGTCTCCATATGTTTCTGCATCTGCATTTCAGATAGATACAGCTTGGGAGCAGAGGGGTAATTGCTGCGGTGCGGTCCAAAAAGCTAGCTCGGCTGGTCCGAACACCGAGCAATTTTGCCTCACAGCAGCGGGGGAAGACGGAGACTGATCACTCACGGGAGGACGGGCAAGGTCTCATGTGAGGCTCGCCTCGACCACCGTTTGATAGGGCGCTGAGGAGAAAGGCAGACAGTGAGGGACTCTTCTCAGGGAAGCAGGAACAGGTTTATTGGAGCCAGGGAGAGGGGCAGAGAAGAGCCCTGCGCTGCCTCGTGCAGGAGGGTTTATACTTCAGCCACAGGGGTGGAGCAGAGTTTAAACAGCCAACAACAGAACAATTGAGGGGAGGTACAAAGGCGGGGAGCATTACATGACAATGAATAGAGGAGAGGGTAGGCGGGGAGGACGAACGTGGGCCAATCAAAAGGGATTGTTATAAATTGAGACACAATACAATTTTAGTGTGTCCAACCCAATATAGGATTTATTGATTCAGCAAGCAAGCCAACGAGCAAAAGCAGCGCTGGGCGGCCGGGGAGTCTCCGCTCCACCAACGGCGCGCGCCCTCCCCCTTCATAGACTCCAATTCATACAGTCCCATTTCCTGTATACGTGACTCTTTTGGTAGTACTCTGCGCATGCCCCAGTAGTCGTTAGGGGTTCGTTTCCTGTCTTCTGATAGTCGTGTGATGAAGGTTCTAAGTCTTCCTCTTTTGTTGGCTTTTCCTTATTTGGACTGTTTCAGTCTTCCCCCTCTGTTCACTACGTGATTTTTCCTTATCTCTAACGCCCTTCCTGAGGACTTACAACACAGCTAGGCAAGCAAGCTAAGCAAACTAATTTCGCAAACTAAGCAAGCAAACAAAACCACAAAATAAACCACAAAGAGACCTTCATGCCTCTCGCAATGCAGTATTCTTTATGCTATGGCTAAGTGAACAAACAGTAAGCAATCTACCTTGTTTCATCCCGTGACTCAGTGAACAAACTACTACCTAGTTTTTACCTATCACAGGGATGACATAACCGGGAGGAGGGGAGTGCGGTGGCCATTGCCTATATGCAGGGTGTCACATCTTTCCCGCCAGAGCCAACGACTTTTCCCGCCAAGCTGCCTCAGGGCAGCCGTGTTAGGGTGGGTGGCCATTTTATGGTTCCTGGACCTTTGAAAGATTCAAACCACTGGACCTCTTGTCCAGCTGGGTCCAGGACACCNACAAAACCACAAAATAAACCACAAAGAGACCTTCATGCCTCTCGCAATGCAGTATTCTTTATGCTATGGCTAAGTGAACAAACAGTAAGCAATCTACCTTGTTTCATCCCGTGACTCAGTGAACAAACTACTACCTAGTTTTTACCTATCACAGGGATGACATAACCGGGAGGAGGGGAGTGCGGTGGCCATTGCCTATATGCAGGGTGTCACATCTTTCCCGCCAGAGCCAACGACTTTTCCCGCCAAGCTGCCTCAGGGCAGCCGTGTTAGGGTGGGTGGCCATTTTATGGTTCCTGGACCTTTGAAGATTCAAACCACTGGACCTCTTGTCCAGCTGGGTCCAGGACACCATGGTGGGAACCGTGGCACACCGCAACATGTAATGAATAAGGAGCAAGTGTATAAGCACAGTGCAAAGTGCTTGACAGCTATTTAAGGGTTAGACTGTCTGGTTTAGCTGCCTCTCAGAAGAGCTCCTCAGCAGCCTCCTCACTAAGGACATATTATCTGCTCACCTGGAGAAAGCACGTGGGCTACAAGAAAGGGAGAGGGAGTACAATTGGATTCCCAGAAGAGATGAAAGATTATAGACTCACTTCTTCATCTCAGTGCAACATGCTCCCATCTCATCCTTTCCAGAGGCCCCACCACACAGAGCTAGTGGTTTTGCAGGAGGAGAATAAACCTCTTCTCCTGTACATTTACTTAGACTCTGTCTACTCAAACCATTCACACAAAAAAAATCTCAAGGGTAAAATATGCAGACAGATGCAATTTTGAGAATTACTTAATTTCAGAATTAGATCTGGCCAGAAAACAGATTACGTGTCCCAGGAAAATGATGGCATTTGAGATATTAAAATACTAACAAAACCCAAAAAAACCTCAGTGAAAACTAAGGCAGACAAAAAGATCTTTCATCTTTCTAAGTATTATTGAAAAGAATATGTTGTAATATTTTGAAATAATTTGAAATATCTTTTTAAAATTTGTATCTATTTCTGCAGAAAACCGAATTAAATTTCAAAACAAAACTGGAAAAAGGTACCTCCACCCTTTCGAAAAGTTTTCCTTACTCTCCCTGTCAGCCTGCATTCTTACAAGAAAATTATCTAAAATTTGTTTTGATGGTGGAAAGCATTTGTCTTTCTATCTACAAGTCTGTCTGTCTATTATGGCTATCCATCTATGTTTTTATTTGGCCCACAAGCTTTCTCAAAACATTTATTTGCCTAATAAAAGTAAATGTGAACTGAAATCCTAACTGGCTAGTTATCACACCACTAGTTTTGGGATAATCTAAAAAGGTTTCATTCAATTCCAGGGATTATTAAGACTCTTGAATGTAACAGTAGCTGAGGACAATTCACAATTTCAAGCAGTTCATGATTTTATAACAAAAAGGAGCACAAGGTATTTATAAACCAAGAGTGACAGGTTTCCCTTGCTCTGAGTAATAATGTAATTAAGAGTGCTAATAAAGCCTAAGGAGAGTCTTTTCCCTAAAACCATCTCATTTTCAAACTGCCTTAATGGCTTTTTTATATTTGATAATTATTATTATTCCTGAGACAGTCTGAAAGTTTACCACCATCTTTTAAAGATATTTATCAAAAAATAGCACCACACCACCTCCAAACAGATTTATTAAATATGGTGCTAAGCTGACAAGACACCAACAATACAAGCAGATGTTCATTTCTCACCCAGCCTATCCCATTCAAACCATTCATCCAGAGCCAGAGCAGCATCAGTTTTTAAGACAGAACCTTTTAAAGATATATTATGCACTTTTCCTCAGAATGGGCTAAAACCTCATTGCATGATTTTTTATTATATGCAAATAATCAGCATCTGATTAGGTCCTGAGGCAGCTTCACCTAGGTGTTCATGGGAATAGCAATGGGAGCTGGGGAAGAATATTTCATAACTGAAGTATATTTTCCCCTGGGGGACACCACCATTTGATTTTGACATTTATTTGTCCTGTGCTGTTAAGGACAAAACTACAATTACACTTTTTTTTCTACTGTGCAGTGGGCACAGTGTCAGAAAAAATTAAATCAAAGTTAATGTGTTCTCACAAAAAAAAACCCCAAGCTTTAAAACCAAATTTAAAGAACATATTCAGAGTTAAGTCACATTACATTAGAACAGCTTAAGTGATTGAAAACATGTATCATAAATATATTTTTAAAAATACCACTAAGCATAAAATTAATATATAGCCCTGCACTTAATTTTCTTAGTTTATTATTAATACTATTAATATTAACATATTCAAAATTTTACATTATTAACATCTTTCATTGACAGCTTTACAAACAAGATGCATAAAAAATAAATAGGCTGTTTGAATTTGTTTCTATTTTAATTGCTACAATCTTTTCCATGTTTGGAGAAAGTTATGTAAATTAATTGAATACAAGATTAAATGAATGATACATATTATGACTCTTGCATGTTGCATTTCAACTGTATACAAACCTATTTTTAGTATGTCCATTTTCATGTAACAAATAGTTTTTCGTTCTTGAATTCCACTGGCAAAATTCACAGAACCTGTAAAGAAATTTGTTCACATTTTATACAGAGCATGCCTGGAATTTACCAATATTGAAGACAATTTATAAGCTACCATTGCATGTTTTACTTCAAGAGTTCCCAAACTCATTGCACATAATTTTCCCAAATGGACCTAATGTTTCCAGAAGAATTCTACAATACAAGAGTTAGAGAGCTAGTCAGAAAGTGGCACTTCATCCTCAAATTAGTAATATGTGCTTATTTGCAAATCTCATCCAAATCTCAGTCCAAACTAGAACAGTCAAGCATGTCATAATTTCTTTCTTCCCACTGAATTTAAATGCAGTTGAACATGGAGAGTTCTTAACAGATCTCTAGTACATGAAATTAACATGTCTTATAATCTTATTGAACTCCATTAGTTGGAATAAATAATGATGAACAGGAAAAAAATAAATACTTCTTGGCAAAAATGTGAAAAGTAGCCCATTAAGCAAAATTTAAGAAAATGTAAACCTGCATTTGGAGTAGAGATAGGCTGAATTACAATATCAAGATATCTGCAAAAAGCAGACATGGTAACTTTGAATACAGATAAAATCTTACAGGAGAATAGGATGATTTGAAAACAAATACAGTACATAAAAACTGGAAAGCTTTTTTTTCCCATTTCATTTAATTTAGTTTTAAATCTTTCATCCACTACTGATTTAAACAGTGGTGTTTGATCAGTAGATCAGAGTGATGACTTCTCTACTGGAACATTTGCTTTCCCCCTGCATTGGACTGACTTCAAATAAGAATTGCAGAATATCACTTTAAACACAGAAATAGTCCTACTAAAGAAAGAATATTATTTTATGCTTGCATGGCACACTTGCATTGCAGACACACAGTTTAACCAGGTCACCAAGAAGAAAACAACTTATTAGTATGCAAGAATCCACCTAATATCTAGAATATGTGTTTTTTTATTAATTGCATGTACAAGAGATATTAAATTCAAGTCATTCAAAGTGGATGCTCTCTATTTCTAGAAAGGATTTGTAGTAATAACAGTCCTAGAAGTTCTCTATGCCAGTTGTGTCTTTAGTCCAAAAAGAGGCCACCCCTCAATAGGTGGAAGTCCAGGTGTTCTTTATATCCAGTTACTGCTTACCCTCTGACACTGATGGCATTGTTAATAGGAACACTAACAGATTCTAGGGAAAAGTGGTTTTTTGCAAAAGTTTTATCGGTGAAGTTCCTTATGTTTTGGTTGGATGCGTGTTTAATTGGTTTGGTAATAAACAAGCAATTTTTGAAAAGGCATCAAAAATTCTTCTGATTAACATTAACCTTAGTTTTGCTCTCAGCAGTGCAATAGTGTGGAAAGTTTCCTTACCTGGATAGCTCTCAGTATGGCATGACATAGTATGTGATGGATTGAAGTACAATCATCTTCAGTTCTGGAATTGGGGAGGGGGAATATTGCTTGTTATACACATTTATTTCTTCAAAATTTTGATACTGAAAGTATTATTATAATGTGTAATTTTTTCCACAACAGTCCATGCTTTCTACTGAAGGTTTCAAAATTTCCCTGAATCTCCTGAAAAAGTGAAAGCTCTATACTGTTATGATTTCATACTGCAAATTTTAATAAAATCCCCCCACATATTTGCACTTTAAAATGCAGTGGTTTATAATAGTATATTATAACATTTAGGATTTTAATACCAATGCTTCAGTGTAATAAAACTTTTAGTGATTCCCTGGCATGTCTTGTTCAGACTTAAGTTCCTCATTTACATATCTGATGTCCCCCAAGAGACAGACAAGCTTCAAGTTAATTATCCATGTAGCTGTAAGAACTCCTGTTTCCTTGGTAAGAACTCTCTAAAAGAAAACTAACAGTTATTAAATATTACTCTGAGTTTTAAAAAGTAATCAATTTGCATTTAAAGAGACACTAAAGAGATACTTAAATTTAATACTCTTTGCAGACTAAATAATATATAAACCATGTACAACTTTCACACAATTCACAAATAAAACAACTGTTAAAAACTAACAAGCCCAAAATTCAGTAATTTCGAGCACTACAAATACTTGGAAGCTAAAGGGCTCTTCAGCAGACCCCACACTGCTCCATAACACAGTCATTTTACATGAATGCAAGACAGCAGTGACACTTGAAAGCAGTGACACATTCCTGACTGCTTCTAGAGGAGCAAGATTACATTACTAATAGTTCATAAAAATATGGAGCCAATCATGCTTTTTACAGACAATAACAAGTGAGAGAATACATACTTCTGAAATGAAAGGAAACTATTGTAAAGACACCAACATCTCTTTTAACTCACCAGAGTACAATTACAGGGAGGAGTAGTGGAGAAATACTGTAGAGTGTATGTTGTCACGTGTGACCAAAAAGCATCTTTAAAATAATAGCTTGATGTAGCATGGAAAAGAGGAACACAATAAAAGGCAAGCATAAACTGGGCTTTAATTCTAACTGTTCTACACTGCTTCCACTCGTGTAGTATCAAAATGCCTTCAGTAGAGTGTTAGACCATAACTAATATATGTCATCCATGGCTCATTGTCATCCTCAGCTTCAGCTGGCAGTTTACAAGTACAGATATCAGGTGAAAATAATTAATCTGAGTATTTTACAATAAATGAACATGTGCATCTATTTCCCAGAGTCCCGTGATGACTTGCATGAGAGGCAAATTCATTGACTGACTCCAAATTATTACATGTATCCTATAATTAAGTTACAATAAATGGATAGAGTGTGGATGCTCTTCTGTACACAGAAGACAACAATCTCATTCCACAGAGACCCTGGAGGTCATTCAAGAAACAATTAGATGTCCTACTACATATACTAAAAAGAAAGAAGGTTGAAGGCAGAATAGTCTTTCTTCTGTTTCCTGCATCTTCAGTGCTCACACATTCAAATGAAGCCAAACAATATTAAGACACAGAGCAACACACACAGAATACAAATCCCTTGGAAAAAGTTGGTATTCTTCCCAGAAAAATTAGGTGGGAAGAATCGTGTCTGACATTTTACAGAAAGGCATTTGTCAACAAATTTCTGTTATTTCAGTTTCTCAGCATTACTGAGTACAAAGTGAAAAACACAAAATAAAGCTATTGACACTTTTCTGTTAGTTAAGACAGAAGAGGATGCATACTGATGTCAGCTGTGCATTCATTCAGCTCTGGGGTAAAGACATTACCATGAGAACAGAAAGAGGTAAGACCTAACTTTTACATGTCAACCAGGAGTCTTCTATAGTATGTAGAAAGCATATCTGATATTTTCTGGCTTTTACATTTGATCAGAATTTTTATCTAATGTGATAAAGACAGTTAAAACTCAGTAATGCTCACAAACTTTGGGAATGCAAAATCTTGCAATCCTTAGGCAGACAGTGCTGCCACTGACTTCAAAGAAGACAAAAGAAGAAGACTTCAAATAGACAAAGTCTATTGCCACTCTGAGATGATGCCTTCTGGCTGAAACACAAAACAATATTGACAGATAACTGCAAAACAGCAATTTCCAGGTCTCCTCAGTCAAAAAGAGGGTCGCTGAGTAGTAGACCTTTAAGGGTGCTTGCAGGACTGTATGGTACTGGTTCCTCCAGGAGCCTCTTCTGAATTGGAGAAATCTTGGCCTGTGAAGCTTGCTTCTATAGGATTGAAATACAATGCAAAAATTTACAGAAAATACCTTCTAAGATACAAATGGTTCACAACTCACTACCCTGAAATATTTCAGCCTTTCCTTCCTTTCTTTTCAGTTTTTTCCCTCGGCCTTCCTATTTCTAGCGGAACCAAGAAATAATTACGGGGTGAGTGGAGCAAGTATCAGTAATGAGGTAGGCTTTGCAGTTTGATCTGAACAGTTGCCTAGGTGAAGTTCAAAGAACAATGCAGACCACTAGGAGATTTGTCAGTAGAAGATTTGCCACTAGAAGATTTGTCTCAGAAATAATGGCTTGTTTAATGTACACCTTTAGATCACAGATATACAAAATACTAAGAAGGAATAGTCCTGGACTCTCAATAGAGTGAGATTTTTGGAAAAAAAAAAGCATTAACTCCAACCACAGAAATAAATGAAATTAATAACGAAAAATGCTTCCAGGTTTTATTTTATTTTTCAAATGTAAGCATTAGCATTTCTTCTCTTTTCGTATTCAAGTCCACTGATAAAGAATCAAACTTTGCAGGACCTGAGTACTGAATTAACTAGGGAAGTACAGAGAGACTGAACAATATAGAGCCATATCAACAGATGCTTTAAAAGAAACAAAAAAAATACAGAAAAGGAAATTAAATGACTACTCCTGAAAAGAAGATATGAAACAAAGAGCTTTATTTTTCTTCGTCTGGATGAGGACCAAGAGTGATTACACCCAGCACTCCCATTATCTAGAATACAGATCCAATGACCAGCAAGAGAGAATCTATTCTAAAAAGTAGATGTGAAATATTCTGTTCTTCAAAGAAGATGAAGCTGCCTACTTGCTATGAAGATTGAAGCTGGATTTTCCCTCATCAGAACAGTGTGTAATTGCCTTTGGATTCTTGCCATTGTTTTCAGTCCGTGCAGTAGTTATTTCACATGGAGAAACTGAAGCTAAACAGAGCTCTCTATGCTATTGATCCTATTTATGACAGTCTTGATCCTGCAGTAAAATGACTTCAGACACAGACAGAGCACATTCTTGGATCTGCAACTAAATATATAGTATGAAGGCTCCCGATTAATAAGTGCTAGGTTCCATATTTGTCTCCTTGCATCATTCTCAAGACCATATCCCATCGCATCGTTCACAGCAAAACAAGATTAAGATCTGAATTCAGTCCACAGCACTGCATTCAGTGTTTGCCACCCATTGAGCTTGTGTAGTATAGAATACCCAAATCCACTGTTTTGTGCTTAACGAGAATTGGAACATTTTGTGCTGCATTTAAATTTACACAAGTGTTGATGGCACAAATTTTCTCACACTTCATTGTTGTAGGTGAGATTATTTGGACACGCAGACAGAGAATACATCCTGTCTCCTCCTTGTGGCATAGAGAGAGGCGATCAATCAAAAAGGTGCTCAGAGTCAGACAAAATGGCCGTATGGTGCTTCAGTGTTCAAATTATGTGTGTTCTTTAAAAAATTGAATGCTGGATAATGATTTTCCACACTGCTATACTACAGGTAAGTTCAAAAGCAGTCATTGTCAGTATGCTGATTGATGTAAAGCTTTCAGTCTCTGGGGGGAAGAGTATAGCACTTCCTACTGCTTGATCCATAAAGCAGCATTTACTGCAGCCCACCTTCCTGGTCTGCGCTGCATAATACATTGCCAGATTATGGGAGTTAGGGAATTAAAAGGCAAAGAAAAGAATGGATGAAAAAGCCCTGACCCACTCCTCCACAGGTGAAATATTTGAGTCCCTGCCTCAGGGTATTGGAAGTTGACACTAATTGCCATCCAGATACCCACTACTCACATTCACCTAAATATTTCCCACTTCTGGCTGATGAACCAATGTAAAATTTAATTGAAAAAGTTTTCATTTAACGTTTGCGTCCTGTGAGGGCTAACTGGGACTGGAAGCATTCACTATCAGAGCTTACAGCATAAAAAGGGAGAATAGCACTGTGTGAAGGAGCCCAAGTGAAAGGGAAGAAATGAGAAGGTGGGAAAAAAAGGCTCTTAAGGATACATACTTCAAGTTTCTTTTACTAAGAACCAACAACTTGCACTTCAAGTGATGCTTCTTGTGCCAGGTACTGAGCCAGTTGTTTGATTCTGTATTTGCTACTTAGTGATCACTATCTGGATTTTTGTAGGCATTTTCTTATGGCTGTTGAAGAGAAACCTGCAACACTATCCACAGATAGGAAGGGGAAAGTATTATTGATCTGTGCCTGCTTTGATGTGCTGCTTTCTGGGAATGAAAACCAATCTGTTACAATCAGATGCTGCACAGCCTGAATTATATTGAGGTTCCCATCAATATATGGAATATGTGGGAGCAAATAAACAGTAGTCACAAAAGAAAGACTTGACCAGGTTATTAACCAACTCTGGGTGTTGAAAAAAAGAAATTCATGTGGGATCCAGACAGGTCTCGTTCTTAAAGACCTTTTGGGGACAAAAGTACAAGAAAGGAAGTGTTTGATATTGGAGACCATGCAGAGAAGTCAAAGAAAAGAATTTGTGCTTTATGAAGCATTAAAGTTACTTCTGTAATGACAGTCTATTTGGAACAGAAATGCCCTATATGAAAAAAAAAGGAATGAAAGCAACTGACATTTAGAACTTGCAAACCTTGCTGGCAGCCTTAGAGATATTTGTGTGTTAGAGTTTTACCTAAAAGGGATAAATGGAGTACAGAGCACCAAATCCCCAAATCCTTGCTCAAAATTATTTACAATCCAAGAGAAGAAACATTGGCACAATCAGTCATCAGAGACACTCAAAGGCAATGGTTAGAAACAAGGGGAACAAGATCTGAAAGACAAAAGAGTAAAGAGATTGATAGTGTTGAGCAGATGACATTCTCCCTACGTCCTTGGAGCTTGCCACCATCTGCATATCAGCCTCCAGGAAGGGCAAGCAAGCAAAAAGAAATATTGGTTACAAACAGGGATGGATGCCAAAATGAGATTGGCCAGAGTAGGAGGAACAAGTGACACAATGAAATTTATTCAGAAACAAAACATTCCTGGTAATGATTAACAGTTTAACAACAAAGTTGAAAAACAAGTGTGTATGTGTCTTACAGATGTAAAATATGTTTTGATGTGATTACACAATATTTTGCATCTTGCTTTCTTTCTTAAAAATCATCTGCAAATCAATACAATATGAATTTTTGCAGAGATCTAACTACAAAAAGTTTAAGTGTTAACCTTGAGCAGAAACAACTTTCAGCTTCCTCTCGACATAGAGATTTCTTGTAGGTATCTCACTGCAAATGCAGAGATGCTAATATTTTGCCAAGGCAAAATTCTGTAACAGTGGTAAACTGTGGCATGAAGGCTGAATTCATCAGTAAAACAGGTAAAATGGCCAAATGTATGTTAATGACAATAGCTGAATAGAAGCAGAATTACATAGGCCTAAGAGAATGATGAAAGTATTGGAGGATGGAGTCCAAGGGAGCTTAAGGAATGTCACTTGCATGGCAAGAACTCATGTATTAGAGCGACAAAGTAAACATGAGGAACAACCTTTCATTTTGCTTACCTCATTCAATGCATTGTTTCAGTGTGCAATGGTAGAAAACACAGATAACTGGAACAAAACATTAAAGGCAGCTTAGGTACCCTAACTACTGTCAATGCATTACAATATCTGGGAAAATATGTCTTCTTCTGTCAGAAGACTCATAACCTTGAAGCCAGGCAGATTACCTTAGAACTAGTTGAATGACACTTGACATCTACAATGAGGCACCAGAAATATTCTAAAAGAGCCAAAAAAAAATTTTCTCCTCAGAAGTACCAGGTAAACATTTTCCTAAACACAACCACCAACACAAGATACTTTTATTCTTTTTAGTCCACCTATTTAACTCTATCAAAACATCTTTAAGTGGAGTTCTTAAAAGAAAAGACAAGTTCCAGAGATTGGGTTGATGGCTCTGCACACAGGTTATTTCTCCTGCAAATGTATGTGGTCATGTCCTAATGAGATGCAGAGCAGTATACTGCATAATAAAGACAGAGAACTCTGAAACAGGATCTTAATTTTAATTATTTGGAGAAGTTTATGAGAATCTTCTATTCTTGGGGCTTCAATTTTTCTTTGAAAGAGTAAATAAAATTAACTCAATTTCCAGCTGTGAACAGGTTGTAAGCAGATAGATAATTACCCTGCCATACCTGTGGGTAGCCAACTTCCCCCACTGTTCAGTAGCATCTGAGTTGTTTGCCTTATATCTCACTGGCTTTGACTTTGTTGAGAAGAATGCAGGTGACATTTATCTCTTAACACAAACATATATTAGCAAGCTGGTTTTAGAGATGTAGCTTAAGTGAGGGACCATAAGGTACACATATGGGCAGACATATTATAGCAATTTTAGCAACAACAAAGATCAGAAGATAATTGTTACATTTGGAGAGAATGTGATTGAAAGTTAGAGGATAAATTCAGGTATGTGTCCCTATTCTCTCAATGCTAAAAGAAAGCAGGAAAATAATGACCTGTAATTCCCACAGGGAGCAAAAAAGAATCAGACCTTCTACAGCCATTAAGGGTGCTTCACCCCATACTCCTCTTTTGATTTCCACATGAAGCCATACACTGAGTAAATTCCTGGCATAGTTCTGTCAAATTTCCTATCACTGTAGCCAGTTATTAAATACCTAGGTTCAACAAGAGAAAGGACAAATGAGTATTACATGAAAAGGAAGCGTTTTGTTATTTTGGTAGTTTCTTGACACATCGGCTTTATCAATAAGACCTGGATTAATCCACATGGCAATGACTTAATGTTAAGACCTTACATTAGCACTTAAAGTGCTACAAAAATCAGGTAACTGACCGAAACCAGGAGACCAGAATGTTACCTTGGTATGAAAATGCTCTACAATCAACAGACAGAGTGAAACTACTCAGAAGAGAGATCAAAAAAACCCGGTGTTGGATAAAGTTGGCCAGGATCAGGTCTGTGTCTGAAGTTTGGCCCCTCACAAAAGCTCAGGTGTGGCTCTGCCTTGAGGCTCCAGCCCCAGACCTGATGAATGGCTTTGTGCAAAATATCTTAATGACCAGAGCACTCAGAGAAGTGATACCTGCATCCCAGCTACTCCTCAGCTTAAGGAGCTTTGATCCCCAAAATGCCATGCCCAATAATAGTGCACTATGATCAACTAGAGCAAACTGCAAGACTAAAAGAGGCTAATGAGAAGATTGGCTCTAACCTTTGTTTCCAGGCTGGGCGACTGTGTAGTCAAAAGGGAAAAAGTCTTGAAGTGAAAAAACAATACAGAATTGAGAGTCTGTGGATAGGTGCAGATAGGTGCAGTCCACCTGTGGATAGATAGGTAAAGTCTACTCCCTAACCTTTTGTAACATTTTAAAAAATTTATTTATGAGACATACTATGGATAAAGACAGAAAAGATAGTCCATTCTAGTAGCTTTCAATATTCTGCAAGATGGAAGGTGACAGAAAGAAATGTATATGATTAGAAAGTTAGTCAAACTGACTATTTTTTAATATTGAGTCATAAGTGATGATAGAAACCAACACCTGATATATTAATGCCTAGAATTAGGGACAAATTCTTCTGAAGAATTAATTTGATTGCGTTATAAATTCATAGTATTTGGTAATTAAAAGGTTTTAAATTGTATAAAATTAGATAAAATTTCAGTATGCTGTCTGTACATTATTTTTTTATTATCATTTTCAATTGATAAATAACAAGAAGGCAAAAAAATGCCTTCACTCTCAACTCTAGACAAGAATGTGGAGGTAGTTAAGAATGAACAGAATAGAAAAATGCCGTGACATCTGAGAACTGGTTTTGACAGAAATATTTCTAGCATTAATTGGAGCATTGTAAGTAAAATGTGGAAGACTTTGCACAGATTCATAGTCAGTACAGCAGTAATAATCCTTGACACACATTATTTTTGAGCCACTGCTGCCCCTACGCAATGTGTTAAAATGAACTTCCAAACCCAATCAGAAGATGTCACGAACATTACTGCTCCGCTCCTCAGCACATGGTAGCGAGTCAGGGCAGGCCTCCGGGAGACTTGAAACGAGTGGTGAAGTACGGCAGCAAGGCAAAAGGAGCCCTCAGAGGTTTAAACTCTCACACTTCTGTAACTGTAACTTGGTCTGACTCGGAACCAGTGAACACTGCAGCTGCTGCTCTTTCTCATACTATCTGTAAACACATGTGCCCTGTGCATTTACCAGGTTCTTGTTTAAAAGAAAAAACCCCATAACTAAACCCCCAAGTTTTTTCATATTTGAAAAAACTGTCTTTCTTGTATTCTTTTTTAAACACAGATTTTACTTCATCAGGCTTTTTCTTAAACTCTTACACTATTGTACTTCATCTCACTTTAAAAGAAAGTGAAATTTATATACATACATACATGTATATATATATATATATATATATATATATATATATATATATGTCCTATATGGACCACAAAATTTCTCTGCATGTGTTCTCTGCTACTCAGTTTACATGGGCAATAAGGATAATAGAATTTCCACAGCTTTTTTACCTTTCCTACCCATTCCAGATTCTTTAAGGGTCTCGGAGGGACTACTTTTAAAGCATGCTATTTAATCGTCCATAGAAAATACAAATCCACTAATCTGAATTCAAAAATGCCCCCTTACTTTGTTACATAAAACTATTTGAAAAGTATCTTTTACCAGAACATATATAATACTATTTTCAGTGATCACAGGGGTTGTGAAGGCACAAATTCAAAATGTTTGTTGTATATAAAATCCCTGCATAGATGGAGCCAGATATTGATACCTGCTCCTTATTTAAAGTTGTCATTAGCATAAACAAAAGGTAAATATTTTCCAGTTACTCCATACCCCTTCTTTTCTTAGGGGGTCAGAGTTTGCAAGTACCCAATTCAGTTCTGGAGGGATCCATTTTCCACTGGCACACAACTATAGCATCAAGTACTAGCACTGCAATATGTTGAATGGCTGAGGATGTCAAGGGGTGAGATTTAAGCCTGAAGCAAATCTCAATTTGCAGACTGAGTTCACCTCTAATATATGCTCAGGTTCAAATAGATATTTATTTTTAAAATGGTTCCAGAGTAGATACACACTGAAAACATCAAGGATGCATTGGTTTTGCTTTACCTGTCTTCTGAAGAATAAAGTCGTGTTCTTCAATGAATGGGGTGCCATAATCACAGTATATGAAAAGTTGGACTGAGGAAAGTCCTGAATATATAACTGTGTATTAGTGGGCATTTATTATACAATATTATTTTTCTCTAGTATAGTATTTTAGTAAGAAAAACTACAAACATCATAGTAAACAAAATTAAATACAAGCCTCACTGTGTTGTTTTCATAAAAAAGGAGATCCTAACAAATTAAACCTTTTGTGGTTCATTATACCTAGACAACCACAACAAATCTTCCAACAAGTGTTCTGTGGGCTAAATTCTGAATTAGTTACAGGCCCAATAGTTTTATCAATTGCTGATTCATCTGAGGTTGAAAAGATCATGATCAAATGTCTTGCCCTTCTACCAGTCTCACCATAACTCAAAGGATCAGTTTTATATACTCAAAAAACCTCTCCTGCCTTCACAGGTCCAAATCCTTCAAGCCAACTCTTTTGACCTGGCCCTGATTGTTACAGATCAGGGCCAAATTGTGGACTTAAATGCAGGCATTCATAGCTTATGACAAAACCATTCCTTGCTCCTCAGAGTGAGATTTAGGCAGAAACAATTTTATTCAAAACAAATCTGATAAAAGGGAGAATGACAGGAGTGAGACATGACTCCTCCTTCCACAAAGGGTGCTTCCTCACAAGCAGAATCCTCCTCTCCTTTTCCCTCCCTCAGTTTGACAATTGCAGAGTGCCAAGACATGGAAATCATCTTTCCACTGGTGACATCTGTCT
The DNA here is from genome assembly GCA_013400235.1 of Oriolus oriolus. Classification (NCBI taxonomy): domain Eukaryota; kingdom Metazoa; phylum Chordata; class Aves; order Passeriformes; family Corvidae; genus Oriolus; species Oriolus oriolus. The sequence goes on from VXBT01000645.1 coordinate 329,705, forward strand.
CCCCAAAGAGCTCCGGAGGCAGTTATTGTGATAGCTTTGGAGTCTGTCATATGATTAGGTGAATATCGAACAATCTGGGACTTCATTTTCTTAATGCCAGTGGCTCACATTTGACTGTCTGGTGTCCTGGTTTCAGCTGGGATAGATTTAATTTGCTTCCTAGTAGCTGATACAGTGCTGTGTTTTGGATTTAGAATGAGAATAATCTTGATAACACATTGATGTTTTACTTGTTGCTAAGCAGTGTTTACGCTAAATCAAGGACTTACCTGCTTCTCACACCATCCCATCAGTAAGGAGGCTGGGAGGGACACAATGGGGGCAGATGACCCAAACTGGCCAAAGGGATACTTCAGATTATATGACACCGTGTTCAGTGGAGGGGAGGGGGTAGAGAGTGTCTGTGTGGTGTTTAGCTACCTGCTGGGTTAAATTACAAGAGCTGGAATTAATACTGTGTGTGATTTTATTTTCATTTTTTGTGCTAAAAAACAAGGGAATAAAAAGTTTTAAATAAATGTATGTATTTATAGAGCTTGTAGTTTAGGAATGGCTTATCTTTCATTTATTGTACGGTATATATCTGTCATAACTATCAGTCAGCCTTGTCCATTTATGCATCTACTGGAAATATTGAGTTCTCATTGTGGAAAGCGTGATGCTTATGAACATGTTAGAAAGCTTTATCTGCCACTTCTTTGCAAACAGAGACTTCAGAACACTCTCATTAATGAAACGTAAGTGAAAAAGATTTTTTAAAGTAATAGCTCTCCTAAGAAATGGCATTTAAAAGGAGTAGTGATAAATATCAGAAACAAGTCAAAAGAGTTGAAGAAGTTTTAAGCATTATCCTTTTCAGCATGTCTATCAATAGAAAGCTGACAATAGTATTATTGCTATTTACATATTGGTAACACACTGGTATGAATTTGCATAACGTATTGTAGTTCTGTGCTCTAGGGACTTGCATTGTAACATATTGGTGCTTAATGAACTCTGAAAAAATTGATTTTCCACAGAGTAAATTAAGGAATGCATTATAGCTGTTAAAGCAATCTTAAGGGAAATCTGAGGCTTCCACTGCAGCACCGTGCTTAGTAAGTAATAAATTACATGTTATACTTATTTGCCTTAATTCATGCTAATTTTGTCCAATTAATGTATCACAGTAATTCAGAAGCCTGTCACAGGAGAGCTAATTATTTATTGGATTTTTGTGTTCAGCTCCCTAGGAGTCTACTAGCAAACAAACTTGCGACTGTCTTTCTGTTAGGTCCACAATGACATTCTTATGTCTTACTGGGGAAAGAAAAAGAATGTTATTCTTTTTTTGTTTCAGTTATATAAATGGATCATTATTCATTTAAGTTAGTTTTTTGTTTACAAATTGGTGTCGCGTCATGACAGACTGCCATACTGTTAGGATGAAATCCAATGCTTTTTCCTCTTCCTGTAAATGCCTGAATATGACATAATTCTTCTTAAAGACCATGGCAGTGCTTTTCACAATCTGAAAGCTTCTTCCTAGTGGTGTGTAAAGTTAAAGAAAAAAACCCTTCTCATTCTTTTCACTGCAACTTGATTTTCAAAATCCACTGGCTTGAAAAATCACAACGTGCCCATAGCAATTGATACTGTTTCAAAAAAATTAGATTTTTAACTGTGGCAGAATGTTAATTCACAGCAAAAAATGAATTATTTATGAGATTAATTTGTGCAATTCATACCTATAAATAATATGGCAGTTGCTAAATAATTTGCACAGTGTGATAAGATGCAGACATCACAGTTAAACAATAAGAGAGTCACCAGCTGTGAAATACCCACTATCTGCTGGCATTCTGTCATGCACAAGCGTTTACAGAAAATTATTTGTTGGGGGTGGAAAGTATTAGATCTGATACTTGGCTTCTTCTCATGGGTAGCAGGAGAATACTTGTCAGTTGATTACTGTCTTCTACTCTACGTGAAAAGAAGTGGTATTTCTTTAAATGTATAATGCAAAGTGATGTTACCAGCAGGCTACATAAAATCATGTGATGTAACCTGCCATAATATGATACACATGACCGACTGTGTCACAAATTTAAAGAGACTTATTTTAGAACTGCTGAGAAAAAAAAATAGTACCCCTTCTCCTTTTCAGTCAGTTGCCATTGATCTGTGTTTGCCTATAGCCAAATGAATACCTGGTAGTTCAGTAAACGTCCCTGAGCAATATACAATCTTACATTGTAGCTACTATTATCACCTTAAAAGCATCTGTCAAGTACTTCATAGTTTTCTGTCATTGTTCTTCAATCTCTACCTTCCTAGCAAGCACACAAAAGCTCATCAAGGAATTAATTATCCAGTCCCTGTTTCATGGAAAACAGTTGTTTAATTGTTTATGGCATTTAGAATTTGAAAATGTTTTCTTCATTTTCTTTCTTGATTTCTCTACTCTGGAAAGTATAAAGCCTGCACTTAATGTTGAGCGTGTTTTAAATCCCATCAAACTCAGCAGAGATAATGACTGAGTTTTCCTCTTAACTAGGAGCTTTAGTTTCAGACCTGCATTACTAGGGCATTCTGAACAACGGGGCAGAGTATGTGAACACCTTCCAAGGGTGGGAGCACATGTGGGCAACCATACCATGCAAACATGATGGCTGTTTTACAGACGATTCAGACAAAGGGGTGAACTATGCAAAAGAGCAGCAGTCAATAAAGAAAACTCATGAATCAGGAAGGAAAAAACCTTATGACAATGTCAGAAAATTCTTCCTGTCAGCAAATACATCAGCTTTGAAAGCAAACTTGCCTGAAAGTATTTATAACTTTTTTCATCTCTCAATCCTTTTTTCGTATGAGTAGTCTGCATCATTGCCTATATGGATAAGTGTAAATAGCCTCTTCTCATGAGCCAAAACCCACACAACCTGACACTCAAAATCACCTTGAACATTAATTATATGGAATAGGTGACAGAGTTTTCGCATTGTAAAGATGTCACACTCTGGATAGATAGAATAGGAAAAAGCCTAAAATTTAAAACAAGAACTGGATTCCCTAGTTGGGATAAATGTTTAAAGTGCCCATGCTTACTCTCTTGCTAAGCTAATATGTTTGCTTCTGCTAGATGTGGCAGAAACTTAGAAGCTAACATTTGTGTTACTTTAATCTAGTATAAAAACTTCAGAAAAAAACCCACAGTATCAAAAATCCCTTGGAGAGAGAAGGCTGGTGATGAAGACCTAGATATTCATTAGAAACACTGTCTGTAACAGAGACTATGTTTGCTCCTTCCTCCTCCAGGCCACCTTCCTGTAGAGCCCAGCTGCACAATAAAGCTAGGGAGGAATAGTATTGTGCTTTCCTTCTGCTTCCTTCTGGTTGTGCCATCTAATAAGGACTTCTCTTTAAAATCCTCTTGCCATGGAGGCAGCTGCTTTTCTGCTAGCTATTTCATTGGGTTCTTTCCTGGTCATTCAGAATATGACAAAAGAAATCAAATTTCAAGCACCTTCTTGTACCTCCAAAATGTATGGGAATCTTGAGTCACACAGCAGCAAGCAGCAAGACTGCTGTGGACTTTAACTCTCGGACTTGAGCCCAAGAGTTCATCCGCAGCCTCTGGTTACACCTGTAGATTCTAATTTTTCCATCTGTAATTTTCCCACCACAAATGTATTTTTTCATTCCTCATGATACAAGACATTTCCTGACACACCATTTGTTTCCAATACAAAGACAACACCTTTCTCTACACCTTTGGAATGTCTTTGTCTCCCTTCTTTTTCTCCCATGCTCTCCTGCCACCTCCATGGCAAAGACCCATCAGCAAAGGGTTTAATATCTTTCTTTTTAGGCTGCCAAGATTTTAGTGGTCTTTCATCATGCAACAAATTAAGAAAGGCTTCTGATGAAAGCATAAATACGTTTTTAAGATAACGTTCACTGTGCAAATTATTTTTGTAATCGGTGCCTATAGTGTTTCCTGCCACATAAAGTCTGTCCTGTTGTGTCAATAGGCTGTCTTTGTCAGAGTATAAAACATATTTTTTTAAAAAAAAGTTTTTACAAATTATAAAGATTATTACAAATTATTAAAATAATTTTACAAATTATTAAGATTAAGACCAAATCAGTCCTGGTCTCAGTGGTTTCAGAAAACAGTGAAGTGCTGTTCAAAACAGCTGCATCCTTCTAAGCCACAGCTGGATGCAGAGCATGCACAATTGTCTTTTTGGCAGTTCATACCATCATGGACATAATCAGTGCAAGTATCACTAGAGAGAGAGAAAGAAAGATGTGGATACTGTCATAAAACTGCAAGCTATAAACTGCTTTAATTTACTCACTGAGTTCAGAAACAGATTATTTAAAGAGATGGAGAACAATTAGAGCAACACTTTTAGATTATAACTAAGCAGCACCTGGGCCTCAATTACACTATTAAATTAAAGCAGAAATCATATAAAGGAAAAGACAGCCCAACTCAGCATTAACTGTAGAATGACAAAACCACGCGGGTTAGAAGGAAGCTCCAGAAGTCATCTGGTTTGACCTTCTGCTCAAAGCAAATCCAGTAAATCAGGCTGCCCTCCTGGTGAGTGATTGCCTTACTGGGGCACAATGGAAATCAGAGATAGCTAATCAAGTAAGGAACCTAGTGGATTGTTACAGAGTGAATTGTAGCAATAGAGAAAACAAGAGAAAGGAAACTCAAAAGAGGATATAAAAATAAGGCAAACTGTGGCTACAAATAGAAGTTGCAGGTGACCACACATCTACATCTTGCTTCCATGTTGCCTTTCAACATAGGTGATTGATGAACTGTGCTAATAGACACCCACTGCAGATCTTTGCTTTCCTGCCCACCAGCAGGAAATCAAGGTGAAGAATACCCAGATTCCTGCTTCCAGGATTCATTTATGACCATATTCCTCATCCTGAGCGCTATGAGCTCTTCAGGTTCCTACTGTATATGAAACTGTTGTATTCCTGTTTCATGTCTCCCAAAACACTATCAAAATAAATTATAACTATTTTTCTGTAATTTGAAAGGTGACTTTCCAGTTACATCCAGTTTGAAAACAAGTTTGTTTATTTATTTCTTTTGATAAAATCAAGCTGGTTAACAGAAATGGCAGGAATTCTGCTTGCTTATCAGGATCTCATATTATTGTGGATTCCCTTTCTTCCATCTTGGCATTCTGGTATATATTTAAGTGCTTGCTCGAGACAGAGGAGAGAACACAGGCGTTGATTCTACACTGCTTGCTGCTACAATTCCAATTGGAAACTTTCTGCAAAACTGTTTCTTGCAAATGATGGTTCCATATGTAAATACAGGAAAAGCAATAATCAACTTCAAAACTATAGTTCAATAAAATCACTTGTAAAGAGGCCCATTACACAAGTGATGCCCCCTGACGTGCAATTGACCCTATAGTCTATTGGAGGGCTGCACCTCACCTGCTGCTCATACAAAGCTCCTTTTTCCAGCATACTACTGCAGTTCACTGTTGTATTTTTAAAGTGTTTTATATTGTTCTGCTGGAATTAACAGAGGGACTGGCTTGAGATCTTCAGGTGAAATGTGTGATAGAAATGCAAATAAACTACTAGCTTGCTATTTGATGCAAGAGAGTGCTATATAGCCCTACTTAGACATTACATTTACTTTCCATGCCTATCAGTATGCACTCAGAGATTGATAGATGATGGTTTCATAATTCTTAAATACTTTTTTGATATCCTAAACCTATAGAGCCTTCAGACATTTTCTTCAGGAAATCTAGAATACTTTGCTACTTGAAATAAAAAGAGCTTCAATTGGCAGGGTTTTAAATCCAAACATTTAAGGCATTGATTTTACTTAGTTTTTCTAAAGTAACTCCTTTAGGAAATTGAGTGCTACATTGCTAATTTTAACTTTATTCATTTTAAAGTGCTCCAGGATACTAGCACAAAGGGCACTGTAAAAATTGCATTGTGCTGTATTAGGTTTGAATAGGATGAGTTATGGAACTGTTTGAGACTTTGAATTTCCAGAATATAGTTATTATAATGCTTATAATACTAAAGGCTTCTTATGCGTGCATTTTATGTTTGGTTTTTTTTTTAAATAATCATAACTTCTAAGAAATATCGACTTACATAGTCTGTAACTAACACTTTATAATAATTTCTATTGCAATACATCTGTACAAGAGGATTTTATAGAACAGTTATTCACACCTACATAAATATAATTTAAAATGTAAATGTTCATGCTTAAATTACAGTGGAAATTCACTTTTTTATGCAATGAATCTTTACAATATTTCCAGTCTTGATTTATCTGCAATGAGATTTTTCTTTTGCAATACAATAAATATCTACGTCTTGTATAAATCTGAGTAAAGCATGCAAAAATCTATCTGAATATCACATAGTAAGTGGTTGTGTATTCTGAATAAACAATGCAAAACAAAGCAATTTGTAATGTATTTTGAATTTTAGAACATTTTTCCAAAAGAAGTTTGGAGGTTTATGACTTACAGCAGCACAATTAAATATAGAATAATAACACAGCAAAGATTGTACTCCTTTTCGTTTGATGATTACACAAATTTACCTTGAACTGTTTCATTGATTTCAGTAAAAACTGGTCCATAATACTTTAACTTTTAAAAGACTAATGTAATTTCATAGGTGTATATTTCCCATAAGAATTCCCTGAAAAAATAGATTACAGTGTGAAAATGTAAATGATGTTGCAGAGAGTCTCTTTTTCCGGTGATTCATCCCAATATCATGTATACTGGAAGAGACAAATATCTAACACAAGAAAGCATAGAATTACTTTAAAAGCAATGAAAAAAATTTGAAAAATACTATGAGTTGAGAGAGAAAAATAAAAAATATCCAAACAGACAAATATTGGCTTTGGAAGAATAAATAGAACATTCCTTAATTGCTTTTTCAAGACCAGTGGAAAATATTGCTCACAGACACAGGATTCTTTTTCCTGCTGCCTCTCAACACTGGATAATTTGTGAAGGAATAACTTAGTGTAGAAAAAACAAGGAAGATGAACTTAAGCAACGTTTTAATAGATATACCACCAAACTTCAGCAGGTCATTGGGGAGACAGATCGATGGAATGTATGTTATCACTAACATCAAAAAGAATAGATCTATCACAGAAAAAACACCCCAAACTATTTAAAAATTTAAAGCATTATCTATTGTATTTTTATTCAAAGGCTTTTTTGAACAATTGTGCTTGCTTGCACACTTCTTCAACAATAGCAAGTTCCCACAAACTCTGTCCTCATGGTCAAAATATTACATAAGGTTTTTAGATTTTCTGTATAACTTGATTTGATACATACTTTAGTTCTGTATGAAATATATATGCATTAATTATTATAAGTTTTCTTTAAAGGAAAAGAGCAATACTGCCATCATCCAACAAAAGAAACCCCAAAAACTAAACCAAAGTCAGAAAATGATAGACTTTTTTGCTTCTATGTTCTCTATATTAAAATACATGTTTATCACAATAAATCATGTACTACATAGCATATCTTGTGTTATCTGCCTGAGTCATATCCAAAAGAGACTGAAATGTATGGTTACCTTCTCACTGGTTGTCATATTTCTTGGAGCATATATTTTGTGTATTTCCTTCATTCTTATACTGTAGATCTGCCTTTTTCCTTCCTCCCGGAGGCTCATGGAATCTGTGAGTTCATCACTGCCCACTTGGTCATTGCTGCAGTACAGCGGGCCTTTACTGATGAACTGAAAGTGCAGTGTTTGTGCTAAAAAGACCCATCGACTCAAATAGCACAGGGCCTCTAAAGGCCTTCACCCTGCTGCTCAGACATGGGGAAAACATGGCCCGATGGGCCAAGGAGATTGTGGAGAAGAGCAGTCAGTAGCAACAAGGCAACACAAACAAGAAGCATCACCTGAAGTTATGAGCATGTGTGTAACATTCACATCCTGCTGCTAAGCTGGGGAGACCGGAGAATTGTCTTCCTGAGAGAAATAATAACTGAAAATTTGTTACAATTTTGTGAAAACCAGGAGGTGTAATTAAGATACATGATGTGTTCTACAGCTTTTACTGTAAAATAGTCTGATTAATCTAAATTAACTTTACGTAATAAGCTACTTACTTTTCCAGTGGTGAAATCTGCAGTGGGTTAGAGAAGAAGAAAACAGTTTCACTCTTCTTACAAGCTGTATAATGAATGCTATCCTATTTAGAAAATAGAAATTTACATACAAGTGGGAAATGTTGCTCATCTCCACAGAGAAAAATTTTCATTAAAATATTCTGGTTGTCCAATAAAAAGTCAAACTTCATCTGTCAAGCAGAAAATTAAGTTATTTTTAAAATGTCTTGCTTTTTCCATCAAATGGGTTTTCAGTAAGCATATTCAGTTTCATTTCTATGAGTTGCTTTGCTTGAGCAAAATATTTGCACAGAACAATCAATATTTAAATAAAATCATTTATGCTGGCTGAATTCAGCATTTTTTCATGTCCTAATTAGGCCTAAAGTTTCATTCATTGTGGTTATTTTGGACAACTCAAACCATATTTCCCTTTGGGACTGGGAGAAAAAGTAGAATACTGGAACAAATTCATTGAAATACATTTTCAGTCAGAATTAACTGAAAATTTACTCCATGGAAAATTTCAAATAGGAAAAAAAATGTAAGAAGTGGAAATAGTTCCATATGGAAATCCTGCCATATTGCCTGCCAAGAGTTGTCCTCCAAGTCTCCTTTGCCAGAGGAATGTTGCACGATCAAGACATTATACATACAATAGTAGCCTTTCCTAGCTAATCTGACTAGAGAAAATCCCCAGAAGATGTAATGTAGCTGGGCAATCCAGCTATCCATTTATTAGTAGAGAGACAGGGGAAGATGACCTCCCGCCCTCCTAATCTCTGTACTAAAAGCACTGGCATAGCAGCCTTCCAGCTTTCTGACACATGGTTCTTACACTCTTTTTTTAAATACAAAAACCAAATCTCTACCATTAATAAAGAAATGGGTTTAGGTCAAAAACCCAGCTGGCCATTGAAAAAAACCCAAATAGTGAAATACAACTTCTCACACTCCTTTGACCCAAGACTCTCTTCATAGTTAGTGGGAGCAGAAGTCACCTCTGAGCCACAATTCCTCTAAAATAGGTCAGATAAATTTTTACCCAAAAGTGCCTATTTCTCTCCATGGACTCCTAAAATTATTGGGGTAACACATTCAGATATAGATCTACAGCACTAGGTGAGATTAGTCCTGGTTCTGGTCTTCAGTCACATACTGTTCTAGTGGAAGGAGAGAAAAGAAAGGGAAAAAAGACTTCACTTGAATTAGGAAGTTACTTTTACTATCTCTTCTAAGCTCTTTTAGTCCAGGCCTTGATGCTATTTCACAGATCTCTTTCAGAAGTCTTTTACGCTATTTCCTGAAGAGTGGTGAAACAGAATTTTCAGTTCCAGCTCTTCTCTGTACTTCCATGTAGCTCCCACAAAATTTCAGCAATCAAAACTACACTAATATTTTGTAAAAGAAAACAAAACATCTTTGTTCTGAATAGTGGTTTTGGTTCAACTTCCATATTCAGCTCAGTGAAGTAAATAATAAAATTATGTATGTACCTTTTGATAGATTTCTGCAATTCTAATTAATTTAACTGTATTAATATTTTTGAATTAATAGTTTCAAGAAATGCCAGTTTTGTGGTCTGTATTCACATCTCAAGAGCAACATTTTAAATTTACATGGATTTCAATGAAGTCAGTGGACTCAGTCCAGCGTAAGTGACAACAAAGTCTACTCTGTGGCCATAACTTTCTCCTAGCAGGACTCCATCTGTAATCAAATTTTATGGCATATTACACTGGAGGATAAAAATTTGCTGCATAAATCCAGTTTTGAACTTAGAATTTTTTCCCTTAAACTGCTAGCTTAATGGAAGAACTTAAGGATATTTTGCCAGCAAAGTATGTAAAAAAGAGATTAATGAATAAAAAATAAAGAGCATAATGAGTGCATATATTTTAAATCCTTTCAACACCATTAATCAGCTATTCCTATACTTATACAATTAAAATAGAAAACAACTATGAAGATCTGGAGAGGTCACTCAGCTAATCCTCTACCCCAAAGGAGGGGTCAGCATTTAGGAGGTTAACTAAGATATACAATATAGCTTTCTTTTTGCCTACCACAAAATGAAGGTATAAAGTAAGTCAGATTTTCAATAGTTTTCAGGAGTCCAGTTCAGGAGCCTAAATACATAAAGGCAAATTAAAAACTAGTTACCTCAGTGTCTGTATATTCTAGCTCCAGCTGGCAATTATCTATATCTGCACATAAGGACTGGCCTAACATCCACTGAAATCAGTGTGGATTACTTTACCATTAACTTCCACGGACTTCGGAGTAAGCCCCTATCCAGGCCCCCACACAGAAAAATTACATGCACAACCGTAAAAGTGCAATGTTTCAAACAAATTCGACTACTTAAAACTTTTTTCTGGAAGTTAAATCAATAAACAAACACAAATCAGCTTGTTAGAAGAAAATCTTGCCTGCCAAATTGTAGCATCATTTTTAAAATCAGAATAGATTAATTAATAAAATCATTCATGAACATAAGGGCATTTTCCTCTCTTCTCACATATTTTTTCTGTATATGGCTTCATACACCTGAATAACTTGCAATTTCTTCATGCAGCTCTAATAACAGCTCGTAACAAAGCAACAAAGACACTCACATGAAAAATTTAGATATCTACAGAGAACTTTAAAAAACACTAAAGCTCTGTTTTACTTCATGTTGCTTGAACAACAACCTTTTACCATTCTGAGTATTTGCTGTACAATGGAGATGTTAATAGTTACCCTCAGACTGTACCTTATCTTTTACTGTAAACCTCTTAGGCAGTGCATTCACATTTCACATCCTTTCACAGTGCAGCTCACTTGGAGACAAAAGCAAGAGGAATTTGTTTCAGTTGAACTATTCCTTTTTAACAGACGCTTCCCAGCTCCCTTGCAGAAGCTGCCAAAAGGAAAATCAAGGATTGAGATTAGCTTTTTTTTCTCAAGATTTGAAAGATCTGTAAGGTCATGGGGATTTTTAAAACTTATTTGTTATTGATCAAAGTGTCATTAAAGCATTTGCTAGTTGATGAGCTGTCAGCTATGAGAGAGTCCTACACCTCTAATACTCTAATTGTACAGTCTTTTAGGATGTTATCATCAATTCTTAAATTTGTCCAGTTGGAAACTGCTTCCAAGTTTTACACTTTTCCAACCACCGCTATTGAATTTGTTTTGCTACAAGAACAATAAAAGACTAATTATGTTGATCATATATTAGTCTCAGGCTGGGAATTCTAGACACAGTGCTGAACTTTCATTTGTTTACATGTTCAAATCTAATGTTATTACAGATGTGTATGACTAGGAAATGTTCTGTCCAGGTATTTTTAAATATACTACTAAAAATTACAATAGTAAATTTTTCATAAGCTTTTCTACTTTCATATCTATGTTGCTTATACATAATAAAGAATGAAGTCTCTCATCCAATCAAAATTTAACAAACTTAGAAGTGTAAATTGTTGCTATTTATGTTACACAGAACATAACAGAAAAATATATATTTCCTAAAGACTTTTAAGATGATTATGACCTTGTAATATAAAATATTATTCTAAGCAGAGGTGTGTACCCAGTCACTAATTCAATGCCTCATTATGAGGGAACTTATTTCATCAAGAATTTGTGATGAACCTTTTGACTACCACTTTCCTCTGCAGAAATGCTGGAAATCATATAATAATGCTCCTATCCATCTTTCTACTCTGTTTGCAGACCCTGCACAAACTCTCAACACAGAGGGACTGCTGGTGTTCAGGGAGCCTAAAGATTCAACAGTTTTTCTTGTCTCTAAATGGAGAAGTGAAGTAAAGGTTATCTCCAACATATATCTTAGCACTAGGTAAGCACAGAATAGAAAAACCACTGTACCACCACCCAGAATTGTGCCAAAGCTGTTTCCATCCTATAGTCTCTAAAGCTCCAACAGAGTGACCTGTCTCCAGCTCCTTTTGATAACAAGATCTGGTTCCCTGGCTAAAAACTGCAACAAGGTCATAACTAACAAAAGGACTTTAGTATTCCATGTATTAAAACATACCACATAAATGTACAAAATTTTCAAAATTATTAAGCAACAGGAATAGCAGAAATAGAATATGCTGTAAGTAAGTAATACAGTATGTTTCAATCATTTCTTTTATGATTTGCAACCACAGCATGCAAGGTGGAGTTTATCAGTGTAAATATTATCATTTGGCATTTTCTATATATCTTCTAAACTGGGGTGTTGTTTTTTTTTCTCCATCAGAGGTCTGCACTGAGCTCTATTGTCAACATTCCAACCGAGAAAAATATGACCAAAACTGGTTCATAATGTCTAAGACCCACACAGGGGACACGGCCGCTTTTGGGAGTCTTTACCTTAATACTGGCATTGGACATAAGCCTTGATTTAAGTTCCCAGGCAACAGATCTATTAAAGCTATATTACTAAGGTTCACACTGCCCCTGAAAGCTTTATTAAATGATTACTTCATAGCATGGAGGGAAATGTATTGAAAATTAATATGCAGCATCAACCAGTCATGGCTCGTAGCTGAGATATGCCCTTTGTATCAAAAAGTAGAAGTTTCCAAATAAGACAGGGTAAGTGAAATTCCTCTCATTAACTTTACTTTTCTAATCTGACTTCTAGGACTACAGTGAGTGGGAGGAATGGCCATTTCTAGGGCTCATTCCATTTTTCTTCTGTCTTAGGAGCCCAATTTGACATAGGATGCATTGCCCTCTGGGGGTGCCCCTCTGCTTCTGCATATGATAGAAGGAACACAGTTGCCTCACTTTAACGGCTGAGATGAAACAACATGAACTCCAACTTATATGAAAAGAGTAAGATTTGATTTATCCATCCAGCCTATGGGATTCTGACAGACTCAAAGAAGCATCTTGAATATTTACAGAATTCAGTGCATTAGGCCATTCTTTTTGTAGAAAACAACCTGAGACAACTAATGCCAAGTAAAATCATGCCCACATGTATTTCTTCAAAAGGATTTTTCAGAAAAAGCTAATTAGCTAAACTTCTACAGTGTTGCCATGCTCAGAATACACATAATTTCTTCTATAAAAACACAATTACATGTTTTATGAAAGTGATTTTTAATGAATAGTTAAGACCTCCAAATAATTTAAAGACACTATTTAAACCTAACAAAGTTTGTCATTTTACATTATTACATTGCTAAGAAATGTATTAATTCGGATCATGCAGTTCTAAAGTCATGAACAGTTAAGAAAATGGGCAAGTTCTCTTGTTGTCTTCAATTAATTTGGAAGGTGAGGGCTAGGAAAAGCCCAGGCAGGCAGCTCCTACCCTGCGAGCACCAGGTGGCAGTCCAGCTTTGACTGACAGGTCTTCCTGTTCTCCTGCACTCCCCAGGCCAAAGGCCTTCCTTGTTACAGTACTTGTCTGCCTAACCCAGTTCTGAACGTCTTCCATGCTTTCCTATATGCTAAATAACATACATTCACCCTGGGATTTAAGGGCAGAGAATAAGATTAATGTTTTTCATAAACTTGCCCATACTGCCTTACTGATGCTGAAATGACAGGGAATTACTTAAAGCGTAGTTCGGCAAATTGAGCTCTGAATTTTGCTGGTTGGACAAACCATATTAGTACACCCCAAAAGTTTAAACAACCTATAAAACCATGTACAGGAAATATGAGGCATATAAGTCTTTTATCTACTACAGCATGATGTTTTTTCACAGAACATACCGCAAAGATAATTTCAAATCTCAGTTACTCAAAATAAAAAAATAACAAAAAAAGAAAACCTGCACATCTCCAAAATTAATAGCGAAAAATCTTGAAAATTGTGCTCACATATACAGATAGCTGCAGTTTCTAAGAAGGAATGATAGTAACAATAGTTGAAGTAAATTTGATATTTACTGGGATGGTCATACTCCTGAAATGCTGCAAAAACTGTCCTATGAGGACATAAATTTTGTAGGTTTTTCTTTCCCTGTTTTGAGATAAATACAAACAGACCTTTATCGGAGCTGTGAAATGGCTCTCTCTACACTTTTCAGGGTCATGCTTCACCTATCTGTTTTCAGGGATCTGCAGTTTTTACTAGTTTAATTAGTTTATCATTTGGTATCAGCACACTCAAATACTATTCAATAAAGTTCAAATAAATTAAAAAAAAATAGGAAATATCTGCACAAAGAAAAGAAATTAAAGTCATATATTCTATAAAATATCACAGTGACGACCAAAGGAATAGGAATTTGACAAACTACACTAGCTAACATCAGTGAGCCACAGGAAAAATGGAGTAGTCCTGCACTTCTCAAGCCTTTTTTTCCTCTTCTATCCTGAAGTGGTACAATTTCTGAGTAATAATAGCATGGTTTTATTCCACAGAGCCAGTCCTTTTGAGCATTCTGAGCGGGATCTGCTGACTTCAGTAAGGAAAAAAAGAAAGTTTTAATGCTTTTTAATGCAGCTAGACCTGCAAAACCATCACAGCTGAGAAAGATGGATTCTGTTCCTTCCTGTTCATCTTCAATAGAATTCTTTAAAATGACGATGAAAAAATGCCTAGTTGACATAGGTCATTAAATGTGGAAGTTCCCAGGCATGAACTGTGCTAAAGAAGCAGGATTCTGTGCCTGCAAATAGGCTTTCAGGACAGGTGCCTCATAAATGACTTGGAAGCAATACATATTTTCTCTGAATCAAACATAGAAGGGGACACACATCACGCACTATAAAACAGCTCACATTCCCAAAGTTACTTAAGGGTAATCACAGAACTTTTCCAACCAGAATCTCACTGGCTCTGAAGCAGCTGAGGCAACCCCGTATCAAGTTATGTATGTACAACTCCAGACCAGGCTTTTGTGTCCAGGCTGCCCCCACCATCTCCACACCCTCCTGTTTCTGTATGATCCAGAATGCTGACTCCCCTTAGTATCGAAGGGAGAGAACTGCTGGCAGAATGCTTTCTCCAAAGGTATGTTGACACGGGAACTGACTTTTGCTGTCGATCTGTCCCAGCCTTGAGTTCCTAGTCATCAATATGTAACAAAGCCTGCTTTCCTCTTGGGTCATTTTTAGCACAACTCTGAGCTTCATTTAGAGGGATGGATTTTTGTTATGAACTATTCTCTATTACAGTTGTCTTCAAATTTTATCCATAGTACAAATTGAGACAATGACTATTAATATTAACATGGCCATGCACTACTTGCATGAAAAGGCACCTATTGAGACCTTTTCATCAATCAGAAATAAACATTTTTTTAACCACACAGGCAACACTTGATTTGCTGTTTGCATGTATAATATGAACTATTTGCCTGTCAATTTAAAAAACAACTTTAATTGATTTTTAGATTTCAGGCACCATTTCAAAGAGCTATTTTTATTTCATTGCGCTGGTTTCTACTTCATTGTTTCCTTTTACATTAGTCTGTTGAGGTCTATTTATATGAGGTATTTTTCTTCTTAACCATATTATATTGAAATGCCAGCTAGTACTAGGGAGCTTTCCATAGTTCTTTCGAAACTTAGAAATAGCGTGGCTCTTACATGATACTTTCATAATGTTGCCAATCCTCTGATAAGTTGTTCACATCAGATATTTAGCCCCAATACCTACTGCTTGAGAATCTACACTGATTCTCTTCACGTTTTGCCTCTGTATTTCAAGATTTATGAATATTAAGTTGTGCTTGCCCCAAAGCAAAAGTATACTCACTAAGATATTTGCTGAGATCAGGAGTCTCTCTGCCCCATTTTTAAAACAAAGGCATTAATAAGGAAGCATTATAAAATGTACGACATTGAAAAAATAAGGAAAATTCAGTATTTTTAATAAAGTGAGAAAAAAACCCTCTAGTTCAAAGCACCCTATCTGAGCTACCCTAAATAATTCAAAAGAGTAACAATTTATGGCACTTGTACAGATTTATTTCTGCTAAGTGCGAATATACCCTGATTTCTAAAACTATGACCATTATTTTTCAAAACAATGGTCACCTATGGTAAAAAATATAATTATCTATAATTTTAAGCCTTAGAAACACATGGGCAGATACTGTATATAGCATCTATGTAGGTCAATTAGACCCAGTGGCAATGGTTGCATCATTACCCAGCACACACATAATTACTTTGTGTACCAAGCACAAAAGTCATGGACGCATTCAGAGGGTACACACCTACATATTCCAATACTGAAACATCTTTCACAAGGACTAACACAACTTCAGAATTTAAAATGCATACATAAACATGTGAACTTAAAAAAATTCCTGAAATTAAAGAAATTCCTGAAATATCTTTTTTTTTTAATTATTACATTTCTTAAATTCTATTCCAAATGCTCTCAGCTTCTTTTGTGATTTGATCTATTTTTATGTGTACATGAAAATAAGGAACTTACTTAAAGCAAGATGAAACTGGTCCATACTGAAACAAAAAAAAAATCACAGAAGAAATATGAATGAAGAGGTTTATAGGTTTACAAACAGGCAGAATAAATGTGCTATGGCAAAAACATTCCATTGAGATAAACGCTGATGCAAACTAATGGAGACTCGGTTTCTAAACTGTGACTACACAATACTACTTCTGCCCCTCTGTTTGTAATTACATTGCTTTCAGTTTTATATATTAAACAGTTCCACAGCTGCTCTTTAGAAAATAATAAATTGTTTAATTCTAAGAGCAACCACGTATGGTTAAGATAATTCAAGAGAGATAACTGAGTAATGCAATTCATCTATTTTTTTTTACTCAAATCTTTATATTAAACTGAAAATAGAGCTCTATTGTGTTTATTACAGTAGATATTCTTACTGAAGTCAACAGTATATGAGTATTCACAGCGGGTTCTTTATAAGTCATTATTGAAATATCTTATTGCAATTACTTTTCAGCAATTTCCTCCCACTGTTATTCTATATATTATAATATACCGAGCACAAAATAAGATGTTGGTATCTCGCAGTATAGCTTCTATTAGATTATAAATTGAGTATAAATTGGATTGTCAATTAAGAAACTCAGAAAGTCAAGGCACCCCTTGGATTTAGAATGCTCACTCTGAAACAGAGCCCTCACCTCCCCACCAGCATCAGGGCTGAAACTTGAGCCACTTCAGGACAATTCTCTCACTCAGCATACCGGCAGAAAGAAGAAATTCCCTGACTTCAAGAAGTAATGTTACAGAAATTTTTTTCCCCTTTACTGGCAATTGCTATGTAGGACATTATATGGATTCCCAGATAGCATTAATGGTTCTGTTTTCTGCATGCCTCGGGCCACAGGGCTGTGATTACTTTTAATCAGTTTCAAGACTCCCCACCCTCAGCTGTGCTTTGGTTATCTTCAGACTGGATCAGTACTTTGTAGCCTACCTACCATAACACTTGGAAGTTTCCCTGAGGCTTTCAGGCTATGCAGAATGCAGCCAAAATGAAAGTTTAGGTCCCTTTCCTTCTCCTTCCTCTCCCTACAGGAACTTTTCTGGCTGCTCCCTGTTTCCCATCACTAGTTCCAAGTACTATACAGCAAGCAGAAATCCTACCCTTTTTTCTGTAAGGCAATACCATAAAACAAAAACAAAACCAAACAAAACCCAACCCAAACAAAAACAAAAGGAAAATAAAAATATAATAGGTAAAATAAAATTTTCCAGAAAGTTTGCAATTCTTATTTATGTTACTCTTAAATTCCTTCTGATTAAACATGCAAATACACATAAATTCACTTCACACATATTCCTCATTAAAAAATAGTCCCAAAATCATTATTCTGTGCTATCAGAAATAAACTTTACAAGTCAACAGCCTTCAAAACTCAGTCTAATGGGTGTAGTGGGGAGACAGGGTGTGGTATTTGCCCATAAACACATTGAAAAAGATTCTGTCACTCACACACACTTGTTCCTCACTCATTAGCCTTCTTCATTACAGTCAAACTTATAACTTAAGTGTAATTGACCTCTACCAATATAACAAGTATGCTTTCTGTTTCATATGGTCTCTAAGATACAGGGATGCCTAAACTTAACACAGGTGCTTAAAGAGGGTGAACATTACCAACAACAGTAATTTTCATTATCATACACTAACTATCAGTAGCATAACAAACACTAATTTTTCTATCATTGTAGCAAAATCATGTCAGTGTAGGGGGTGGGAGAAAAATGGAAAGATATAGTGACAGTGCTCTGAGCATATCCAATTCTTATTACTCAGAAAATCTAGGGAAGGGTGGAGGAAATTTATTTATAAAAATCCCCAGTGAATAATATATTAATTATCGAAAGGGGCTCAGCAAAACACTCAGACAATTTATATAGGACATCAGACAGAATACAGCAGCCATTCAGAAAACCAAGGCAGATGAGATTAGGCTTGTGCAGGTTATGTCACTGACATGCAGCCTTCTAGACAACCAAGTGAACATGCTACTAGACAAGCAAGTGAACATATTACACAAGGACCTACGCAAACTACAAAACGATCAAAGACTGCTTCAATATCATAATGTAAAATTGTAATGGGAATGCAGACAGGATGATAAAAAGAACCAAATCTCTTTGAAATGTGAATCAAGGGAAAAAAAAGTGACAGGCTCATAACATTTTCAGATGAGGGTTTAGGATTATGGCACTTTCTGCAAGAGCAACATAGTAAGTGAACACTAACACATGCAGCTGCTCAAACAACAAAATTAGCGTATTTTTTACAAGCTGTATAACTCCACTGTTAGAGAACTCTGCTAATTTCAGAAAGGAAGATATCCCAGGACAGGGGGATGAAAGGTGTAGTTAAATGGAAAGCAGGGCTGCTAAATAAAGTCGAGTGGTTTTCAACCTTCAGTACAAAAACTGCATCTCCTATAAAATAACCAGACTGGCCTTCACTTATTTCCCAGCAGTAATTCCAAAAGGAAATGCAGCAAAATAGCAGCAAACTACTCTTTTGGTAGTTCTGTGATGACAGCCATAAACTCATTAGCCAAAAGTAGAGTTTTGCAATTGCAAAATCACGGGCTGCAGTACCACAAGTGTTTAAAAGCTGCCTCTTGCAGATCTGGCTATGGGAAGCCTAATGCAAGACTAAGACTCCAGCTTCAGTAAACCATGTGTTTTTATTTACTGTTGAGTAGAATACTTCACTTTACTCATTGTTGAAATATGGGTTGCAGGAAGAACAGTTTTATCCTTTAACTGGAAAAGTACTCAAGTCCCAGTTAACTTCTCTCTGAAAGACTGACTGACTGGCCATGCTATGACACATAGAATAAGGGCAGAAGCTCTGTACAAAGACAAGAGACTGTCATGAACAGCCATGAAAAAGACAGGCCTAAACACACTGTAATAAATGCAAAAGAAAAATAAATAAATAAAGATAATTAAGATAAAGACACAGCAAAGGTACACTGGAAAAAGCAAACCCAAAATCACTGCTGAACCATCTGAAAATATGCTTTTCAAATTATGGGGAAAGGTGTACTTGGCTGGCCCAAGTAAAAGTGTTGTAACTGTCTGGTTTCAAAATAGCACAAATATTTCCGTCAAAATCACCAGTAAAATAAAAGGAGAATTGGGACAATTTGACAGTTTTTGATGGATTCTTAGTTTGGCTGCCTCTTATAGTAACTCTACAACATAAATCTTCATCTTGAGGCATAACAAAACACCAGGCAGCAGGTTAAAAGTGCTTCTTGAAGTATCAGTCAATTTGATCCTACCAAACTGAGACAGTCTAATATATGAACACAACACTATAGAAAAAGAAAGAGCAAAAAAAAAGTTGCAGGTTCAGTTTAAGATTCTAATAATTTCATGGTAAGTAAGAAACACTTGCTATTAACCAGAAAAAAAAGTTAACAGTTTATGATCAAGCTTATAGGGACAGCCCTGCACACAGATGTAGGAGCATAAGCTGTTTCTGCAAGGTCTTTTGTGGCCTCAAGCACAGGATTCAAACACTTCAGGATGAGCACTGGTTACTTTTCAAGATGAAATATTATCTATCCGATAACCTCTTTGAATATCTCTTTCTTTCTTTGCTAGTGAGCACTGGCTCAAGCCCAAAGTAGCTACAACAAGAAATCAAAACAACACAAGAAGGTAAATATTTGCAAGCATGCATACCAGGTAAGCCGAAATGGGAGGAAGATAAGAAGCAGTAGGTTTTCTCTCAGTGCCAGCTGGTGAGATGCATGCTGCAAGCGCCGTGAGGAGGCAGGTTATCTGGCCCACAGGAGCTCCAGTACCCACAACTGTGATTAGAGGCAGGGAGTAAATTCCAAAAAACTTAAATTAAGAGGACCAAATTCAACAATTCACGTAGTACCAATAACTGAAAAACAGACTAAACCCCCACAATTGGATATTTATTCAAAAATTAAATATCTTTTTTTTCCAGGGAGAAGAGTATTTTATTCTTGCTATGTATTGCTTTCTACTAAGGGTGGTGATTTCCTGGTGCATGCAGGGAGGGGGAGGAAAGAAAAGGTGTTCAAATTTTTAAAATACGTGTTTATGAACAAACATGTGGCTCTGGTCCAAGTCTTTTGTTTACTCATTCTGACCTTAATACAGTCCTAAGCAAAGTAGTCTCTACAGAACTAGAAGAATGCTGCATTTGGAAGGGGTACAAACTTTGTTGGCTTGACAGGTCAAGGTGGAGGGCTTTTTTGGAGGCTTGTGGGACCTTCACTTTTCCCCATTTTGAGCTTAAAAAAAAGACAAATGTTCATAATCATTCATTTCTGTTGAATCCTTTTGATTCAACAGAAGTTGAAACTTTTTCTGCAGTTTAGCCACTATTGTGAATGATTCCTTTACATAGCTCCACCAGATACCCTCATTTAAGGAAAAGAAGAGCAAGTTAAGAAAATGATAAGAGAAATGCCTAGGGAAGACAGCACTGCACTGTACATTACAAAGATCAGAGGCAGCCCAGAAGCAGAACTAGAAAAAAACCTCTCTGTTCACAACTTGCATCACAATACAGAAATTCCCAGAAATCTCAAATACCATCATTTTCATTTCTGAAATCAAGAAAGCTGGAGGAAAAAATTGCAGGAGGGACCTGATAAAAGTACAAGTTAACGAGTCACTTTTGTGGAAGGTTTTAGTGAGGTATTTGACCTTAAACAACAGATACAGTAGATTTTTAAGTCAAGTCAAAAGACTAGCAGTCCTTGAATCCAAACCACTTTCATATCTGGTGAAGAAAGCTGCTAACAATGAAAGTTTTCTTTGCTTTTTTGGAAGGAATTCACTGAAACAACAAACCCAACCGAAAGGCTTTCAGCCTAAGCAAACAAACTGAAATTGTGTTAGGAAGAGTTCTGAGCATCATATTCTTCCTAAAATGTTGATCATGGCAGAGTAGTACGCATTGGGTGAAAGAACTTAAGGATCTGTTCAGAACATAGAATGTGACAGGAAACAACCCTGAAGTTTGTACATACACATATTAATCCCTCAGTTTCATTTGCTCTCACCTCTCATTGACTGGCAACCTCAGTTCACAAAAGTAGTGATAGAACATATTTTTGTGATATGTTTACATATCATATCTATTTCTACGACTGTAAGAGAGAACACCAAGAATAGAAAGCAAGTGTCTGGTTTCTCAGAAATTGAAACTAAATCTTAGAGAAATGCTTTTAATAGCTAACTGTAAAAAAACTGGAACAATTAAGAAATTTTCAGAGGAACAGAGAGAAATCAGAAATCTTCATGGTCATTCAGTGGACTAAAAAGCCGAAGCACAGAGATCCATGCTGAACTTTATCCTACTCTACATGAATTATAAATCAATAAACTAAGATACACAGAGGCTTATTATTTCTCAGTATTTTCAGCACTTCTCTGAGAAGCATGCTGTGAGTTTATCATGTTCAAGAGGCATCTGGATCTGGCACTGGGTGATGCTGGTCAGTGCTTTAGGGGTTACAGTGATAGAGCTGGGTGGACAGTTGGACTGGATGATCCTAGAGGTCTCTTCCAGCCATGATGATTCTATGAGTTTGTGCAAAGTTTGCTTGTCAGCATAAGAAGGAGAAAGAAGAGGCCCCAGCTAGTGCAAACATTGCTAATGAAATAAAGATAAGTCTTTGTGCTGATGCCTGGTACTGCAATTTGCATAGTATCTTGTATTATCTTTTAAATGTCAGCAATTGCAATAAGCAGTTCACAGAAACACAGACTTTTTTTAGATTGAAAAAGACTTTGAGATCATCAGGTCCAGCCTATGACTAAACACCACGTCAACTAGACCATGGCACTGAGTGCCATGTTCAATCTTTCCCTAAATACCTCTAGGGATGGTGGGCAGCCTATTCCAGTATCGAATCACCTCTCTGTGAAGGATTTCTTTCTAATGTCCAACCTAAACCTCCCCTGGAACAGCTTAAGACCATGTCCTCTTGTCCTATCACTTGTTTTCTGGCAGAAAAAGCCAACTTCCACCTGGATACAACCTCCTTTCATATGAGAATCTTTGTTTTCTTGACTTTTTCTTTGAAATTATTTTTGCTATAGCTTTTTAAGGAAGCATTAATCTCTGGGTTCCAAAGAAAAGATTGAAAATAAAAGTTGTGTTCTCAGGCATCCAGCTACTTGTCTGTCAACCAAAATCTGGATAGCTGTAGATCATACAGCCACAGATCAGTGATCTCTGTTGTTACTTTAATATAGAATAATTCATAAACATTAATACATATGGATTTGTTTTTCTACATAAAAAATATTTAGACATAATTTTAATTGCGATATTCTGACATTTTGTTTATTTGATGGAGGAAAAATTACCCCAAACCAAACATGAATTGTGGTATGGCTAGGTTGGGAATTAGAAGCTCTGCACAAAGGATGATGAAGTCTATATCTGTGTCAACTGGGAAGCACACATTAGCATAAATTTTGCTCTTTCCTGGATGGCTAGACTTGTGCTGCTGCTACCAACCAGAGAAGTCCAACTTGCACATGCTTACACGTGATATTCCCTTGATGCAGTCTCCACTAATCTTCTAAGTGTTGTATGTGATTCCTTCTGTGTGCAAAAGCTACAGGGCAAACAGCAATCAATGTGTAATTTGACTTGATGCCCTTTGAGTTTCCCAGTACTCTGAAACAGGCAAAATCACTTAGAGCAGATGATTCAATTTGTCAGGCAGCACTGTGGGTAATGTGCATCAGCCCTAATTCAGCTGTAGCAGAAGAGGGTGTCTTGTCAGTCCGTCAGCACACTGGGCTGGTAATTCACAGGAGCAAGGCAGACTCGGATGTGAGCCATAAGCAATCCAAGCAAGAATATTTAGTTAGAGAGGAACTCATGTGCATGTACAACTATTAACATTTATAGTCACATTGCAATACATTGTATAGACATAAATACAGTGATTATTGCTATTGAAGGGAAAGTTCACAGATAGGCACTTCCCACATACCTCACCAAAGCTCATCGAAGGAACAAAGAAATTCTCCCTTTGGCTGTTTTTGAACATGCTTTCCAGTTTTCCAGGCCTCTCAGGAGGTTTTTGTTTTGGTTTCGCTTTGGTTTTGGTATTGTTTGCTCTCAAACTGACTGGCTCCATCTGTCCTAGAACTCTGAGGCACAGTTCTGGGAAGGGAAAGGTAAGAGGGAAATGCAGGTTCCTTCATTTAATATTTGTTTCAGTGGTGAGGTTTTTTTATACATATCAGCAAAGACAGAAGGATCACTTGCTACACTTGTGCCAGACCTTTATACACAGTGTTTGAAATCACCTTAACAATAGAAAATGATAACAGAGCAAACAATGCATGTCTGCTGTTTAGTACATTAATGTCAGGAAATAATCATTTACACTAATTGTATCTACATATGAACAATCAGTTCTGCTGTCTAGGGTTTAAATGTCCATTAAAGAAGACTATGTATTGATATGATACCCTTAATTCCAGGATTTACCTGAAGGTTATAGTAATATTCATACAGGTAGGCAGACAGTAGGCCTGTGCAGACAAAGATTTATAATTCTCTTTCATAAATAATAGTTTTATAAAATATACAAATGCGGTGTTTGAGAATATCCCAGGATCATATCTTAGCTTCTATTTGAAATATGCTAGAACACCTTTGGCCTCTATTGAAAATACAAAAAGATCTAACCTGAGAAAAAAGTGAGATATCCTACATTTATTTAAACCACATAAGACACCAAAGAATCTTTTATCAAAGATGCAGGAGTACTTACCTTTCCTGATAGATTATTTCTTGAAATGTCAGGAACCTAGAGAATTACCATTAAGCCTCCAGAGAGCACATACTTTTCCTTATTGTCTCTTCTATTGTTTATCTGAGCTCAGATTTGGCCCAAATCATTCAGACACAAGATTTCAACAAGCATATTAACCCAAGCAGTGCTAGATAGTGTTTCATACATAATTAGTAAAAATCAAACATCTGAAATACAATCACCACGGAGGATATTGCAAACAAGTGTGCCCTTCCCATTTTAATTTTAACAAAAGGCCTCAAAAAGCCCTTACACTTCTGTGCAAATTGCCTGCCCTTTGTGCGGCAGCGGCCTCGCTGGGATGCTGATAACCTACGCAGGGCACCTACAGTCAACACGACTTTGCCTTTCACTACCCTGATTAAGTAAGTAATGTTCACTTCCCAGGAATCCCCCACGGAGCAGCAGCATTCCTATGTGCCTGGCCGTAACAGCAGTAATGACTGGATTCTGAGAGAATTTGAAAACCTTCCTCAACACACTTATTTCTGTTTTTCAAGCTATATTCAAAGCGATATTTTGGCATTGCTATGTAATTTTTGACAGGGTTACAGTAAATTCATCATGCTAAACTGAAATGTTTCTGGCAGATGTCTACTCTGCAACAATCAAGCTATGTGTACAGTAAAATATGACAACCACAGAGATACTTCTAGTTGTAAAAATTACACATATAATACTTTATTAATGCTAACTTGGAGCACAGTTATGCAGTATATTATTTATTGTTTTCATTAGGAAATACTTACTTCAAAAACTTGCTTCAGCATGTTATATGGATAAAAAATTTTTTAAATTTAGTCTTTAGTCAAAAAACTGTTATTGGTAAAAAGGAAATAAACAAGCAAATATGCTAATAACAACATACAACAGAGCTTCTTTTCCAGTCCTTCAGTCTTTTCTTTCTTGGCTACTAGAAAATTATTTTCTCAGTAATTTCTAGTTTTCTTCCTCAAGACTTTTGGAACAATGGATTTAGAAAGCTCTTTGGGGGGGAGGGGGGGAAACCCTGAATCATTAGATGGGAATACCATAACTTTTCCATAAGTAAATGTTACAAAACAGTAGACAAAGAAGTAGGATTTATTTTGAAAGTAATTTAAACTATTCATATGTATGAGAGTCAAGCTTAAACCACACAGAAGAGCTAGTTCCATGAGTAGAAGAATTAATTTTCATTTGTGTGATTTCAGTTTCTCAGCTTGATTTCCATGCATTTAATAAAATTTGAACTCCAACTGTAGGTTTTTCCACTATTAAACAGTTTTGTAAGTCTCCCTTCTGTGGATTCCCTAACAGCTTACAGGAGCTGACCAAATTCTGCCAGTGTCCTCTCCCTAGGGTAAGAATAGGATTCATCTCCTTTGTTTTTGTTTGGCTTTTAAAAATTTCTCTCACTTTTCATTTTGTTTAAATGAGACCAAAAGGCTTAAAAGTTCTTAGTAGGGCGTAAGAAAATGGATAAACACACATGCAAGCATATACATCACAGTGGATTATTAAACCCTTTTCTCTCTGGAAACCAGGAAAAGAAAAGGGTAAAATTCATTTGGTCATTGGAGAAATCCCCATGTCACATAATACAGTCTTACAAACTACTAATGATTTCCATAGGGGTCAATTTTCATTTTATCATTTGACTCCCTTAAGAATAACACAGGACCAAGGAAGCCTAAGGGAAATAAATAAATAAATAAACCTAATGGTATAGTTTGTGAGCTAAATTTCTCCTGGAGTAGGGGAATGCAAAATTATAGCTGAATCAATGTAACACAGCATTTTATTAACCTCTAACTAAGGAGCAGGGAAGTGAAATATGCAGTAAAGTCTCTACACACGTCTGACCTCTCCACCTGCTCTATAATTTCCTGCATTGCAAGGTGTGGAAGGATAGTGTACAAAGAACAGTCAGTATCCACTTCCTTTTCTCAGCCCAGAGGAATTGGACCTTCTAGCTCTGTATTTTTGCTCTTTTAACATTTCAGAGTAGATTTGTAATGGTTATGACGAGCCTAATGGCAGCTCACAACACACGAATCCCCTTGGTGTTTTGTTTAATACACTGGAATGCATATTGTCTTGCAAATTTTCCATAAACTTCTATATCATAGATGAACATTCATGCTTTATTTCACTATGAGTGAACTATTTATCTTAACACTGCTGCTTATCTTCCTTTCACAGCCCATTTTATTAACTTTTTTTATATTAAGCAAATTCACTTTTTATCTATGATGTTTGTTTTACAGGTAATTCATCCAGTTTAAGGTATTTTCTTAGGGACTTCAATTTCATTTTGCCCTTGAAATTAACATTTAATGTGTTTTTACATTTTTGAAATAGAAATTAATCTTTATTTGAATTATTAGTCCAGAACTATAACCTACATCCACCATATTTGAATGTTGGTGTGGGAATCATCTGTGACCTGTGAGAGAGGACATACATATTTGTGTTGTGGAGATCCTGCAGTGGTAAAAAAAAGTATGTCTTTTATTTTAATGTTTGACAAAATTAAGAATTCTACAAACCCCATTCACACAGGGTAATCTATTCCTGCCACTAGACAAATCCATGAGGTAGTATTGTACCATCTCATCTAACCTCTCTAAGATGAAAGGAAATAAAATTCTGTCCAATTCAGCATTTATTGACTACATTTGTTTCTCTGTATACGCTATACGTATAAATATGTATTCATATACTCACCCAGCCTTTTAAAGGTAAGCCTATCTCTGAGAAAAGCATCAAGTTTTAGACCAAGACTACCAGGAGGTAGGTAATCAAATGCGGGGTTTCACGGTTTGTTCAACTCATTACTATCTTCACAGCTACATTCATGTGGGAAATTGGTCATCAGTTTTTGTTTGGCATTGGAGTTTAGTTCTTTCTGTATCTCTCTGGCAGAATAAGAAAAGTTTCAAAGCACTGTAATTTGTGCCTGTGAAGATACCAGTACAGTGTGATGAAGTCACAGCTAGTCTTCTGCTGGATAAACTTTAGAATAAGTTGAAATTCTGAAATTCTGTCTTTTTAAAATGATCTTATATCTCTAAGTAATTTCTGATGTTCTGTTTCGAGCTTTCTGTTTTTCAAAACGTGAAGGACTGAAAGCATGTTATGAAACTGATTTCACTCTTCCTTGAGTCCGCTCACTGCATTATCCATTGAAATACTGAAAGGTCACCATGAAAGGCTGCAGGATTTGAGCTGAAACCCATTGTTCAGTACCTTCTTCACCATGATCCTCAAGTCTTTTCAAAGTGTTTAAAATTAATCTTTTTTACATGAAGTAAATTCTGAATATTTCCTTTCCCTTTCATAGCATGGAAAAACATTTTCTCAGAAGAGATCCATCCTATCAGGTTCAGATTGCTCTAAATAAGCACCTTGTAATGATACGTATTTAATTTACTGTTCCATCAACTATTGATTCATCTACAAATTCTGCTAAAAATGTTTCCAGATCATTGATTAAAATGTTGAAGAGTGGCAGGCACAGCACAAATTTCCTCAGAACCTCTCTAAAAATCACCCTTTTAACATGTTTTCATTTGACAACTACTGTTTTGAGACCTATCAGTTACTTGGTTTCAGTCTACATCACCTGTACACATTAAAGAATAATATTGCAAATCAAGATGTCATATAAGTCCTAAATCAAGTGTTAAGAACTCAGGTATATTATGGCTATATAATTATTTTTATAAAACTTTTATTCTCATAAGTGAATAATAATTGAGAAGTATTTTCCATAAAACTACACTGACATACATTAGATTTTCTCTGTGAATAAAATGATTTTAAATACCACTTTTGAACATGAAGAGTAGTAAGGGAGCACTAACCTTTTGAAACACAGTTTGTTTGTGTTAAAATCCACTCTCACCTATGATCTTAAAACCATATTGCAAGGCTACTACAAGGTTACAGGTAAGTTCAATAAGAAAATAGGTCACTCTTCAGTAGCTTTTTTTCCTTCATAAATATGTATTAAGCATCAAAGAAGCAATGAGACCAAACAGAACTGGACAGGAAGTTTCAGTGAAAACACAGAGGATGCTGGATTAGTAAACCAAGTTCCCAAAAGAGTGGCAAGAAGCTGAGAGCTGAGATGGAGTGAAAATACAGAAGTAACAAATGTAGATAAGCTTTAACGACATGGTCGATTCATTATCTCAGTTTGTTTGCAAATACAACATTTGCAGGTCTCCATTCTGGAAATTTTAAAGAGTGTTCTGCAAATCCCATGGAAATCTTTCAAGGGATTATGTAGATGATCATAATGCTGATTCTTTGGACTGTTTCCTTTACAGAAGTTAAGGTGCAAGTGAAATACGGTCAACTTTCATGCCACAGAAATCCATGCATATTATAGACATGAATGTATCTCTTACGTCAATACACTTTCCAACATCTGTATTTCTTATTAACCAAAAAAGAAATTCCTTCAGGAGTTGCTCCCTCAGTCTTGTCATAGTTTGAAATGAAAAGCACAGCTTGTATAATTTATAACGCCCAAAATCAATGTTGCACTGAAAACAACATGTTGAGACTAGATTTGTTCGGACTAGGCAAGAGAAACTAGGCAGGGGTATACAAACTATATGAAAGGTTAATATATGAAAGGTTATGACGAGAATGGTGATTGTTCTACACATCCACTGGGAATAGAACATGGGTACTTCAGGTTTTTTTGCAGAAATGAAAATAAGATTAAATGGGATGTAAGAAAAAAGCTTTCTATCTGTAAGACTCTACTGTAGCACTACTGAGAACTATCTCTAGTGTCCAAAACTCCCTTCATCAGAGGTTTCCAAGAACATATTTTTAGACACTGTTTCAGCTTAGACTGCTGAACTCTTAAGTTCTCTAGAAGTTTCTTCCAATCTTGTACTTCTATGTTTCCACGAGATTTGTATGCACATTTTGGGATTAATATCTTTCAGTATTACCCTTATTTATACAAGTGATTATGCAAAGTAATGTCCAGAAAAGCTGGAAGTTAATATTACTCAGAAACACAATATAATTTTATCCTCTCCAAACAATGTGTAAGATAGGAGTTCAGTATGAAATAACCTTTTTATCATTTACAAGTACATATACTACAAAAATATTATAGTTCTGCTTTCAGATGTTATAAAAATTAATACCAGCTTTAAAAGGATGTGATACATGTAAAAATACCATTGGAACACCAAAAAATAGATTTTCACCACAGATTTTTGTAACAAGACTTGCATCTGCAATACATGGAACAATTTAAAAATCATTTTGATGCATTATGAATCACCTGTAAAAGAATAAGTAAGTGAGGACAGTCTCAATTTTGGTAAATATTTATAGAGCCAAACAATATGAAGTATATGTAACAATCAAATTTCTAGTGAAAATGTGTGCAAGAAGGTTTATTTTGAAAGGAAAATTCCTACTCCCAGTGTCATACCCAATTAAATTCTCCAGGTAATGACCCCATTTGCATAGAGAGCTGAACCCACAAGTGGGAATTTTAATGGGCACACCACCTGAGTACATTAATTGAGAGTGACACTACTTGAACTAGTTTTGTGCTTACCCCACTGAAAATTCTACTCATATTATTTTTAATGTCAAGCTACAAGTCAAATTTCAAGATGATGGATTTGTTCTTTTTTAAGCATTGAATTTGAATAAAAGGCGGCTTTAATTCTGTTATGCATTGCATAGCTTTAACTAATCTGTAGTTCTGATTCTCACCATTGCTTCATTTTTTCAGTGATTGGAATTTAATTTTATTCATTAATTTGCAAATAATTAGATAGAAAATAATGCCTTCAGCAGCTAAATTACTTCTGCATTGCTGTTTAATGTACTTTAACCAGAATATGTGTTACAGTTAAGCTGACATAATAGTTTACGAAAATGTAATTGTGTAAATATGTCTAATTACTCTTTCTGAAGAAACAAGAGTGAATATAAAATTTCAGTCATGGATACTTTAATTTTCTTAAACTTAACCCCACGAAAGCTTGGTAGTTGCAAAGCAGATTACTGAGGCAGAGACAGCAGTTCTCAAGAGTGGTGGGATCCTTGCAACACATTTCCCTTTATCCTTCACACGCTACTTCTAATGACCTTGAAGTTATTGTGGATTCTAAACCACTGCTGTTAGTCTACATTAAATATGTAATCAAGGTGTCTCCTCCTCACACAAAGAAACAGACAAATGGAGTTGCATTTCCTAGGGAGGAAAGGAAATTCACGTTGTTTAATACATTTATTCTTCCCAGCTTGTTCTTATTAGTCCTCAGTAACTGAAAGTAGCTCAGAATCAAAAAACTGGCATATACACACACACACACACGTATGTATATATATGCTACTGTGAGATGTGCTAATTTGAAACTAATGTTACTTATACTTGTAAGCAGAACTATTTTGAAGGTAGCCACTTTGCAAGATTCTGCAGAATCCATCTTGATAGAACTTCTGGTGCTTTATTTGAGCAAGAAAGACATAATCAATACATTTTCATTTTCAAATATTTCAACACTGTTGAGCTTCAGTTATTTAGATGCTAAGTCCAAAGTTCCAAAGACATCACTTTTACAAGTCTCTTTGACTAGAAGTTGCATATAGCAGAGAACATAGAAAAGATGAAGAAATAACTTAGAATGTAACATGTATCTTGGTATTGTCCCAGACCTCCACAATGAAGACCCTTTCAATTCTCTTTGAACCAAAATTTAAAAGCAAAACAAAACCAAACATACTACCTTGCGATAAAGCTAAGGAAACAAAGGTAGGCTCTGTGAATCTGGTGCCTAAAAAAGTAGGATTGTAACATGAAACATAGTGGAGTACAGCATATTCACAGTGTGGTCACTTTGTGCAGCTTGGAGATGAGACAAATTTCTGAATCCTACATCACTGATTGAAGAGGAATTGTGTAGTGCTTGGGCACCAATTACATACCCTACTGAGATGATATAAAGAGCCCCAATTATAGTGGAGTATTTTGTCAGTTAAAATAGCATATGCATACCAGAATAAAAATCAGTAAGGTACTATTAAATGTATAAAAGGTATTATACAGTCTTTCATCTTACATTCCATTTTTATGAGTACTGAATGGTAATGTGCTAACAATTGCTATAATATGCATACATAAAATAAGCAAACAGGATTGAACACAGTGTTTTATCAAGTGTGGTGAACTGATAGGAGAATTGGAATTGTTCAACCCAGAAAAAAGACCTTTTGGGTGGCCTAACTGTAGCCTTCCAGTTACCTGAAGGGAGCCTAAAAGGAAAATGGAGAGACTATTTACAGGGTCATGTAGTGATAGGACAAGGAAGAATGGCTTTAGGCTGAAAGAGGGGAGGTTTAGATTAGATACTGGGAAGCAATTCCCAACACAAGGTTGATGAGGTACTGGAACAAGTTGTCCAGAGAAGTTGTGGATGCCCCATTCCTGGAAGTGTTCAAAGCCAGGTTGGATGGGGCTCTGAGCAACCTGATCTAGTTGAAGTTGTCCCTGCCCATGGCAAGCGGGTTGGGACCATATGATGCTTGAAGGTCCCTCCCAACCCAAGCCATTCTATGAACCCTTGATTAAAACCCATAAAAACATTAAGAACATCTAATCAAGTTCAACATCTGCCTGTTTGGCAGAACTGTAATTCAGAGAACGTTCTCTTTCCAACTACAGTAGAAATAGCCCATCATATTAAAGATTTCTACAGGGGAGAAAACCTATCCTTTTATGACACTAGCACCAAATCACCGCTAAATAGCATAAGAAGCATTTAAGAGAAGTAAACTTTGTACAAGCAACCAACTTCACATTCAAGCGCACCGAGCACACTCAACAAGTGCATCTTGGAAGTGAGTGCAGAGTATTAGTTTTACTGAACTTCTTTCAATGTTAAAATTGAGTTAAGGTCTCCCTGCTCTATTTGGAAGTGCTAAGAACTGGCAAAAGGTTTGGAAGGTAGGGAAAAAAGTAAGGTTAATGTCTGTAGGATTCTAGAGCTGCTAATGTCACCATCAACACCACGTGGAGTTTTCCAGTACATGGCATATGCACTCAAACACTAAAACAAGACACTAGGGAGATATTTCTGTAATATTTTAATAATCTGTTTAACTTAATTTTGGGGCCAAGAGTAAGATTTCAGAAACATGATTCATTCTGTGATCTACCTGTTGCCTTTTAGAAAGTTACAAGACTGGAGACAGTAAGAGCTTTATCATGGAGATACATCAATACAATTGGCATTGCTCTCCAAGAACATACATCAAATATTGCAACCATTAAGATAATGTGAAAAAAGCCTAAATGTGTGAAGAGCTCAGAAAAGTTTTTCATTTAGAATATTATAAAATCAGTGATTCATCACAGTCAACAAATAGTTTTTAACATGAGGACTTTGGCTAAAATAGAGTCGTTATTCAATCCAGAAGCTCCTGAATGTTCCTGATCCTTCTTCACAGGAGGCATTTTTTCCAGAAATATATATGTATTATGGATGCTGGCTAAACCAACTAAAATAGGTGTCAAATGGTGGTATTTGTCTATATGTGTATCAGTTCTTTTACTGTAAGAATTATTTTGGTGCACAGTCTCAATGCAAGACTTCATGATACACACTCAAACACAATTTGTCCCAGTTTAATCATCTTTCTTCCGTAATGGCCAGAGAAGCAAATTTTTTTACCCTCTATGGGGGTATAGATGTAGAAAAATTAGTGTAAAAGACTGTAGACATGCAGTTTCTGCACTTTTAAGGTAGCATAAGGATGTCCACACTTAGCATAGGCCAACATGAAAAAAACATACTATGAATACTAAGGGCAAATTACACTCTTGGTTCAGCTTGTGTTTAGAAAACTGAAGACTTGCTGTGGATGTATTAAAAATAATTTTCATTTTGATAAAATTTAATTACTACTGGAATTTCACCTAATTAATCCAATTTCACCAAGGAATGAATTTTCCCTCTTAATGACAAACTTTTTTACCGCTGGAGGTTCACGCTAGCACAGCTTCTAGTGCCCCAGTTGGCTTAGCTCCACAACTTGTACACTGGTTCACCCTCTCTGCAAATCACCCAAGGGCCAACACCTTTTGAAAGTGTTAAAGCAGAAGAAAAAACACAAAAAGACATGAAATTATTCTTCAGAGGAGTAACAAGGCAAGACTAGAAGACAACGATATCCCAAAGTTTCAAAATAAAGATCTTTATTTCAAAATAGTGTTTGCAAGTAGCACATCCAATTGATACAAAATACAAACAGCATGTTTTTTAAATGGGCCAGTTTGCAGAACTATAAACTGAAACACTGTACAAGTTCACAAGAACTATTATAAAATAGACAGTTAAGTTCTAATGTTTTCATTTTATTTAAACTCTGTTTTCACATTTGACTTCTAATTCTGCTTGTTTTCATTGTACAAGGTGCTTACAAGATTGCTTATAGAGTGAAAATTACAAAACAGAATTTAAGAATATAAATATAGAAAGGAATTCCTTAAACTACATGCTAATATTCTCTGCAAAAAGATACATTTTTCAAAAGTGCTAATATCTCTATGTCAAACAGTAGCAGATTACATTTAAATGTCACACAAAATACAAAAGTTTTTATTTTTTCAATTGCCTGTAATACTTTGATACTTCTAATCACTATGAGGTTTAATAACACTATTTTCACTTCTTAGTATTTCACAAATAAAGTGGGAAAAGACATATCTCTGTGTCCATGGGTGTGAGAAAAGGTATATACACATATGTGTATACGTATGAACAAAGTTCTCGTAATTCCTGTTTTCATAATTTCAATAAATCAAAAACCCACTGAGTTCCAGTAAGTAGAAAAAAGGGCTGGTGCAGGGCAAACTGTATAGATAACTCTTACACAGGAAGAAGACTCCCTAGACTGGTATTTTGTTTATTTTTTTAAAAACCATATCAACCTGTGGTAAAAGTAATTTTTAGTAAGATCTAGCATTCACTAAAAGCATGATATACAAATGTGCAGTTTTCCAAGCACAGAACTGGAACTGTTCCCCAGGGCGTGGATATTGGGGCAGGACAAGACACTGGAAGTCATCTTCTCTGTCCCAAAAGCACAATCAGACAGGAAACAGCCTTGATTTACCTCTCTGTGACCAGAAGGACATGAGGAAAGACAGTTCATGGTGCTGTCTAGTCCCAGCGAACATGTTCCCACAACTACGGTGTCAACCATAGACCCACAATGGACAAAGCACTGCCTAGACTTTTTCCAAGGTGCATTGAGTCCCAATGCTCAATGTGATGCCCCCAGTTTCCCCAGAGGCATTATACCTTACAAAGACAAAATGCCTCCAGGCAATGCCACTCAACCAAGGCACCTCTTCCCCCTTCCCAATGTGGTGCAGCCTTTTAGGAGTCATAATTGAGCCCCATGGGCCTGATTCTGAGCACTGGGAATTTATCAGTTTAACTATATGATTCCTTATTAGCCTGCCTATTACCATAATATTTTTGTGCTCTCTAACTGGAATTTAACCAAAGAAAAATTCTGACATGAATGGAAATGCACTTAGTTTACTCAACACAGATCAGAATCTGGCCCAATCTATGGAAAAAAAACCCCATAATAAGAATAATACTTGTAGCAACTATCAAAAACAGATTAGGAAACCCTCTGAGGGTGAATCTGCATTGCATCAGAATATACCACAATACTGCATATGTTAAAGCAAAACACCTCCCCGCTCCCTAGTATATTTAAGGATTCGGCTTCAGTGATAACTTGCAGTAGTAGGCACTACTAGTCAGTGTTCACAAGAAGAAGCTTTGGTTAATATCAGACCATTTGTTGACTTAGCTTCACACTCCTGTCATCTTTAGCTTGTCACATTTGCATAAACTGCATTCATTATAGTAGAAAGAGACATTTATGGCCAAGTCACTCAACACATGCTATTGGCTATTGATGACTCTTGTAACAAAGACTGAATTTAGATCTACAAATATCTACAATCTACAAATGGGATATCCTGTGTAAACAGGAAAGTTTATGCATGTGAGATCAACATGTGTAGACGGTTTACACAGAAAAGTTCATGAGCTACAGACATGGAGGGGAGAAATCAGCACATGGCAAAGAAAATGGGTACTTTGATTCCTTAAATCTGGGAATGCTATAAACCTCTATGTGTTCCACAATGACAATTACAAAAGAGAGGCATTTCTTGGAAAACTTTAATAATGGCATAATAGGGAATACAGTTAGGTCCAACAGATCCTAACTGTACTTTTCAAACATTTTAAATCCCAATTCTTTTATTTTTAAAGCATATCATATATTTTTTAAATGTTCTTTTTTTACATAGTTATTTAAAAATAACACTTAAAATGTATCTGAGAATAATCATTTTTTCACTTACTTTTTGCATTTAATGACAGAATTCCTTGATCAAGTCAGTTTTAATTTGGTTTTTATACCCTGTTTAAATTCTGCTACCCTCTGTAGATCTTTCTCACACCGTAAAGAAACAAATACTAGGTTATGAGGCACTGGCTCTAAACCCACAAACACTGACCAGACCACTTAATGTACAGGTTTAGATTCTTGAGTTAACTTCTAATAATTTCCCTCTTATGGCCAAGTTTTGAAGATTTGTTAGACTATTAGTTTGTTACTCTAAGGATATATTTCATGTCAACACAGATTTCCAAAGTCTCTTTCTAAGACGAAGCATTTCAAGTAATAATAGCACTGAAGTAAAATGATAAGTTGTCTATTCTGTCTTGATTGATAACAAAGGAAATCCCGGTACTCTTCTAGTTCAGGGCAAAACTTATAATTGAATTTAGTTTTTCAGATAATCTTGGCAATGGAAAATACCAGGAATTGCTCTCTCAAATCAATGAGATATTCAAAACAAAAGACATATTGCCAACATGACCACTGTAGCAAAACCAATGGTAGAGTTCTGATGCTGGCTTCTGAATTAAGTTTAAAACATAGAGCAAAGTTGCTTTCAACCCAAAGAGAGAGAAATAAACACATTTTGATTTGCACAATGCCTGTTAAATGCACGTTATGCATGGAGGCATTTGAGTGTTTAAACATTAAAGTAGGTAAAGGCAAATACTTAAGGCTTTGCCTTGCAGTCTCTTCTCTGACCAAAACTTATCATTCGATTCAAATGGCAATTTTGCCTTCATACAGCCTGCAGTATCAGGCCTATAATTTACTTTCAATAAACTCTTCCATTTGCAAAGCCAAAAGGAAGCTGGAATGTAGCTTTAGTCTCACATACAAAACTATACAATTTTTGTTAGAATACAGATTTGAGGATTGCTTTTTAAAAAAATATTTATACAAAGGGAATTAACAGTGCAGGTGTGAAAATCTTACGTTGTCTTTCTTCAAATGTATTTAAAGAAAAGCTCTCCAGTTTTATAAAGAATAAAATAGAAAGGGATAAATATTTCATGATGGGAAGCAGATCCCACAGCATTCCATGCAGATCTCCAAGCAATCTGAAGATTCACAACATGCGTCCATTATGCCACAGTCCATATCACAGGGGCAGTTACAGTCATCGCCCATCTCGTCCCCGCAGCAACAGCAGCAGGCTTCTGATGCGCAGATGCCACAGGATGCTTGTCCCAGAACAATGTTACAGAGGGTGAGAAATTCACAGAACAAGCAAGCCAGGATACAGTGAACACAGCAATCTTCATATGCAACAGTTCAGTAGCATGCCAGGAACAACCAAAACAAACAAACAAAACAAACAAAAAAAAAGCAAAGAAGAAAAGAGAAAATCATTAATATTTTATTCTAAATCCAGATATATCACAATGGCAAATAAATAGCTAAATGAAAATGGTTCAGAGTAGACATAATCTACCACAAAATACATGTTTCCCATCTTCACGGTCACTTCTGCATCTTAACTCATCTCCAACTCAGTGCAAGTTTCCTGTCACCACTTCACTTCATGCAGTCCCAAGTACTAACTGCTCAGATCTGCTTAGATCAATCTCCTCAGTCATTTATTATGTAAAATATCCATATCTATTATTTTCAGTTATACATTCTTACACAAACTGATTAAAAAAAACAAACAGAAAACAAACAACTAATGAGGGAAACTACCTAAAATTATTTCCAGCCTTTCCCAGTTCATCTCAGCCTTCTGAATCTGTTTTGTTGCCTTGATACTTATGAAGAAAAGTAAAGGAGTTGCCTCAGCATTGTTGCTTTGTTGTTCTACGCACACGTTAAAACCAGCTTAACAGCATGTTATATGCATTTCTTACTTTCAACAATATGTAAGGTTTTCATTCAAAACACATTTTTCTACTGCTTTTCTACACAAATCTACTGGCAATCCTTTTAGTGTACTGCTTCAGCATTCAAGAGAGTTCATAACTACATCTGAACATCAATATCCAGCTTTTAAAAGTACTACTAAATTATATGAGATTATTAAGGTGTCCCACAAACTATCTGCAAAAAATACAGCATCCAAAGAGTAAATATATGGAATAACTTCAAACAATTAATACATCCATAAGACATGACAGGAAAACAAGGATTAGAACTAAACATGTTCCAGTGAAAAGGAGGCTGCAGGAGTGAGGGCTGTACTCAATTGTACATAATATGTATAAATTCCTACGTAAAAACATATTTAATTTGTAAGAGGCAGTGAATAGTCGTTCAGAAACAAAATGAAAACTTAAAAATACAAGAAGAGTTCAGGATGGAGAAATACTTTTCTTTCCTAGTCTCAGCTTTCTTTCTTTTTACTGCTTGCAAACTTTGAACCCTTGAGCCACAGACAGGTGAAGATACAGAAAATGTTCTGGGGAAAATATCCTGCACAACCTCACTCTCTCCCTGTCCCTACAGTCTATCACAAGTATCCTCTATGAGAGGCTGCTAGGAATGACAGGATATTGAGCTATATGGACAGCTGGTCTGACCACCTACAGACATGTTCTATATACATTAAATTCTTACAGCTCGCATGCTGAAGACTGTTGTCATAGGGGAAAATTTGCAATTACTTGCAACAGTAATACTATTATCGGGCCTTCTAAACAAATTTATAAATGTAAAAAAATATGCAGTAGCCATGGCAAGTACCTTGATTGATTCCAAATACCTCTACCATTGCAGAAACTGACTGCATGATAGTGCAGCAATGACTCACACAAGCAAGAGTGAATATTTCAGCAGTGCAGCGAGAGAGGCTCAGACCTGCCAAATCTGTCCCAAGAAGCAAAGGAATTACTCGAACTCTTAGCCCACTCCTACTTACTATACTACTTAGACACAAACTTATTGTGCACATTCCTGTACTGAAATGTGGCCACAGTCACAATGTACTTCTGAACCCTCATGCCCAAAAGAAAAAAATGGAAATATCAGGAAAAGCAAGAAGGGGGAAAAAAATCCAAAACCCTAACCTTAAATCTCCCTACTACTGTGCAGGAAGCAAAACTGAGAGGAAACCACAGGTCCATTTAAGGTACTTTAAAGAAAGTTGTTTCTTGTATTAAAACGCTTCTTTTCCCAGACATAATGTCGCTAAATAAATGACCTTCATAGAAAACACAGAAGATATGTGAAAAAAAGCTGGGGAGTATCAGTTCACTGAAGAGGACCAAAGCCAGACTGATAGCGATTAATTAGCTGGTTGTCATGGAGATGGTGTTAAATATGCTCAGGTAAAATCTCCTTTCAGATTTTCTTTTAATATGAAGGAAAAAGATAAAGAAGCCAAGAGTTCTATCTAAGAAACCTTCATATTTGAGGAACTAAGGTTTTAGTGTACTGCATCTTTAAAATACAGCTTGAAGAAGCTAATACAACAACAAATGTTGTTTTACATTTTTTTTTTTAGTACACCATAATAAAACTTTGTGCGTATAGGTATTGTAAATAAGATGTTCAAAAAATCTTGCCTGCCTCATGCAGGGATATGTAAAACTGCAGGGAGAGAAATACACATTCACAGACATTATAATACGTTTTTATTCATGGGCAAGGAACAGAGTTCATAGGTTAAAAAAAAAGGAACCTCACTCAGACAGCATTTTCTGGACCCCCAAAAGAACTTTCCCCTCCTAATCTAAAAAACCCAACAAATCAAGACTTACAAGAATAGGCTGTGTTGGTTTAAATAAAGGTATTTCAAAGGTAAAACCTATCAAAAATGGTCCAAGACACTGTAAGACATTTTGGCCATTAGTGCTATTATGGAAACTCTGTAGAGTGTCTTTTTTTTCATCTCCTCTTCACTGACTGAAACACTAAAAGGATTTATTTACCTACTCTTTATTTTTATTTCCTTCTCCCCAGATGGTAAACCTAATATTCGATTCAGAAAATATTTATATAACAATTTTACTTAAACTCCAGAAACAATTAACAGAAAGTAGAGATACTCTTTAGTGCTCTCTTCATTCTTGCAATGACTCATTTGTACAATGAACATATACTTTGATCCACATTTCAAGGACAAACCTGAAATAATCACGCTTTTATGTTCTTCATGTTATTGACTTTTAATAGCTATCCAGGTAGCAATTATTTAACACATGACAAAGCATGCTGTTACCTAGTCCAACTAACTTGCTGAATTCAGAATCATGACTCTAAAGGGCTGTAATACAGTTTGATAAAACAGGTGGAAGAATAATTTCTTCCATGTATGACCCCTATTTCTTGGCTTCTTATCTACAGATGCAATTATAGGAAAAAGATACAGTTACACTGTATTTTTGTAGTAATAAAAAACCCACGTGCCACACAAAACTCATCCTTCTCTAGTTCCTACACATTCCTACAGCAACCTGTCAGCTCCACAGAAAACATTATACAGCTAAAACCGACTTCTTTTGGCTGCTGTTTTGATCAGTGGAATGCAGCCATGAAGGCGCTATGCAAAGCTCACTCCAAAAGAGAGGACCACAAGTTTTTCATTTCCGCTTTGGAGACCACTACAATATATTTCATTGCTTGCCCAAGACACTCCAGTAATTTTTTCCTGCTTATAAGACCAAGGAGACTATTTTAAGTTACGTATTATTCTAAATTTCACAACTTTATAGTACATTAGGAATAAAGACTATACTTAACCTCCACTCTTTAACCTTACTCCATCAAAATCCTAATTGTTTTTTCCAGTTGATTGAGGAGTAGAACACTTTAATCCAACTAGAACTAAACATATTTTACGTATTTGTAAAGTTGGTGATTTTAATGTCTGACAATGTGTTTTCTGGCAACTTTTAGTATATAGTCCTTTCTAATAAGGAAATGACACAGTAATACCAGTTATGACACTGGCTCTTTTTTTGTTTGTTTGTTTTTGTTTGAGAGTGAGAGGTCCTCATTCTTCTTTTCCCATTAGATACATTAATGCAATCAAGAATTAGGGGCGCATCTTTATTGTGG
Organism: Oriolus oriolus; assembly: GCA_013400235.1. Lineage (NCBI taxonomy): Eukaryota > Metazoa > Chordata > Aves > Passeriformes > Corvidae > Oriolus > Oriolus oriolus. Next base: position 370,597 of record VXBT01000645.1, read on the forward strand.
AGGAAACTCCATGAGCCTTGATGTACATGATGTACACTGCTGATAGTAAGTTAACTACCAAATTTCTTGAGGTTTAAGTTTTCATTAAACCAATTTCCCTCTCTGTGGAAGTATTTAAGTCTCATCACACAGGCAAATCATTAATGAAGATAAACTTTCTCTTCGGACTTCTACACTACACCACACCAGTCTCAAATTTCCATTGTTTTTCAATTCTTATATTACACACTTCTCTAATTGAGAAATGCTGCACTAGAGACTGTCATTGTTGCAAGTTCACAGTTTTTCAATGTTTTTAATTCTGTAGCTAAGAGTTCTCACACACTTTCTGTAAACATAAGCCATGTTATGTCTAACCGGCCAAGATGTTTTCATTCCTCCTCCTAAGGCGGAGAAACTTGATTGATCTCTCCTTTGGCCTATGTGGTTGAAGGGTGGTAACTGTCATTTTCCAATCAGTGAAGTTTTCTAAAAGTGTATAAAAATAAAGAAGCCTCCCTCTGAGAGGGGGCTTGGGGCTCAGTTCTCTCTTTCAGAGCTGGTGTCTGTGTGTTCCTTCGTGTCCGCATGCGACAGTCACTATACAAAAGTGAGGATGTGAGGTGCAAACATTGTCTAGAGGCATACTTTAAAAGAAAAAAAAAATTCCAAACCAGTACATCTACCTTAGTTCTTTTACCAAATGCTCCTGATTTCACTGAAGCACTATACCACATTTGTTGACTAGTTCCAAGCTCCCATAAACTATGCTGAGAGGCATAAATTACAACAGTCTTGGTCTGTCAGCAATGCTAGTACATTTTATTAGACCAACTCGCATTTGGGGAAAAGAGGTGAGCTTTCAGATACTCAAGCTTATCTTCAATTATTCTTTCATTTTGTCTGGGATGAAAGTTAGACCTGAAGTTAAAAGGGTCATTCCATCTGACATTTTTTAAAACCAGTGTAAGTAAAGGTGTTTCCTTAATCCTTTGGCACGTCCCCAAAAGGCACAGATTTGTTAGGGAGCTTCATCAAAACTGTTAAACAATGCCAAGGCAAATAGAACCCAACCAACTCGTTCAAGTTTTTGCTGCTTTATATCAAACACACACTCCCCAGTACGTGCTGATTTAACCAAAGAGTGCATACAGTGCGTGTAACATCTACTTTAACTGGGTTCTAAATGTTACTGCAGACAATATCCAGACAAGAAATAGGTTTAAGATCCCTTCAAACTGTTTACATACTGTTATTCAAAGCCCAGAAGGCCCCACTTCTAACTTACCCCAGTTATAATAGCTATGCTCATTAAAGGAAAAGAAACAATCTCAACAATAAAACTATTTTAATATTTGTCCATGTCTTTAAACATCTGCACGTGCACACCACTGTTTACTTCTAAAACCTCTGCATACAGATATTACCATGGTATCCAATTCCTTTCAAATACTGAAATATATATTTATTTTATTTCAATTCAATTCACCTTGTAGCATCTCCTCTTTATTTTTATGAAAAGGTGCCACTCTGCTTAAGAAACAGATTTTTAAGAGAACTATCAACCATCAAAACTGTACAGGAAATGAAGAAGGTGAACTGAAAAATGTACAGGCTGGTATGTCCTGCTTTTATAATGTTTGACACTAAGCTGTCACAAACTAACTCAAAAAGCTTTCATACCAAGCAGGCAGGTCACATATGATAAAAGTTTTTCATGTCTACACTGGTAAATAAGCTCACTTACAGGATGGTGACCTTGGTCAGCTGCTCACTAACTATATTCACGAAGTTCACACAACTCAAAACAAATCTCCAGGCACTCTGCTGTCTCAGAGAGAGAATCAAAAAGGGCAAACCCACTATCAAAGTGACAGCTGAGGTCTTCAGCAGGGGTTGACTGCGGGCCCCTGCAGAGCCCTGAACAGAAGCCGCAGCAGGTGCTACAGGAGTCCCGCAGTCCAGCGGCGCGGGCTGGCAGCAGCAGGGATGAACACACAGCGCCAGCGGCTGAGAGCCCACAGCCAGAGCGGCACAGCACCGGCCAGAAACCACCCCAGCACAAGGTTCTTAAAGGGCTGCAGAGGCGAGGAGCAACATTCCCAAGCAGAGGCACACACACAGTCACACCTCCCACCGCTCAGCAACGCACGGGGCCCATGGGCAGCCTCGGCAACCTATCCCCATCCCCTTTCTGCTGAGAAAACCCACTGCACTCAGGAAAATGTTCACAGAAAAATAAGAAAAGGCAGAAAGAACAAACTGACATGTTGTATGGAGTAAGGTTATTTTTAGATAGTAGAGTGACATTTATTTAGACAGGGAAAAATATAGTTACAAACCCTAGCATATGTGATATCTCACCATTTAAAATATAAAACTATTATCTCTATTGAACAAGGAAATTAAAATGTTGCCTAAATGGGCAAATCACACTGAACACATGGAAACTTTCATCAAAGCTTATATTCTAAGCTCTCAATACAGATATAACCTCAGAAGTAAAATGATCCATTTCAAACATACAGATATACTAAGAAATCTGCTAATTTCCAATATCTAAGACTTCCTTAGAATATGAAGCCTTCATTGCCACTGCTCATCACTGCAAACACTGAGACAAGCTAGGTACTAGCTAGACCATGTCCTTATAAAATAGATGCTGTTGGAAGACCCTTATTTTTGTTACAGGCCCTGTTTTCCACTCAATCCAGTTAAAGAACATGTAAATTACCTTTCAAGACTTCTGTGCAAAAAACAACGTAAACCATGCTTAAAACACATCTTGCTTCAAAATGCATCATTGAAAAACACACATTTGACCACAGGATAATGTTATTTGCCCACTGCCTGACTGACAGTGTGTTCTGATACAACCTTGTATAACAAAACCCCCTGTTTAGCACTTCATGCTCAGACACAAATCCACTTTGAACCAATTTCTAAAACATAACAAATAAAATATTGGCTAGAGTAGAGAGATTGCAGGATATTAACAAGTAGCCACCTAAATACAACTCAGCGCTAGGGGATGGATTTCGGAAGTGTATGTATGCTTAAAAAAAGAAAAGCCAGGTTGAGAGATGGCCAACAGATATTCCTGCAATGTTAGGCTATTGATGCACACTCTCACTGAATTTCAGGAAGTAATACTGATCAAATGACTGAACAGCATACAAAAGAAAAAAAGAAAAAACTTACTGCTGCTCTGGTGTCCCTCAACAGGAAAAAAACCCAACACAATCCTACTGAAAATCATGTGCACTAAAGGAAAGTTTCCTGGAAACCATTTTCCATATATAAAGTTACAAAAACTAAAGTAAAACACTTCTACTTCAAATAGAAGTCTGCTAGCATGCTAAGACAACTACTGACTACTTTCCACGTATATGCACCTAGTGGCTCTTAAGACCCTGGCTTAACACAAAGGCTATTCATTGGACTTGCTTTGTCTTCAGTTAAGCCATCAGTATCACTTGGGATATTCTAATAAATTAATGTAGTCAGCAGCATGAGTTAAATAGTGTCCACCAACCCCATGCTTTGATTCAAAATCTAGAACAGATGAAGTTGCATTATACTAAAAAGAGGGAGGGGGAGAGGGATGTCTCATTTAAATGCACTCTGAAATGTTAAATTTAAACTCTGGATTTAAAAGAACACCCACGCTTTGGGTGAAATAGTTCATCGCATCTCTAAGCTCGGTACCATAAGAAGCACAGCCCACAAAGCTGAGGAAGGTTGCTTCAGGCTTTGCTTCTGGAAAAGCATGAGGGGTAACTCAAATGTGGTGGCAAGTCTGCACTGACTGTCCTTCCCCAGAGTCTCGCCCCCATGCTGCAGGCTTTGCTTATCGAGCTCACTGCTGCATCTAGCCTTATTACACTTCCCAAGGACCTCTCCTGAAAGAAACCCATTGAAAATCTGTGCCTTTCTGGTTTGAAGAGCCTGGGAAGGAAGGAATAAAGACTAGATCTCACTGTCCATACAGGAGGCAGGCTCATGATCTGTTCAGCATAGCAATCTACTGTTTCCAAATGAATACAGCAATTGTGTATGCTCAAAGCCTTTTGAGTATGTGAAGTACCACGATAAACTCAAATTATTGAGTCACTGGAGTTGTGGAAACTTCCCTGCCAAACACACTAACATCTGAGGACAGTATAACTTGACCAGAAGCAAGAGCTCGAAGTTAAAAACAAATTAAAACCTGTATTCCCTCTCTCCATCCTTAACTTTTTATAAACGATTGCTTTAATTCAAAAAATGCATAACATCAAGCTTCATAAGGATTTGGTAGGAAAACTTCGTTCCGTTTTTAGAAAATAATAAGCACCTAAACTTGGCCCCTCACTCCCTTAATTAAATTCCTCTTCCATCCTTCCCCCTGTCCAACTTCTTTCCTTTCCTCCTCCAACTCTGCATGTCATTATTACTCACCTTCCACCACTCTGATACATGTATGTGTATTCAGTTACTCATCTGTCTTCATTTCCTGACATCTGGATCTATTGTTCTGCTGCCTCACTGCTGTCTCCTTTAGACCTCCTCTCTTCTTTAAGTTGCTCTGGACAGGTACCCATGCATCTGAACACAGCAGCTAGACTGCCTTCCTTTTCACTCATTTGCAATTGCTTTTTCACGTTTCCAAGGTGTTTTTCTCCACTGCTCATAACAAACAGGTGCAAGACAGTAACAATTCTCTTTGCTAGTGGCCTACCAACCAGAGTTTTGGAAGTACTGTGACACCTCTGGCATCAATAATTCAAAATATTATTAAAATTTCTTTGAGCTAAAAAATTTTTTATTCCCAATATTCACTGAAACCTATCCAGTCCCTTTGAAAAATCTTTAGAACTGAAACAGTGTTTAAAAACTGCTTTTTAGGAGTGACACTCCAACTATTTCATAATTCCTTTGGTTTTTTGTAGTGCAAGTTATGGAGCTGAGTAAGATTTCTTCAGGGACAATATGGATTAATAATAGATGTGGAAGAAAAGCAGAACTGGTGAGTGCACTCACACCCTCCCAAGTCTCACTGGATGTGAAAGTGTTTCTAACCAGCATATTCTGGAATGCTGACACAACTACATACACTACAAACTCATTTAAAAAAGGAGTTTTTAAAGCTTTTATACTACTGCTACCAAAATGTCTGTTACATTTTAAGCATTTCCTACACAAATTCAGCTCCAAAAGCTCACAAGGTGTGACCCACAGCACAAGTGGAGTTTGCAGCTGGAACAGAGTTCTTAACTGTGGTGGGTGAGTTTTTGAGGGGTGGCAGTCGGGGAGGCTTCATAGCTTGTGTTAGCATTGCCTGGTACTTTGGAGACCAACAGGAGCAGTACTGACCTTCCTGGGAAGACATGTTACCCAGGGGAAAGTAATACTGAGCTTCATTTAGCTTTCTAGTAAATGTACTGAAATCTGCAGTATATGACGCAGCATGCTATATTTCAAATAAGCATGAGCCCGAATATGCTCCTGCGCAGGATGGGGGGCAAGCCCATCGTGTTTCTTGACTCTATCCTCCTCCAAGCCTTTCTAGGCTTTCTGTTCTGTCAACAGATACAGTATTCTAGAGCAAATTACCAGACCTGGCCAAAATTTGTATTACAACCAAGTGCGGTGCTCCAAATATTCACATCTTGTCTTTTAAGAAGAATCAAGAAGAATGCAGCTTTTGAGAGGGAATAAGAAAAAAATGAAAAATATTTTCTCTTTTCAATAGTTTAAACTCAGCTTGACAGCCAGATTTTTCACTTCTCTTCCTTCTGAGGACATAATCCATTTCTTTTCTCTGGCCGCTTTCCTTCACTTAATTCAGTTAGTCTCCTGACTGACAACAGAACAGAACACTTGAGGAGGAAGACAAGGCACATGAAGTAAAAATACAGGGTGTGTATTTTCTGTCTTAAAAAAACGAACAAGGCTAGCAATTAGATTATAAAATCCAAGGTACTACATAAGGAATAGCAAAATTAAAGTGAATTGAAATATCTGAAAGTGTACAAGTTTACCTTACTTCTTTCTACTAAAACTTTCTGGATGCTACAGTAAACAAAGTGGGTGAGTTAATTCAGGTGATTAATTACTCACAGTACAAACTAAATACAGTCTGTCTCTTTCTGCATAAGACCCTTTAAAACACTGCCTAGAAGTTATATTATTACACTCTATGTATATATATATATAATGTGCCCGAATACCAATACACACCTTCAAGTAAATTCAAACCCAGCAGCTCTTCAGCAGTAACCAGTGGCTTATGAGGTTAACATGGCACAAGTTAAAGCAAAGCCAAGTAGTTAAGCAAGGCTGCAAATAATTTTCAATAGTTTCGTATCTTTTCCATCTTCCTGTAAGCCTTGCCAATAGCCTCTACAGAAATGTCATCAAATCAGAAGAGGCAACTGCTCAGAAAAAACACCTCTTTGCCCAAAAATGTTCATTATACAAAGAAGCTGTAGAAATTAGGTTGAAATTAAATTGTGTATACCATTTTGAAAGAGTGTCTACGCAATCCTCAGTCACCGAACTTATTAATATACTCTTCTAGCTTAGTATAGTTAGATGTATTTATCAAGCATAGATATATATATGCATATATATATATGCATACATATGCATATATTCCTGATTTAAATGCAATTACAGTCCTTTGAACAAGTAACTGGGCTAAGTATATCAGGTTTTTGTAGTGCAGTCTTCCAGAAGTAGTCATAAGGGGTTAACATGACTTGTAGTAATAACACAATTATTTTTAATTTATCAATAAATCATTTTTCGCTCAAATAGAGAGCTCTTCTTTGTGTTAATTTAGGTATTTCAAGTGACCATTGCCAGACTTTCCGATTGTGCATCTTCTAAAAAATTGGGCTGACAGAACAAATAAAGTATATATTGATACTTCCTGAAAGGCAACAGCTTGATAAGAATACTACTTATAGTTTATAGTTCTGTCATGTAGCCCCACTGGGTACCTCACTGAAAAGCTGAAGAAGCTGTCAGAAGGCTTGTACATGTGTGCATGCAGACGTATTTACACAAATATAAAACATGTCTGTCAGAGAACTGTAAAGCAAAATAAATTTCAAAACCAGATAATCACTTTTAAAAACAAACACTCCCTTACGGGCATATTCCAATACAGCAGACATACTTTAATCATTGCACGATAAAACCTCTGCTCCACGCGGACCGAGTAACAGAAAACTTAGAGCTGCAGACATCTGCAGAATGGGACAAGCTGTTCTGAGCATATATCCAAGTTCTCACACTCAAAATGAGAACATTTCAATACCAGATGTACAATGTTGACAATATTTAACCTTAACTATTGGGTGACTCGAGAAACTGCATGTGACCATAGGACTACCCTGTATTTCTGTGCTTTGAAAGAATGCAAGCTATACAATGTGACAACACTATTTAATTACCTATATTCTAAGTAGACATGCCTTTAAGAATAACAACATTACTGACTGTATATAAAAATATTGTATAATGGTAGTTTCAGGCAACTAACAATTGTGTTAGATATTAAAATCAGACATTAGAATTTAAAGCTGAATCTGAAGGTATCATTAATTTTCTCCTCAATCATTTATATCCATATCTATAATTATATCCAGTTTTTAAACAAAAAAAAAAAAACAACCCAACAACCGTTTTTATTACAGGATAATTTTAGAAGAAAAAAGGAAATGTTTGCCATAATTAATTGCATAGGGGAATGAACAGGGCACCGCCTCTTTGAAACTACAATTTTTTTTTTCAGAGGTTGAATTTCTTAAAATTCAGAGGTCTGCACTTTGCTTCAGTCACATGGAACAGATCTAGGACTTAAGATACAGCCTTGTCAAAGTGCACTAAGAACAACCATATAAGAATATTTCACATAACAGAAAAGGGAATACAGGAAGTATGAAGTTGTGATTTTGGAAAAATTTTAGAGGACTAAAAGTGCAACAGAAAAGTAACAGTAGGTTCTTGAAGATAGATATGAAAATAAACAATAGCAAGGGGGACCAGCCCATGGAAGGGTCTGAATGAAGCTGTTCTTAATATTACTACACATATTCACTGAGTAAGTTTGACTAAAGTAGTTGAAGTCAAAAGGAGTCACTCCACTGACAACAGTAGTCTTCATTCAGGCCGCTACATGCGGTCCTTCTGATCCCTCTTCCTTTCATCTAGACTGACAATCCTCCGCATTTCACTGAACATTACTGTCTCCCATTTCTCTAAGAATCTGTGTCTGTCCCCTCCCTCTGGAGGTGTTTTTTTAACCAGTCACATCTATGCCTGCCTCAAACCAATAAAATTTCTGGTGGCTCTACATTCTTCTTGTTAAAGGCAGTATCAAAGTCCATTGAGTATACTGCTGCTAATGGGAAGGCAGCGGATTGAGAAGCTCTGGAACTCTGGAACCACGAGTGTAAATGCTAGCAGTGAGAGCACAGAGACATGGTTAAAACACAAGAGAAATTATTTACTTTTGCTTATTTAAGCTATGAAGGAGCATGAAGCTTTTTCATGCACATTGTCTACATCTCAAATACAGCATAAGGCACACTGAAGCACAGGTCAGTGTTTTATTATCTAGTGTTCAGACCTCACAGCTAGTAAGGATACTGGCTAACAGAACATTTCAAAAGCAAAGCCTACCCTCATGGAGCCTGCCATTGGATTTAAATATTTACCATGCTTTGAACTAGTAATACTTTAATGGTTTTTTTCTGGTGCATGTGCAACAATGTTGACAGGAGTTTCTATCAGTTCAGGATACTAAGTACAGAGACTAAAACATTATCAGATCGTGTTGACCAAACGTTTGAAAGCAAGAATTCTCCCATTCCTTCAATTTCCTTCAAATACTTAAATGTTTTTCTTTGGGAAAGAAGCTAATCTTTTATCTTAATAACTTCTATTTGCTTCTGGAGCATGAGTCATGCTCTTCAATTATTTTCAGTTTATTGTATAATTTTTACTGAGGTTTGGTTGGTCTTTTTCAGTTTGTTTTCTTTTAATAAGAATATCAGCTTACCTTCTGGTGAAGTACCTGGCTTTTGAGAAAACACAGAGCTTATTTTACTCTTCTTGCTGCTGTTGCTGTTGACAGACAAGGTGGACTGAATTTTTCTGTGCATTTTTTCTGAAACAGGAGCCGAAAGCTTTCTGTTGTCTGCAGGCATGTGCTTGACCCCGTTGTGAATTCCACTTCCATTACTCAGACCCACATGGCCATTTTGGATTTTGCCACTTTCTTCCTCACTCCTTTCCAGTGCTGAAGCATTTGGCTGAGGCAAACGTTGAGGTTGCGCTTAAAGTGCAAGAAAGAAAGGGTTAATTGAAATTGCAAATTGATAACTGAACACTTTAGGCTAGACTGGGAATGCAACTTTCCTGGCTTTTATTGATCTAAAAACAGACTGACAATTTAACATTCCCCCATTAAGACAACAAAGCAAAAACTATCTCTAGATTAACAATAACTATTAGGTATTCAAAAAGCACCTCACGTCTGCCTGAGGCCCGGATTCCCCATTCGGCAATGCAAGGAAAGGCTTGCAAGGCTCTGTGAACTACACAGAGAGAATAATGCAAGCAATTTGAAGAAAGGGAAAAAGTCAAGAGTGGGAATGAATGCAGCAAAACTGAGATAAACTTGCATTGAGGGAATCAAATGAATAATGTGTAAAATATACCCAAATGAGAGAAAAGTGAAGGAGTAAACATACAGACCACAGTAACAGGCTAAGATGCAGGCTGGCCAACCTGGCAGCCTGCAGAAAATAACCTGAGTGACGGGGTAGGGGTCCCCTGACACTCAGCCATCACAGACTAGTATATTAGAGAAGAACAGGAATATCCAGGTAACTAACAAGTTTGAGCTTAAATTCATAAAGATTATTGAGAAGTACAAAGCCAATCAAAATCTGGTTTTGTGGAGGAGGTAACCAGAAGGAACATGCATTCAAACACCACAGAGCTATGGAAAGCCATAGTCCCCCCTCCATATTCTTCAACTCAGAATCACAATTTTAGAAATGGTTGTAATGGGCCAGTTAGGGATTCACGGCAATGCTAAAATGGTCAAAGGAAAAAAAAAACCAAACAAACCATGTCAAGGCAAGAATCTGCAGTGTTCCGGCTAAGTCTCCGAGGGTACATGTTATAAACTCATTCTAATGAGTTAGCATGAAACTTGACCATTCTGTGTTGAGCTACCTATCATAAAGGAGAATACTTGTAACAACATGGAAAAGAGATTTCCTATGTATTCTTTAGTCTGTAACTAAATAAAAGATGCATGATTTTTTTATGTAAAGCTCAGTAATAAAAAAAAAGTGGTTTCAATTTAACCATTCTTACTTACAAAAAAAAATGTAGACTTTGTGGAGGTTGACTAATTAAACTGTACACACAGTAACACAACAAGATTTCACAATCAAAAAAGCATCAGCCCAATCACCTCTCCTAATCAAAACACTACTGCATCATGCTTGGACATAAAGAGGTTTTCAGACAGTCCAATCTTCAACTATTTAAAAATGTTATGTAAAAGAAAAAGTCTAGATTCTAATAGATATTCAATGGACGAGAAATTAGTGCCAGCAGTAAGGAAAAACAGTGCTGCAGTTCATTCTCTTTTCAGATGGTTCATATCCATTTTCTGATGATTTCGCAGTACAGATGCACATACAGATTACACTGTGTACAAGGTAAAAACACATAGAGATAATTATAGTTAGCTTGCTCTAAAAGAAACATCTCCACTGATCAGGTGCAAGTTAACAAATTTTCCAGCAAATACTACTAGGATACACAGACCAACATGGTCTCTAAAAGGACTCAGTTCTAAATTTGCCTAATAAACCCTCAATGCTTTCCTTTTATCCAGAACACTGACACCATTCTCAGATTGCTTTCTCCACTGTCATAAACTTTTCCAGATTAAACTTCACACAAATCTTAAACTTTATGTCCTGGTCATGCTCACAGGCAAGAAAGGATTCTTTTTCATAATAGTTTAAATATGAACTGGTTCATGCTTTTCTTGCCACTTGATATTTTAGTCACTGCCACTAAGGTTTTTGGAAGACAGCCTTGACTGCCCATATCTATCTAGGTCAGAGTAACCCTGCTTGAACCTACTTGACCAAAGTGGTAATTTTCTGTTGCAGGAAAGAAAGGACAGGTTGAGGGAAACATTTATGTTTTAGACTCCCCAAAGATGTTACAGGAAAGACAAAGATCAAAGATCATTCCCTTCCATTACCAGTAGTAACTGCTCAGAAACCTCTAAGTCAACAAAACAGGAGCACATTATCTGAGACCTGAAGAACTAACTGTTGCCCAAAGACTTTTTTATTGACAATGCCGAAACTGCTTCTCCTTCAATTTTGCATTAGTGTTTGCAAAATCTATGAACAGAAGCATAAGCAAGGCACTTTCTTCACTTTGGAATTCAATTTGTGCTCTGTATTTGGTTAACATTTCCAAACTCTCATAAAGGTCCCAAAACAAATTTTTAGGGAACTTTCTCCTATCTGAATAAGTATTATTAAAAGTACTATCAGGAACCCTTTGTGCAGATTCGCTTTCCATGCATGTGAAAAATTAATTTCGTTAAAAATAAAAAGTTATTCCTTCCATTTTAAAAATAGTCAGTGTAGACCTAGCCACAGCCAAAATTCTTTGCCAATGTCAGAAATTAAAATTTACTGTCTAAAATTCAGTGTTTATGTCCACAGCACCCCATAGTGTTATCTTCATTATCCCACTTAAATGTAAATTTTGTAATTAAGGAACAGTGTTTTTCATGTTTCATGTAATGATGTTTCCTCACCCTGCACTGCCTATGATTCCCTGCTGTGGAGTAGTGCAGTTGTACCAATGAACTAGAATTGCTGGGGAGCAGTTAACCTTCCACAATAAACCTAACCAACAGACTATTCTAAAAATTCTCTGTGTCTGGATACCAGTTTATAAAACTGACAGTTGTGACCTTTTCTAAGCCAGTTAAATTGGTGGGAGCAGCTTACAAATCGTTTGTATCTTTTTGGGGCTTTGCTACAATGCAGTAACTTGACAAAACATCCAAAATTCAATTTTCAAAATTAGGTGTGTTTCTGTCAAACTGTGGGTAAATGGAAAGTCTTGGAAATCTAAACAGTTCTATGCTTTCACTTTTATTATTATTTCTACTAAGGGTTTAGGGACTTTTCTATGGTTTTATAATTTTAATTTTTTATTAAGTAATCCTGTTCCCAAAGTACTCTTACTTGAGTCTTTTAGCATTAACATACAACTTTTTAGCTGACTGGCTTTACAGTATTCACATGTGATACGCAGGTCAAATCAAAATGGAATAAAACCCCAAATGGATTAGTTATCTCAATTTAAATTTATTTTAACTTTATTGATAATTTTGCACCAGGGAGACTTGAATCTTATGGTTAAAACACACTTGAAACCAATTAGGAACCATATGACCGCATTCTAGCATAAAGAACAAAAGCAATTGACAGTTCTGAGATTAAACCACAACCACTCAGTTTAGAACAGAAATATTTTTACCTTATTTTTTAAAGGTTGTGTATATCTTAAAAAAAAAAAAAAAAGGTGTAATATGGAGAACGACACAATGCTTCTTAAAACACAGTGATACCCAGGGACTCTCACTCTCTCTTTAATGATCCACTGCTCTCATTCAGCTGTCTTTCTTTTTTCAAATCTTTACATATGTGACAGCTCTCAAAAGTAGACCATAGACCATCTGGCATTTTCCGAGGTGTAACTTGTGCAAATTCAGCTCTACTGGGAACACAATGCTATCTTCTGCCTGCGTTATAAAAGATACAATAGAATGTAGAACTTATGAGTTGTTTTGAATTATTCATTTTTTGCCTGTATATTCAAGAAATTTTACAAACTCTGCATTTTGTACTACATAATCACATGCGTTAAAGGTACAAAGAAACTTTTTGACACCTCTTTTCTACAGAAAGATGGCATTTTGTTTGATATGTGAACATTCAGCGCCTGTTATATCATTCTAAACAGGCCGTGTGCTGCTACAAAAGATCCCATTTTACACTCTATGTATGAGCAAAAATGTTATTCTTGATATTCACTAACTAATGCAATACACATCAAAATTTCAAATGTGTGTTGGATGAACATTCAGCATCGTCAAATCAGGATTGTACTGGTCACTTACTATATGTTAAAGATTTGAGAAAAAAAAAATTCCTCAGACAACATAGAAAAATTGTCATTTCAAACATCTACAATGAGTAGTTTCAAAATGTCCTACGAAATACCATGCTTTTCAGGTTAATATGTTTTTAATCTTTAGCAAAATCAGTCGATTTAAGTCAATATTTTATACAGTGCTAACACTAGTGGATTTTCAATAAGAATGATAAATATTAGATTAATGATTCAATAGACTGAATCTTTTTTGATAGAAAACTAGCAGATAATATAGGTAGTAATAACTGCACATGAATCTGCTGCCTGTGGAAAAGCAATAAAAAGGCAATATATTGCTATAGCATATAATCTATTAGCGTGTTTCACACTTCCTTGTAGTTGGTTTCCTTGCAAAGTGAGCCTTAATACAATAACTTCTGCTGTTATTTAACTGACTTTACACAATAATTTAATTGTAAGGTTACTATCTAGTGAATTCAAGTAGTAAACATTTATTATGGCTTTTGATGGTTTTGAAGTAACTATGCACATTCTCTTTCAGACTGTAAAACCCTTAGCACACTTTAAACGAATATGCATGTATTTATGCAGCCTGACCGTACACTGTTTTTACACCCTGCAAAGTCCCACCTATTCTTAAAAGAAAAATCCTGATGCATGCATTTAACAGAAAAATATATGTCAACAGAGGGAAACTCTCAGCCAAAAGAGGACAGTCTAAGCTATCATTAGGGATTTTAGACAAAACACAAAAACAAACATACACTGAATGCAGCCTCCTCCGAGTCAAAGTGAATCAAAAGAAAACATCAGGAGGGAGACAAGAACTGAGACAGTTAATTAGTAGCCTAATCACATCAAAAGCAATTCCAAGGCAGCTGATACAGACACCCGTGGAGTTTGCTAGTCTGGCCAATGAGAGTGATGGAAAAAATACTTTCCAGTTTACAGCCTGGGTTATCTGACTACACACCCAGAGAGGTAAGAACTACTTTTTTCTTTATGTGTGACACAATAGTTTATGATGACAAATCAGGCCACAGTAACAGTATTTTTGCAGGTGGATGTGGGAAGAATAAAACGCACAACTCCTGGTTGTAAAAACTGTAATGGTATTTTCAAATATTGAGAAAATACAACATATTGTTTCACTTGACAGTATTCTTAACACTTCTCTCTTCCCAAAACAGTTGCAACTACATTAAGATGAGCTTTTTTGGAAATACAGAGGTCCCAATCGGGTCTACTAACACTGAAAGCCAAGATCTACATGTTAATTTGAGCTGGAAGAACTGTTTGATCTCAGTAGTCACTGCTCCTACTCCCTCTGCATGGATCACATGGATCATACGTAAAGGAGGTAAGAATCAGGCCTCTGGTTTTTATCAGTGCTTCTTTGTAACACTGATTTGAGCTCAAGGGAGAAAATAAAGCAGATGACAGACAAGAATTGCACAATAAAACCAGGGGCTGCCTGAATTCTAGACTAAAATTAAGGTGATTCTAAATTACTTCTGGAGAAAACATAAATTCTTTAGATATAAAAGGCAACATTTCCCACTGACTAGCTAAAAATCTTAACTTTTCAAAAATATTATATATTGTATGTGTTATACGCTCAAAAAGCATAACATTTTAGTGGAACTGGGAGAACTCAAGTATCTCAATCCTTCTCCATCCCCGCTTTCTAACTAAAATCCTGACTAGTCTCTAACATGATCTTCTAACTACATCAATAGTTTTCTCTGTCTAGCTATCCAGAATATTAACATTCAGATTACAAGATCTACCTCTGAGTCAACCTGTGAAGTGGCTTTTGTCAGCAATTATTTTTGAATATTTTCTGGGACATAAATAGCATATACTGCAGCTACCATATCACAGAAGGCATACATTAACTAAATAACAAGGTACCATCAAGGCACCATCTATCTTTTAAAATCATTTTTTTACACTGAATTTTTTATACCATGCTGACTTTACAAAGAAAACAAAGTATCAACTAACAGCATCAACCACCTTTTTAGAATTGCTTCTTGTAAGACGTGAGGACATCTTCAAAATGAATACAATATATTATTATGAAACAGGATGTCCTTTGTAATGAAAATACTGTTGTGAAATTGCTGGTACGAGTTTTACAGGACCCACACTGAGAACACTTTGTTAGAATATGTCTGAGAGCACATCCAGGGAACACCTGGTGTAACAGAAACAAGGCTGGCAGGGGACAAACAGAAAAGACATTTTATCCTGTCAGCTCTCACTTGGTGAAGGGTGGACAAGAATGGCAAACACGTGTGCATGTGTGTTTATGGGTTGAGAAGCAACACAAGTGCACAAGACAGTGCCCAAAGTACTCTTATACCTGTGGAAAGACACCTGCAGTGCCTTCCTTTGGAAGCACTGCACGACTTTTATACACTGTTTGAAGGGTTGCAGGAATTGTATAAAGATGTCTTTGACATACCCAGAACGATGCAGTTACCACAGGGAAGCATGAAAAGGGCTACCTGGTAGCCAGGGTTTACAAAGTTCATAATCATTCCAACTGAAAATATGGAGTGAATTTCTCTATTTACAAATCCTTTTTCCGGATATGATTTTGGAAAATGAACAAATGCTCACTGATTTTCTTTACCTATCACAACAGCAAATTTTAAATCTTTACTAAAATGGGTAAATCCCAAACATTTTTAGTTCCCTATCTTGTAACAATTATCTCAGAATCAAAATACGCTTTGGCTTCTAATTACCATTAGATTGTCTGTAAATTATTCTTTATCAAACACACATCTGATGTTTTTCTGAGACTGCAAACTATATCTATGATAAACTTTGCAGATGATCTGGGAATTCTCAATAGATCACAATATAATTAGAAATAAAGATAATTCACATAATGCAATGATTGTTAAAATATACCTACATAAAGTTTAATATAGTTCTTACTGTAGCATAGTTTGTCACTTCTTGAGAACAGACACTTCTTGGTACACAAAATATCAAGAGCCAAACACAAACCAGGGCATTATAGGTAACAGACACCCATACACCTGGGAAATAAATCCCTATACAAAGTTGCATTCAAAAGCGGGAAATTTTACTGCAAGCTTTTGACTTGCAACAGTTCTGTATCCATTTTTCTTCTCACACATTCTGCTAGGACCGGAAAAGAATTGTACTGTATTTGCTCTTACGTAGCGTTACAGCTATGTACTGCAGTGGTAACAGTTGCACAGACACGTGGAATGGTGGGTTTACTCATGGTCACCATTCCAACATTCCTAGGGCATATTTATGGAGTTTAATAGATTCATTAATTACTACTGCAGCTAGTTTGCTGTTTGGTGGGTTGGGGTGTTTTTTGCTTGTGTTTGTTTGTTTGTAATTTTTAAAATTATTTTTTAAAAGATTTTTTTCTTTGAAGGTGAGATGCTTAGTTATTTTGTCCTGTGTTTTCTACAGAGGTAATTTAGTAAGAGGCATCCTCATCTCCTTGGGGCTTTTTTTGTTTGATTGGTTGTTGTTAAATCTTCCTCTATAATGCACAGTGGCTTGTAAAAATTGCATCTGAGAACTAAATAATCAATGCATTAAGAATCAGAGAATTACTTCTTTAAGTAATTAAATCGATCTATTTCTTCTCTATTTCTTCAACACAAATAATCAGCAATTTCCGAAATGTGAAGACAGTCCCTGAAATGATGAAGGGCACTAGGAGTGCAATACAATCCATCTCACTGAGGAACAAAATGCTTTGCTTCTAGAGCTCCAATTTTAAAAGAAAGTTTATCAACCACTACAGGTAATCCAAGCTGTTGGCATGACATTACAGTAGTTATGCCATTCATACCTGCTACAACATATACCAATGCATAAAGACACACTGGTGTCCCATGGAATTTAAGACATTAAGTCTCAAATATTTGAAACAGTTTTGATGCCCCTCACCATTGTGTTACTCGCTCCCAAATAAAATAAAAAACATCAAAGAGAAGCTACAAACAACAGGATATCGCTTGCTGGGTATTGCCTCATAAGCGGCACAGCAGGATGCACCAGACCGGAGCGATAACCTCAATGTCATTAGCAGCCGTAACCCGAGCAAGTGCACCAACAGGTCCTCTTGCCTCCAGCACCTCCCGCTCCCTTCCTCAAAACCCCAGCAACCACTGACAGACTAGACTCTGTTTCACTGCAGGAAAGAATGTGGGATGGTGAGGCAACAGCTTCTCAGCCAAGGCCATTCAGCATTCACCTCTGAGTGAGAAGATATTCTGAGGTCAGGTTTATTTTCCACTGACCATATATAACAAGTGTCCAGATGTCAAGATTACAGTGGTCAGCTAAACTAAAAAAAAAAAAAAAAATAAAATTCATATAAACTGGCTGTACTTGGTTTTAAAAAGAACTTGAAGGTAAACGCTTAGAATGAGCAATTCCCTTACTGTTCACTTCTCCCTTGATTCCTAGCCCTCAACTCATGTAAGTGACAGAATTTCAGAAGATTCTAGAAAGTATTCCACCTCAAATGTGATCGCCTGCACTCAGTGCACTATCTTTTGTAATCTCTACAATTTTAAGTAATAACCAGTTACTTAACTACTATTAACAATGATAACTAATTGCAGAAATCAAAAATAGGAGTGAAAACAGCAACAGCAATAAAGAGGATTATTTAAAAAGGTGGCAGGGAAACACAGAACCTGAGTATAAGTATAGTAATATATACACTGACAACTGAGTTTTTGATTCCACTGCTGCACTTTCTCTCTGCTATTCTTTCTTGCAACCTATAGCTGATGCTAAGTTTGGCATCGGCTGACATAAAGTACCAGAAAACCAAAGAAAAAAAGAAAAATATCACAGCTGCAAGAAAAATGTAACAGAGGAAGCAAATGGACAGTAACTACAAATAACAGGCTAAAACTTGGGATTTTACATTATTAAAACAATAGCAGGGCAAAAACATCAAAAGAGAAAAGAGCAGATAGGAACCACCCAGAAGAAGACAGCACTGGAGGGGAAGGAGACAAAGAGAAAAAATACATAGTGAGCTGAGCCACATTGCTTCTGTGAGGGCAGAAAAGAGTATGGGAGAAGAAACAAAAAAAAATTCACAAGTAAAATCCCAGTAGATCAGAAGTATTTGCTACAGATTTTACAAGTAAGAAAATAAGTAAATGATAAATTATTAGTTGATAAGCAGTGAAATATAAACACTTCATTCTGATACAGTGATCTAGCACTGAAGCAATAGCTGTCCTTCTGCTCAAAGTCAGAGAGGATCCTGGAGCCCAGGCCAAAAATCAGCCACATTCAGCAATAGCAGCAATAATGGAAAATGGAAATTCTGTGTCAGAAAGCAGGGTGAGGACTTGAGGCCCACAACAATAACTCTTCATGACCCAGCTTTTCATAACTGCAGACTGCACAGTTAACAGAGTGATTGCCAGTAGGAGAAAAAAGATGTGGAAACATGGTAGAGAGAGCAGCAAATGTCCACCTATTTACTGATCCTGAAAAAGCGAAGTGTGAGGAGAAAGAGAAGCAGCATCTATCTGCACAGACAACACTAAAGACACTGAGAAGATTTAGTCTCTGTTATGGATATTCTTCAGCTGCAAGAATTCCCTTATGGCAAGCAGGGTCTAGCAGATGGGTACAGGACCAATCCACCTGGCTCCCATGCCCATGGGCTCGATGAGTGGGGCTTCCCCATCCCAAAGCACTCCAGAGACCCCAGGTCACCAAAGGATTTTGAGTCACACACACAAAGTCCAGGCAGAGCTACCATCACCAGTGCTTTCATGGGCTGCTGTATGCCACTAATGCACCAGCTTGGCATCAGGATGACCCAGAAATGAGAGCTCTTATTCCTCTTTTGACCTAACTGTTTTGGTGTGCCTTGAAGTGATAAGGTACCATCTAACGCAAAATGTTTTTGTGCAAGCTGTACAAGTAAGATTCTTGAGAATATGCTTTGAAAAGTGTTTTTATCAGAGTCCTTGAAAAACCTAAATTCTCTTTTTTTCTTCACTAGATTCAAAGCCACAAGCAAGCATGGACTAAAAGGCTGAACCTCTGTATCGGAACTCACTGTCTTTTCCCTTCCCCACCCCACCCCACCAGCACTTTAACTTTGACTCAAAAACAATTGTTTCATATGCTAAGGGAAAAGGAATATTTCAGAATATAAACCTTTTTCAACTGAGAAGTTTGCGTGTTAAATTCAAAACTGAATGCACTCAACATGCAATCATTGTCACCAATACTAAGCAAAAAAGGCAAATATTTTTTACTTAACTGCTTATTTACCGTAGTCTACCAAAATGACCTAGGAAGACCTCTTTCTGACTTGGCTGGGAAAACCCACACACCCTGGCCAAGTTTTCGTAATGAACTCCATTACATGAATTCAATATACTAATGAAAAAAAAAGCTAAATGAACTTTTGCCTGTTGCTCACGGGTACAACCCTTAGAGCAGTGCAAAAATCAGACTGCTGACCATGCACTGAAGACCAAGCTTCCTGTAAAAATGATGCTCTTGGTTTCCTGAAAGGAAGCAAAGCATAAGCTGCTCAAACAATACACAAGAAAGCTCTGATATCTGAGCGACACAGTTACAAATCTGCCCTGTTAGAAAAATACAATGCCACATCAGTGACTAACAGCTACAGGCACAAAAATTCAGAGAAACAAATGCATTAACTCAAAGGAGAAAGCATCAAATTAGCTGAAGAAATAGATAAATTGTCTTAATGGGATGAAATTACCTGTAGAACATTTTTCTTTCATTCCACAACTGAGCTAAAATTCTGATTTTCCCTCTGTTCATGAAGCAAGATATAATTCCCTATGAAATTGTTGCACCCAAACAATATTAACAGTAAAATACTAGTTTTTATCTTAACATGCAGATAGGGATTATTCTCATTCCAACATGTTTAAAAGCATTCAACATTACCTATGGATTTTCATTCTCTATTAAAAATATTTCTTTCAACTTACAAAACTATGCAATTTGACCCACTGAAGTTTATTTGGCTCACCTTTTGCTTAAAAATATTTTTAAGTAGCATTTAAATTAGAATTAGCTCCATGCTTTGAATCAGTGCTTCTTGCAACAGATTTTTTTTTAAACCTTTTGTTTTGTCTTATTTAGAAGACATTCTTCTCTTTTTTCACAGAAAAAAAGCCCTTCTGCACACTAATCACAATTACTTTTTTTAATGGGGTGCAGATACAGCAGTGAAATCTGTGCTATGTCAGTATTATTCACAATACTAAAAAAATGTCCATTTATACATTTTAAAAACATTTTGTTACAAGGTTTTGCAATAAGCTGAAGGATTTCACAGAAAAGAAACAGCATTTTAAGTGAAAGCATTAGAAGTTAGCTACTTTTTTTCGTCCTTTTACAGTTCAAGAGCTCTGAAAGGTCACAGCTGAGACAGCAACCTTCTTTTACCCAAGAAGATCCAACATACAGCATAGCACAGACAGCAACTACATCAAACAACCCTTGCTGCTTACGCAAGCCTTCAGCCACACGAAAGCATTCACGGCATCAGCAGCAACAGCAGCACCTGACCAGGCTGGTGACGGGTGAGCCAAACTGCTGCCTCCATCCCTCGGCGCTGCGCAGCTCTTCCCTGACCGGCAAACATCTCGGCTTCACCTCTTGCATTTCTTGGCCCCAAACAAAAACACCCAGGAAACCACTCAAACAACAACTACAGGGACAGAACTACGCTGGTTTTTTAATACTACCTTATCCACCCTGCTGAAGAGTCCTGCCAATCTGCCATTCTTTTGCCATTTGGAGTTAATTCAAGCACTCTTTTCTTTCACGTTCCTTCAGTGTAAGTGGCTACATTTTACTGTGCCATAAGGTTTTCTGAGGCTGCTAGAACTAACAACTCACAATGGGAATATTTCCCTATAACCTTTTATTTAATTAGCATTGACATAATTTAGCCAAAAATCCTAGTTTCCTGTACAGTGCAGTATTGAGAAGCCAAACCCGAAAATCATCCATATTTTATTTTTAAATACATCCTTTTTATTGGCAGTCCCAATTTTCAGTGTTTAACTTTCCACTTTTGTCAGTAGCTACAAACTAAGACCAGGTTAATTTTTTTCATTGTATGAAAATTTAAATCTCACATAACCGCATGGCTCTAGAAGCTGAATTTCATAGTGTGTGGTAAAATTTAACAGCTGGGTTTTTTTGCCTGAATTGCACAGTATCTTTACAAAATGTTTAATTCACTGTTAATTCTCCAACAGTCACATTACTCATGCAAACAAGAAGGTTCATTGCTACTTAAAAAACAGCTTAAATGTTGATGTTAACACGTGGATGCTGAAACAGGCTTTTGTACTGAAGCACTTTAAAATATTTCCAGTCAGCCTCTAAGCACAACCTTACTCATTGCTTACAGGTATGTCATTGTAATTGAGAAAGAAGAGGGGAAAAAAAGGACTGTTCAAGCAAGCAAACAGACAAACACAATAGGAAAAGGGGGCACTAGAGAAAATTATGCAAACAGAAAAGATAAAAATGGCTTAGCATCAGAATTATTATAGGGATGGGTCAGTCTTTTCTTTATCTTTTTGCTTTATAAGGCAAATATGGGAAAGAGGATACAGAATAACTTATTAAAAATGGGAACAAACTTTCAGCGTTCTTCCAGCTTTGACTCCACCATATCACTGATACACATCACCTTTTACTTTCTCCCAAAATTACCCTAAATTCCAAAGAATTTTTTTTAAATCAATACTTTGAAGTGCCAGTCCATTACAGCCATCGTGAAATGCACTTCTAAGTTTTGAAAGCAAAGTGTATTATTCTATCAAAACCTTCCCTATGCTATCAAACACGTCTTCTTTTCCATAAGGACCTTGCTCCAAAAATATTCAACAAAATGTTAATAGTGAGACCTGAACTTCTTTCCCTATTCCAGCTATCACAGCAGAATCCCTGGTGTGGTTGCAGATGTGATAACGAACAAAAGCTTTTGCCAGGTTATTTTCTCTTGTTCAAGCAGGGAGCATAGCACAGCAAATGGGATCTTGCTGTTCTTCTCAAAGTGCTAGAGTAGCAGATGTTCTCTAATAACACAGAGTCAAAACCAAATAGTGATTTACTTAAAATTGAGTCTGTCAACTAAATTATAAGAAAAAGATTCCTAAGGCAAAACACTATGCAACAAATGGGACTGAGAAAATCAAGTGGACAGTCAAAGGAGTGGAACAAGAAGAGGAACAGAGAAAAAAAAAAAAAGGTACCTTTTACTAGAATTCTTCCTTTATGAAGTGTTGTGAGTTGTTTTTTTCCCTTCCATATTTCCAAAGTTAAACACTGTCTTATTTGTTGTAAACACAAAACTCACACTAGTTGCAAGTTTCCAGGATCTGAGCCAGCACAGAACAGCTTAGAGAAGGGCTGTGCAGAAGCCTCCCACGAAGCACGGAGATCTTTACAGCTGCTTTAGCTGCCTTAATGTACACTGCCAGTTACTTCATAGTTTGATTAGCTGAATGATTATTACTGTATAAAAATATTTACCAATACTGATTTTACATTATAAATATGATAGTGACTCATCACTAAAAAGTCATCACACTTTAAAAAGAATATATATTGAGGTAGGGAAATACTTCACAAAGTCATACTTACAAAGTGAGATGTGAAATACTAAATGAGATGGTGTAATTTGATAAAATCACCTGTAAGAAAACTAACTACATGTACATCATTCAAAGTTAGCTCTGTATCCCACCTTACCATCCAAATATTTTTCTGCATCATCTCTGTGAAAAACTGAGTTTGATCCCTCAAACAAGCTTTTCCAGGCAGGTTAATCCCAAATTTTCCACCAAAACTTAATTTCCTTCATTTTGAAATTCAAGCAAAAAGAGCATTGTTCACTGATCTCCTGTATTCCTGAACTGTACAGACCTAAGAGATGTTCCATTCTGGTTTGACACTTCTCTTACAGCCAATGCCAGTCAGCATAATAATCTTTCACTGCTTTTCTGTCAAAATGTGAATTCTATTTCAACTTGCAACTTATGCAACACAGTCAAAATATGCACCCGTCCTACTGAAGAAAGGAGATGGGGGAAGGTAGATGCCTTCTAACTGGCTAAGAGGTTTTATGTTTGAAGATGTATTTCAGAGTTACTCATACCTGAAGACAGGCTTGTCCTTGATCAGCCAAAGAATGGGCAAATATTTTATGCTGTCTCTCAGTAGCAAAAACTTGCCCTGAAGGTCAAATCTGACTCACAGACCATTTTTTTATAGGCTTGCCTAACAGTTTGCTCTACTTGACTTGTCTCAAAAGCAAACTTCTTAACATTTTATGCAAACAGTATACAACCTTAAGTCTGAGCTATCAATCAATAAAACACACTTAAACTTGAGGAACCTCTGCAACAGGAAATAGTCTCTTAGTTGAAATTCTGCTGTAATTAACATTAGCATTGCTAAACTTTCTCCAAACAAGTATCATAATATTTATAGTTCAAAGTGAAAACGTAATAATTGAGATACTGCATAGCATTTGAGGGAAGAAAGTTTAGAAGTAAAATTTAAGCCTCTAAAATTCATAGGTCCAGACAAACTCAGAATTTGAAAAGTTCGTGTGTTAGAATGCATGAGTTTGCATTTTATAATCACAAACTTCAAGAGCAGTCTCCACACAAAAATATGTTTCTCACATGCCAGAACACTACAGTTCATTCAAAAGGAGTTGAGGCTCAGGTAGCAAATAATTAATCATTCTCTTAAAAGAGAACTTTTGCCACAGTTTAAGTTCACTACATTTTTCCAGTAGACAGGTTCCTAAAAGTATGTCTTAGATGATGATACTTTCTCACACTTTGTAATTTAGTGTTTTCTTTGCTAAATACGGCTTACTAAATACTGTTAGTACTGAAAACAGAAGACTAAAACAACACTGGTTCATTGGTTTGGTAGTATAATATTTCACACAGAATTCAGTCAAGAGTTTTATTATTCTTCCTCTTTAAGGAGCTACTACAAGCATATTCTACTTTTTCCCCTATATGAGGAACAATCAGAAAAAGAATATAACTATTCTTTCCCACATAGGCATAACAGCATGATTAATTCTGAGACAGTACTAATACAACACAGGAAAATATTCTGAAATTAAGATAAAATTTACTTCAGGCCCAAACACAGCAAGCAGAGCAATCTTCACGTTACTTAAAGAATTTCACCTTTGTCTGGTACTGATGATTACTGCCATCCAAACTTCCTCAGCCTCAGACCATAAATTCAGATAACGTTTTGAGAGTTAGAAGTAAAATAAAACAGAAACTAAAAGGCTCCAAGTAATTCTGGCTATTAGTGATATGCAGAATACGTACATCTATCTTATGGCCATCTGGAACAGTTTAAAGTTCTCACTGAAGTTTGACTACTGTTCTGTAAATGGATCAACAACAGCAAGAAGTTTATTTCTTGACATGGAGTGACAACAGAGTATACAAATTCCTGATTTATCTCAGTCCCTCATTAGCTGCATTTCCTTAGAGCATTCAACATAGAGTTGAAAGGAAGAGGCTACACAGAAAACATTTGCACCTCGCAGCAGTTGTGTTCACAAGGGACTACTAATTTCAGCAACACTTGGGTCATTTCACAGTGACTTCTGTAAACACAGAATCACACAGGATCAATTAGGTTGCAAAAGATTTCTGAGATCATTGAGTCCAACATATGACAAAACACCACCATGTCAACTAGACCATGGCACTAAGTGTTGTGTCCAGTCTTTCCTTAAACATCTCCAGGGATGGTGGCTCCACCACCTCCCTGGGCAGTCTATTCCAACATCTGATCATAGCTTCTGTGAAGAAATTCTTCCTGATGACCAATCTAAAACTCCCCTGGTGCAGCTTGAGACTCTGTCCTCTTGTCCTGGGAGAAGAGACCGACCCCCACCTGGCCACAACCTCCTTTCAGGTACTTGTAGAGAGTGATAAGGTCTCCCCAGAGCCTCCTTTTCTCCAACACCAAAGACCCAGTCAGACTGAAGACTGTAACTATAATGGTACAGCTATCTGTGAAAATCCTTCTCTGCCCAGGAGAGAGTAAAATGAAAATCAAAGGGAAAGCCTTTGGCTGTGCAACTCACCAGGCCCCTCAATAGGCCTGAGAAGTTTTCCAAAGACTTTTGGAGCAGCTGTAGTAAGAGAACTGCCAGGTCAGGGGAGAAACAGAAGCAACACAGGCTAGTTCTCTGCCGGGGAGAGGATTAGAAAATCTCTGGGACAGTTCTCAGGGAAGACCTCTACTCCTCTATTACTTCTACTAGCCAGATTTCTCAAAGATTAATCCTTTTTTAAAGAAGGTTCTAAATATCAAATACTGTGCTGCTGTATAAATATTGAACTGATTAAGTTTTGTTCATTCATAGGTTAACAGATTTTTATACCTGGGTGTATTTGGAGCATTGTGCATAAATCACTTCTTTAACTAATAGAATACACCTTTCAAACTCAGTAATATATTTTGAATAATTTCCATTAATCTATTCTGCACAATTTCTGCAGTCACACACTGTTATGCTGCAAGAAGACTGTATTTGTCATACTTTCTAGCTTTGAAAAGAACCATTTAACTCAAGCACTTTGCACTATTTTACAGACAGAATAAACAGGATCATTTGAAATCATAGTAATTGTAAGATGACTGTGCCTCCTAGAACAGCCAAGAAAAGATACCTGGATTAATATCAAACAAAACAAAAAATTCTAACAGCATATTATCTACTTCTCGTTGGAAAAATAAAAAATCCCAAACACAAACAGCATAACTTAAAACTACAGATATCACTCACTTAGCCAGATAAAGAAAGGAATCTCCAAATAATCATGTAAACTGAAAATGTCAACATAAAAATATAGAAAACAAAAAGATAAGAATATCTAGGTTTATATTTCAGAAGAATAAAGTAAATAAAACAGTGGCTGCAAGAACATGTAAAATTGTTTGATCCCCACAGAACTGAAAGAAGCATCCCCTTCTTTGAAGAACCACTCTTTTCAGGAGGGCATTCCACGGAGGAGAAAGAGGCAATTGAAGCTAGAAAATGATGGATAGCAATGACCTTTCTATCTGTAAAACATGGGCATATTTTAGGTATTTAATCTTGAGAATTGGATTATTATTAATCAATTATTCATGACAATTTGAATCTATGGTAGATGTTTTTTGTTTTCTTAAATATCACATAGCTAAGGTTCTGCTTGAGAACCAGAAAGGAGATTAAATCCTCACAAGCAAATAGTGTTGAAGACTGGCATTTTATTCCCTCCTAAACATTCCCTTCCCTGCATAGTAACACACACTGAAGATAACCTAGTGCCCTCTGCAAAAATCCTGCCTAAATATTCTAAAATCCATCTTTATAGCCTTTTTTCTCTAAGAGGGAAAAAAAATCCCATACCTCTTCCAGAGAACAAAGCAGAGCATTGTAGTAACACAGAGCAGCAAAAACTGCTATGGCTTCATTCCTATAGCTACAGGTTACCCTGCTGCATGTTTTAACATGCGCTCCTCCTCACTTGCCAACAGTGAGTGGTAACAGAAGCAGAACCACTCCATTATGGGCCACCAGACCATACAATGAAAATAAGCAGAAGGTGTTTGCAGATATTTAAAATGCACTGCCAAAACAGATAGCAGATGGACTTATTCTAAAGCTCTTTTGAAGAGAGAACCTTTACAGTCAGAAATAAAATAAAAAATATGCGTGCATCTGTGAAGGGAAGGGAACAGACCTCAACATCTTGAAGAATAACTGCACTGAAAAAAAAGATGTCTTTCCAACTGGGGGAACCACTATGGAAAGACTCTTCCTTACTCAGATTCCAAAACTGAAGGATATGGATAGCAGTTGCCACCTTGTGATGACTAAAGCCAATTTAACACACATAAAACTACTAAGTATTTGGCAGTTTTTCCTGTTCTCAAATACTCTGTTAAAAAATGTACACCGTATTCCTAGTCTAACTGCACCTACAGACATTATATTTAGCTCTCCCTTTGTCTTGCTATAGTTGAAGAACTGTCTTACAAATTTCTGTTTGTTGTGGTATGCTTCTTAGGGACTAGGCAAAGCCCCTCTTTATTCCCCTTGTTAACACTAAACAGATTGAATTCCAGGAGGTTTTTCACAATAAGGCATGTTTTCAACTACTCCAGTCATTCCTGAGATATTTGTGGTTCTCTGCTGACCCTTCTCCAACTGAACAGTCTTCCAGTAACAGTTATGCAGTATTAACAATTACTACAGAAAGGTAATACAACTGCTTCCTTCTTATATAGCCTTTCATTGTTTATGTGTCAGTATACAATAATCTTTTGATTCTCAAGCTCTCTTCAAAAACAATAAATTCCTTGGTTGAGGCTTCCCATTTGATTAACCATTTAGCCAGGATATTATGAACATTTTCATTAATGGGAAGAAGGCATGCTCCAAAGAAGGTGGGGAAAAGGCTAATTTGGAGGAAACCTCTGGAGGTTAAAAAAGGGAGCTTGGAAAAAGGACTGAAAGGGCAAAGCAAGGTGAACATAAAACATCTTGCTGTGGAAGACGGGGGCAGTGTTTTAGTTTATTGATGTTGCCTGGTAAACTGAGTTCACAAGTGCAAATGAGAAATCATACATAATGAAGTCATTACAGGGGCTCCAACACTGGACTTCGTTGTTAGTGTGCCAGTAAAACTGACTGATTAATCTAATTCCATATAACAGCAGGATAAAACAGCTGCAAACAAGGAAAACCTTGGAAATTAAATGCTGGAAATATTTATAAAGTAAAAGCTAATGCTAAGACAAATGGAGTATGTATCAACTGTGGGAATGGAAAACAATCTGTATGGGAAAAAAAGAAACTGAATCATTAGGATAGTGGGGAACAGTTGTGAAGTATGCGCTGTCTAAAATAATTTTAAGAAAGAGTTTTAAAATATACTGGAATAATCAAAACACTATTTCTAACCTCAGACTTCTTTCAACATGCAACAGTCTACGAACTTTAGTTTGGTAGGGTAATAGATCTGGTTGAATCAAGACCATTCTGAGCTACAATACTTATTTTTTACATGAAATACCTAAGTAATGTTTCTGATAAGAAAGCTTCTCTTTGCTGCACTTGTTCTAGTTTTCAAACTCAAGTTACTAGGTATTTCGCATTGTAAAACTTCTGCAAACTACAAGATGTATAACTGAGTCAAGCACTGTTCCTCAGTTTTCAAAAGAACAAACTTCCCTACTCATAAGCCCACCCCCCCAAAAAAAAACCAAAAAGAAACTGCTTCGATTTCATCATTTTTGTTTCTTTCGTCTGGAAGGCTTTAAACTAAGGGTTATCTGAAGCAAAGAGAGGTTTGCATCACAGCATCTAATCAAATATGAGTCATAATAAAGCCTCTACTACACGCTTATTAAGACTAAGTGTTTAAGAAACTTACAGCTTTCAGCTAAACTTGCTTTTCACAAACTCAGAGGTAGAGCTACTCGTGGCTCCAGGATGAGGACAGTCATGCACACTGGAACAGTACCTTTTACCTCTGCATTTTATCCTATCTTTGCCCTGTTCCTTTTTTTTTTACAGTTCAGCAGCAAATAACCCACCCATCACAGAGATATAACTACATATAATCATCAAGTCACTTTACCAGGGATTTCTACTATCTGCTGCAATTTCTACTATATGTTGAAAAAAATGTATCATTTCCTCACACTCCTCAGTGCAGCCACTGCAGTATGTATTGGTGGTGGACAGATTACAGGATGTACAGCATCGCCCTATAGTCCTTGGTCCCTTCCCTCATGGTTCAGGCATGCCGCTAACTGCTATGAAATAAATCTGCTTTCTCATGGGTTTGCGAATAAGGAAGCTTCCAGGAAGAGGGAATGAGGAGGCAGCCATTCCAAAAGCAAAAGATGCCATACATGCCTTTCCATATCCTCAATATAAGCACAAAAACAATTGCTTGTCCAGGGACAGTTAGGTCTAAAATAATAATCTTTTGGAATTAAGTAAACTCTCTCAAGCTGTGCAGGACAATTCTCCCTGTTTGTAGCCCTTCAAAAATTATTTTAAATCATCAGATAAATATCTGACATGTTAAATTCAAGTTTCCTGTAAAGGATCTAGGTAAGTATTCAATACATTAGAGGTGTAAGTATTTACTGGGATTAATTACTTAGGAAAAAAAAAGGATTAACTAAGATTTGAAAAGAATTTCAAATGCTAACGCAAAGTTCCGGAGAAGCTGAATGTAAAGATAAGAAGGAAAAACAACTAAGCAAAATAACAAAACAAACGAAAAAACAACCTAAAAAGAAACAGATAACTGCAGCAAACAGGAGGCTCAGAAATATGAATTTACCCCACTTTCTACAGTATAGTGTGCACTGTAAAGAGAGACTAACCCTGAAATGTGCAATCAGATGACCTCAAGAGAGCTGGAGTACCACTCTACATTTAGTCCATTTTCTTTTTGAATACACCCTATAATGAGAGAACAGTTCCTCATGCTGCCCCTCCCTTGAGCAACTAATGTTCAAGCATTCACAGAATTTTAGAGCAGTATTACCTCTGGCAGTTGACAGAAATATTTTTGCCTTAGGAGGGTGCAATGGATAGCATATGATCTTCAGTCCAAGACAGGAAAATAGGAATAATCTTGCATACCTTTTTATGTTTTAAAGCACACAGGACATACACTAGGAATGTAGACCCATAAAAACTAATTAAAAACCTCCACAGTTCTACAGCATAGGTCTAAAACCTTATCTTACAGCATTCTTCTAGTTTTGAAAAAATAACTACTTTAGGATTCAAAACTCTTAAAAAACATACACCTGACCAGTACTCACTACATCTGGAAGCAGTCTGCCACTTACACATATGTATAACCTGGGAAATTGAGGGTGATGCCACCCAGCAGAGCTGCATACATGCAGTACTAACTACAGTACTATTAATGATAAGAGAAGAATGTAACGCTAAGTTAGATCTAACACTTAGTAACACAAAGGCTTTGAAAGTGTTGGTGCTACAGAGGTCTATACCATACTGCACCACTCGAATCACACCTTTCTTTATACTCTTTGCTTATGCACGCTGATAGGAGTCAATCTGGGAAATAAATTCAGTGGATGTGCATTACAGTTGCAACACAATTGCATTTGACACACATTTAGCAGAGTCAACAGGCAGTGTCCTGTTACACTGCGAAAGCAAGCCTCAATGGCAGCAATTTGTTCTGGAAATACTTACTTCTGATGAGGTCACCATCAGTGCGATTTCCCCAGACAGACTGCTCTTGTATCTCTGCTTGTATACTTTGATTACTGGAAGGCTGGTTTATGTCTCTATCTCCTGCCACAGTAGTATCTTGGTCAGTTTTTCCTAAGTCAAAAGAAATTTCAAGGTATTAGCTTCTACAGTATTTTTTCTCCACGTAAGCAAAACGAATTTTTGAAAATTAAAAGTAAGACGGCATAAAATATAACTTGTCTTAGCATCTCCTCTTGTTTCCTTAGAATTAACTTCCAGTAAAGTTGATTTTCCATTTGTTTTCTGTCCTAGATCAATATAATTTCTCTTTAAGAAAGACTTCTAGTCATATTGTATCCAATTGTGCAAAATAATACTCAGCAGCTTCTGCAAGAAATTATAGTTGGGAGGCGTGTTTTCTTATTTAGTTAGCTTCCACAAAATTTTCGTATAAACATTTGAATAGCTTTGCCACACAAAAAAACCCATTATTTTTTACCCTCATACTGTGGCTCTAGCATATAAAAGCTAGAGTAACTTCACAAAATTTTGTTCTCTGTTTTTTATAATTAAACACGTAAACAAAGACAAATATAATTGAAACTTCAAAAGTGACGAGTACAAAAATTCAGAAAAATTATTATAACACAATTACCAATTTTTCACTGAAAAAAACCAGTTTTTAAAAGCCACCACTGATTAAAAGTCAACATTTAGCCAATAAGGAAAAGAAAAAGTATTTCTTCTCTCCAAGTATACATAAGATGCAGGGAAAATTCCATACTAAGGTTATTTGAGGGATTCTTCAGCTTATTTCACAACGCAACAGATGTTGTTGTTTTGATGATTTTGGCAGTTATCACAAGCAGACCAGAATCTCCTCAAACCAAGGTGACAGTTTCCATCTTCACTGTCATGAATGTTTTAATAATCAAATCCACACACACAGATCTTTCTGTTCTTGATTGCTACAGGTTTTTCCTACTGGCATTCAAGGAAACATTTTCAAATCTGGATTTACTTTGTTCATTATTCACAGCAACAGATTATCAGTTTATATTACTTACTCAAGGGATCTGTAAAACACTAAATATTTTCAGTCCCATGTATTTTTTTTAGTAT
The DNA here is from genome assembly GCA_013400235.1 of Oriolus oriolus. Classification (NCBI taxonomy): domain Eukaryota; kingdom Metazoa; phylum Chordata; class Aves; order Passeriformes; family Corvidae; genus Oriolus; species Oriolus oriolus. The sequence goes on from VXBT01000645.1 coordinate 402,269, forward strand.
ACCTACAACATTTAATATTTACAGTAAATCTTAATGAGCAACTGCTGAAAAGTCTGTTAGATCTATTTATTCGTTTCAAACAAGAACATGTTGATAAATCCCGTATTACAATGAATGATACTGTATCCTCTAGTAAAGCAATTATTCCAGTCCTGAGACACAGAAAAATCACTTTTTGCTACTGTGACACAGTAAAGGTTAGTTTCTCCATGTAACCCACAGCACTTTGATTTTAAATCCTAACTTTCTGCCTTTGTTATCCACCCTATTAAACTGAGGCACTGAACATCACTCAAAATAATATATGCCATATTGTGTGTATAGTAGCATATGCCTTCAAGCACTGCTGCTCCCCTTGTATCAATTTCCACCTCTGAAATGTCTGACCTAGCTACCTCCGTGGTACTTCACTCTCAGTCCTCCCTCCCACCAACAACTGGTCAGTATTTCCTCAAGCCCATCCTGAGAGGAACTGTTTCACTGGGATTGGCATAGTTACTGAAATGAACGGGAAGATACTGACTTCAATGAGTTTTGTCCCTTTCCCTGATGACTTAATCTTAACCTAAATACTCATCCTATTAACATTAAAAAAACCAAACCAAAAAAACCACAAAACCCCAAACAAAAAAACCAACCTCCCCCCAAAAAAAAACCAACACCAAACCAAACCAAAAACAACAACAACAACAACAACAACAAAAACAAAACACAGAGTTTTTCAACCCCTTTGACAGACATCAGATACAAATTATTTCTGCCTGGTATCTATCAAATACAAATTGACTGTACTGAAGTATGATGATTTAGCCTGTGCAGTTAAGTATTAGGTGAAAATGTGTTTCAAAAGTGTTTGAAAAGTGTTCTGGAACAGACTGAATAAAAATAAGTAGTGTCCTGACAGAGCTAGTGTAAAAGCAGTCTGCTTTCCACAAACACTAAGCTTAAATGAGCTATCTTAGGAGATTTTGCTCTTAAATTACTTTACTACTGCAATGACACCAAAATTACAATATGTACCCAGCACTGCTAGTACAGACCTGCAGAGTAGCTGTATTCAGTTCTCTTGTATAGGATATGACATTGCAGAACCCTATTATTTCATGTAGTAAACAATGAACGGCTATACAGAAACAATAATGTTAATATTATGGGGCCCTCAGTGTTCTAGATTACATTTTTATCTAAGAAACCTGAAGGAGTGCAGAATACAATCAGTCATCATTATTCATACGAATTTATTTTTCATCCCTCTGCTTGTTTTCAGTTCAGTATTTTTTCTTTTTCTTCTCACTATCTAGACGTCATGTGTATTTTTCATGTGCACTTTTATTATTCTAGCTGGATATGGTAAATGGCCAGTCAAGATAATGTAAATAACAGTAGCACTTAAGAAAGAAGAAGCAATATTAAAAAGTTTAAAAGAAACAATGTTGCAATTGAACACCAAACAATTTTGATAAGAAGTTCAAAACAATTAATATTAATTATCTCTTCTTTGATCTATTGAATTCACATGAAGACTTCCCTGTAAATATGCACAACAGAAACCTACACCATTAATCATGTGTTTGGTATCCTTCTTTGCACCCCAGAATTGCCACTGGAGCAGCTCATCCTGATAGATGCTGCTCTATGGTGTGGTGAGCTCACCCTGGGCAGCAGCGAAGGACCCCGCAGCCTCTCCTTCCTTCCCCAGCCTCCAGCAGGAAAAGCAGAGAGAACAGAAACACCCAAGGGAGGAAACTCGTGGGTCAAAATATAGTTTAATAAGTGAAGAAAAGAGGAAGGAAAAGTAAAACAGGAGATGCAAAGGCAGTCACTCACCATCTCCCACAAGTAGACTAATGCCCAAGCTAGTCTCTTAAGCAATGGCTACCTCCTCTAAAACCTCCTCTCTTGATTTTATTGCAGAGCATGACATTCTGTGGCATGGAATAGCCCTCTTGTCAACCTGAGCCAGCTGCCTGGATTGTGTCCCCTCCCAACCCCATGCCTACCCCCAATCTAGTCACTGGAGAGAAAAGTGGGAAAAGAGGAAACTTTGATGCTGTGCAAGTGCTGCTTAGCAATAGCCAACCCACTGGTGTGCAATCAACCTTGTTTGAGTCACTGATCCCAAACACAGCACCCCAGGGGTTGCATTGAAGAAAATTAACTCCATCACACCCGGACTTAGTATAGTGGGGCTTTAGAAATAGTAGATCTTATGATTTCTTTATTTGAGCATTTTTTCATAAATCGTTTCTGATGTATCAGACCACTGAAAACAGACACACACTGGTGTCTTGATTCAGTTGCTTTTTCTTGAGTATGTATCATGTCTCAGTTTTTGTACAAAGGAATTTATTGATTATTCCCTTATAACACACAGTTGATAATGGGATCTTTTTTTTTTTTTAATACTAGAGGTGCCACTACAACATACAAATTACAACCAGTCACACATGAAGACAGCCTCAAGAACATTCCCATCTTTCGTTGATGCCATTACTTTTACATTAGGTGCCTAAGAATAGTCACAACAGTAGTTTATGAAGAATCAACACAAAGACCTTAGTCTGACAGAAATACTAATGGATCTGGCCATAGACAAGTACGACTTTTTTCCACTGCATCTTCAAGTGAATTTGTAATATTTTTCGGTTTCAATAAAGCTTACCCTCAAATCTTTCTGTAAGACTTCCTTAGTATTTTAGCTTCTGCTTCCTTTAGCACACCCTTCCACTCGCATGTGGCTAACCTCCAATACTGACAGCCAAGAAGAAAAGGAGATGCTCTTAACAGTTCAAATAATGGAAAGAAAAGACTCATTATGTTCTGAGTCTGGCAGTGCTAAAGTATAAATCCAATCTCTCTTCAAAACCACAGTAAGTTACTCTAGGTCGTGTCACAAAAGCAACATAGACTTCTTACCTACCACAGCTCGGCCCCAAACCAGCAACTTGTGTGGCTCTGTACTTCCCCTAAACTAATAGCAATGCCAGGGCTGAAGAGCTTCTAGTCATAAGCCCCAGGGAGTGACATCCTCACAAAACACCCTGTGATTTATCCTGAGGGTAAGCGTAGGCAAAAACTCTACTTGTCCAGAGATTAATGCAAGTTTAAGATTTAAATAAGTAAGAGATATGACATGCTCGCAAGGTATAGAATTGGGATGGCTAACAGCCAAATCATATCTATGATACAGACAACTGGTAAGCCACTTAGTGAAAAAAAATTAAAATTTTAATCACATCTCAAAATTATTGCTTCATGAAATAAGTGAATAAAGTGAATTACTGCTTTTTCTCTACGGAATTACTTAAGTATATATGAATCATTTTTGTAGTACATTCATTCATTTTACCATAATCTCATTATATTTATTTTTAAATTACACAGCAATACATATATTCCATTGAATAGAAACTTGTTTTCACCTTTGAGACTCTTGTAATATTGATTGTTAACTTTTGTTTGAGTTTGGAGAATATGCCTCTGGTTACACACAATTCTTTGCAAAATGACAAATACATTCTGCAAGACTCCACCAACTGAATAATGTCAGCAGTCTGGATTAGCAACAGGGCTACTATTACAACAGCCCTATCAAAAAGAAAACTTAATAGTCAAAGCTGTCAAGAAAGACCTATGTATATTAGGCAAAAAGGGTATATCGGGCAATCTCCCCCGATTCCTTCCAATTCTGCCTTCTATGTCTTTGGGAAGTCACTGGAACATATGTCAAGCTAATTCCTGAAAAATTCTTAGACCATCCCAGTGAATTATCTCTCTTTTCAGAGCTACATTTGTGTATCTTTCACTATAACGTAGAGCATATTAGGTGGAGCTGAAATTAATATACAAAACTGATGGAAAATACAAAAAAGATAGGTAATGGATGTGTATTTGCAAGACACACCTCAAAGAGCTCAAGTCTTTGAGAAATAAGCAATTTTTTTTCTCCAAGTGCTCGTCCATTTGTACATTCATACTCCAGCTGCCCCCAAGAGACCCACCACATCACCTTATTCAAAAATGGGTCTCTGTGTGTTCATACATGCAGTATCATGTATCATGAAGTATGAAACATACACAAAACAAAAATGGAAACAAGTGCCCACATTAAGTGGATTGCATGTCCTCAGAGTATGATCAGCAGCTGATTTCTGATCATTAGATGACACATAACCCTACATACTGGCTCAGCCATCCCTTCCAAGAATGTGAATCATAAGAGTGCATGAACAGCAAAATAACAAACTGGACTTGGGAAACAGGTTTAGAGTTTGTCTATAAAATGTATGAGTTTGTACATAAAATTAATTTAATGAATTCTGCTGCAACAACCAAAGGCTTTGCTGCTATGACACATTCATTTTCTGTTCACCAGCAATGTGGTGGACTACTCCAAATAGCAAGTAAAGAAAAAACAACTGCTGGGAATGGTTTCTGGAAACCTGAGTGCATCATTCTCATCAAGGAGAGAGAAATAAGCAAAATGGACAGGCACAGAGATCACTGAGATCTCCAAAACTGCAGTCACCAACAGTTCAACAGTTTTACAGCTTAGGGGTGGAGGAAAAATTTGGAAGCATGGGGCAAAGTTTACTTAGGCACCTAAAGTTGACCCAGTTGTTGGGATGAACCCTCAGAAGGCCTGAGTTTATCCTGTAACAAGCAGACACAGATTTAAAAATACATGTGCAAAGTTCAAATCATCCCAAATGAAATTCTGTCCTTCAAAAGAAAGAAAAATTACAAAACAAAAACAATTGCCACAAAACATAAACACAAATGCATAAATAGATCTATGAGGAATAAAAAAGTCAAAGAATGTTTCCAAAAGGAAGTGTAACAATCAGTTCTCTGTCTCAAGCCTACAATTGTTGGGAGGCATTGAAGAGCATGTGGCAAGCACTGCATTTCTAAGACTTCCTCTGTTCATTACTAACCTTGCTGGCAAGGAATCACGAAGGATGCTTCTTCCTACTGAAAATTCCACTGTTCACAACAATAACACAAAGAAATGCTGATAATACCACATTTCACAATCTAATCATTAACAGTAACACCTACCATCTACTTAATGAAATGCCTAAAACTTCTAGGCATTTTACATAACAACTAAGTTCAACAGTTTGTGTAACAGAATGCCTATTCCAGCATTTGCATGAAACAATCTAATTTCATTAAGAACATCTAATTAATTCTGATAATCCACAAATTATGGAGTCCGAAGCCTCCAATTGGATGTTTGATTGTTTTAAAACTAAAAAAAAAAATTATTTGGATTCAATTTAATTTCAGTGGCTTTCCCTTAAATGTCTCGTTGCAACTTTCGACGGCTTCAGAAGTGCCACAGAAAAAATTAGTTTCTCAAAATCAGAGCAATTTAACTGAGCAATTTTTTGGAAAACTTACAAAGAATTTTCCAGGTGCAAGCTATGATATAACTATGAAAGTGCTAGAAGTTTGACAGCTCTGATCAATTTTGAGTCATGATAAATTAAAAATGAAGAGCAATGTGAATATAGGTATTCTGCATTATTTTAAGTGCTACAAAGGTCAAATATGTAAGTGAAAACTTTTCAAAAATAATCACACTAATTATGCAGTCAGTTATCAACGTATGTCATTCATCCAAAGAAGTTTCACATGTATACAAATCCAGTTTCACGGAAGTGCTAAGCAATACTTGGCAGCTACGGCTGTATTAGCAACAGCACGGGCTGATAAAACTGGGCCTGTACAGCGAAAGAGTTAACTTTAAGGATATTCCAAATTATACTTGTTCCAGGGGCTTTCTACTTTGAACTAGTTCTCAGATTTAATCTTAAAGATTGAAGGCTTACTAGTGGCTGGAGTGTATTAGGCACATTCCTGCAGCTTTTAGATTATTCTGAGCAAAAGGAATCCCATCCAGGTCACTCCCTAGGATCACTCCACAATGCAAATCAAAGTAGAGGCAAACAGATTTACTTCAAAACTGCATGGCTGATCCAAATAAAAACCGTAGGATAAAACACTCATTGCTGGATGTTACTTATTAGCTGGG